>JAOXJM010000001.1:185281627-185294093 GCA_026413425.1 Tringa solitaria
GAAGGAAGGAAGGAAGGAAGGAAGGAAGGAAGGAAGGAAGGAAGGAAGGAAAACATGAACAGAAACCCTATTTCAGATGAGTGAGGACTACTCATCTAAGCAAGGATTTGCAGAATCAGCATGATCAGGAACTCACGTTTTATCCCTAACTTCTTCAAATACAAATGGATCTGCTAAATCAGAAAACCCTCACTTGCATGTATTTATAGTATTGGGATTTTAACTGGCTATCTCTTGTTCTTTTCTGCAGTATATCAAATAATTAATTGAACAAATGCTGAAATTAAAAGATAATCTGTCTTTAGTATGTTTGTTTAGCTCTGTAAGGAAGATGAGGATTTGAACATTTCATACAGACACTATATTTGTTTGGATAGTTTATATTTTTCATTTCGATACTGTGTTTGCTCTTGTTTTACTTCCAGTTAGTTTTGAAGGTTTTTGAGGCAAATAGGCTGCCTCAGGAGACACTCTTCCAGCATAGTTTTTTTTACTTTTATTTCTAAAAGATATTTTTCCTCATGCATTCATGCATGCCTTTAATTAACTCTATGTACTTCTGCAAGTGCCTGCAAACCCTAGTAGAAAAGGATTCACGCTGCACCAGGTGCTGTACAAATACAAACCGAAATGATAGACTCTTAGAATCATAGAATTCTTTAGGTTGGAAGAAAACTTCAAGATCATCGAGTCCAACCATCCTAACACTGACAAAAATCACCACTAAAACATGTCTCTAAGCACCACATCTGCCCACCTTTTAAATACCTACAGGGCTGGTGATTCTATTACTTCCCTGGGCAGCCTGTTCCAATGTTTGATAACCCCTTTGGTGAAGAAATTTTTCCTAATATCCATCCTAAACCTGCCCTGGCGCAACTTGAGGCTGTTTCCTCTTGTCCTAAATGGATGGACTTTGCCTGGACTGGCAGAATTCACGTATTAAGTAACAGGAGGACTCATATATACCACTTTTCTTCCATGGAAGCTGGACCACCTCACAGGAAGGCAAAACACTTTATCGCTATTTGGAAGGGAACAAAACCTAAGTAGAAATGCAATGATTCACAGCAATTTTGTGTAGAAAGTCAGCAGTGAAACGGTGACTAGAGAGCAGAGCTGGGGAGAGCTCGATGCAACTCCTTATTATCTCATGAGATGTGTCAGGTCCGAGGGGAAGCTTTTTGTACCCCCCATGGCAGTACTTCCCACGGCCCCGGATCCTTCTCTTTTACACCCACCTCGGTGACCTTCCATCCTTCCTCGCATTGCTCAGAACAAGTCAGAGAACTGTCCTGGTTTTCCTCCCCCTTTTGAAATAACGCTGTTATGGAAACTCTTGGCCACTGTAGAGTGAACCTGGGCAAACGTCCACCTTTCCGCTTACAAGAACTGCGGTCGGGGTGCACTGGGAGGGGCTGGGGGGCTCAGGCCCAGCTGCAGCTGGGCCGCTGACCTCAGGGCCAGCCCAGGGGCACAGACCAGCCCCAGCTGGGACCAGGGGACGCCCTGATACGGCCCGGGCGAGGTTTTTTTCCTTCCCATTGCCTCACGGAGGGACACGGAGATGGAAGGACGGGCGGCCGAGCCAGGGAGAGGAGCCGTTCCCCGGGGGGGCCGGGAGGGAGCGCGGGCACCGCCCGGGCCGGGGCGGGGAGCGCCGCTCCTGTGGGCCGGGCGGCGGCGGCGCCGGAGGAAGGAGGTGCCGGGGCAAGTGGTCGGGGGCTGCGCTGGGCCCGGGAAGGGCGAGGGGTGTGAGGTGGGGGCGACGGAGGGGCCGGGAGGCGCTGGGCGTCCGGCCTGCCGTGCGCTGGGAAGGGGGCGTCCCCTCTGGAGCTGGGCCCGCTCGGAGGCCGCTGGGGTCTTACCCAGGCTGGGTCCCGGCTCCCTGACCACCCACCGCCCCCCCGGGCCCGCCCTCTGGGTCCTGGCATAAACAAGGAGCGTAAACGGGAGGTCGGGGTTTGTTTCCGTGAGGTAAAACCGGCCGCAGGGGACGAGGCCACCCCGAGGGTCCGACGGGCGGTGGTGGGGCTGCTCTTCGCGGGGCTTGGCTCTTTCCTGAGCCCTCTCGGGTGAGGCCCGTCAGGGCGAGTTTCTGAGGGGGGGGTGTGTGGGGGTGGGTCGGCCCCGCACTGCCCTGGCTGTGGTCTGTCCGTTCCTCGGGCTTCCTGGAGGAGCTGGGACACAGGGGTGGTTTTGCCACCAGTCTGACGCGGAGCTGGCCTCTCTGCATGGCATCTTAATGCCGCATCCCTGCCTTTGGCTGTCGGGGTGGTATAAAGGGCCTTTAGGCAGCAGTGAGAACGGCCCTCCCAGTGTTTTGCCTGTTTAAATAAAATATTTCTCTGGCACGTTATTTCCAGCTGGGGAAGCTGCTTACTGCACCGCTTTGATGGACGCCTGGCTGTGTGAAAGGAGGAGCAAGTCCCTGACCCCAGGAAGGGTAAAGCCCTGACCTGAAGCATGATAAATGAGCCGTGGATTGCAGAGGTCTGTGAGGGTTGTGTATCTGCCCCCCTTGAGTACATTTACAGTTGCTTCATCCTCCTTTCCAGAGGATTTTGGCTGGGAAGCCTGCATGCTTGCAGATTCATCGGCGTACCTCTGCTCCCAGGTTCACGTCCCTCCTTTCCCAGCCTCTTCCAAGCCCTCTGCCATGAGATTTGGGGGAACAGACCTTCTGCACCATGTACTGCAACGTGGTCAGGAGTTTCTGTAGCATGATCAGCGCAGAGGGGATTTATATTTGCCCTTGCATTTTCTTTCTTCCTGTAAACATACTTATTTTACTTTCTGGTATCCCTTTATTTGTATTCCTCACTAATTCTTCTTTCCAGATGGAAATCTGTTTAGAATATGAGCTGTCAGATGTCATTACATATTATCAGGAAACTATGTTGCTATGTTTTAAGAACATGCATATTTCAGGGCACACTGATCCATAATGTTTGCATATTTAATACATATTTGCATTTATGACTCTCCATGTCTTTTGGAGTATTGCCAGACGTGGAACTGCCTGACTGCAGAGAGAAAGTAGGCAGCAAGAAGGAAAATGGTTCAGTGCCTGATCACCTATCCCATTCGATACAATAAAGCTCATTGTTAGCTGGCATTTCTAAAACTAGGACGTTGATACGAGCAAAACCAGAGCTCATCTGCCATTGTGTTTAAAGTAGTTTATGTTCCCTGCCTATCAAGTGGCACGTAGTTGAACGTAACAATAAAATAATAGTAATAAGCACTATGTGTTGATGCAATGATATTGCTAACACCTGTGGATTCTTGGTAAATCAAAATTATTTGAATTTCACATTTACAAGAAGCATCTCAAAACAGATTTGGAAGTCAGCAGTGTAAAATATGGAATGGCTCTTTATTACTTATTCCAAGGTGTAAAAACCAGTAACAGTCTCGCTACTAAGAATGAAGTCTAACTATGTATGATGCTATATAACGTGCTTTTGTGCACATTCTTCTTAATTTTCCCTGTTGCTCCTATAACTTAGTAGAGCTCATAAAATTAGTTGTTATTTTGGTTTTGACCACAAAAGTATTTTTTTTTCACAGCATTAGACACATTTCTTTATGAAACATAAATCTATATGTGTATATGCATGCACTCATACATGAAAGGTGCATATACAAAGAAAGCTAGCCTTGTAGTTAAGGTACAGGACTTCAGAGGCAGGAGATATCTCCTTCTATCCTGCTTTATGCATTTTCTCTTTGACCTTAGGGATAAAAGTTAATGTGGTTCAATTTCTTTCCTTATCTGTAAAATACTGATCTAAATATGCGCCTGCCTTGCAGAAACATTGTTTACGGTAAGTTGTTTCCTCTGGCAGTAAACTGCCTGACACATACTGATTGATAGTTATTTTGTGTATTACCCCTTAGAGAACACTATCAATATGAAATCTCGTTAGTTAAGAGTGTTCTTTCACAACAGGGATTAACTGACCTCCGTTTGCACTGTGTGTGATGCCCTTGAAAGGGGTAATTTCACTCCTGCACTGGGGTTTACGTGGCTGGTTGCATGATCAGCCAGGTCTGGAAACTGATGTGACTGAAGACTAACCTGGCAAAACTCAAAACTGGAAAAATGCTTTTGGCTGGATCAATTTCCCAGTCTTGCTTTGGCAAGAAGAAGAATGCTGGCAGAAGGGAGTGGACAGAAACTTGCAGACTGGGCCAAAAGGGAAGGCAAGAAGACTTGGGTTATTTGCAGTAGTATATTCATTTAGTCTTAAGCCAGCCATGAAACTTCACCTGAAGGCAAGTGTGCTACGGCAGTTTATATGCTGCAAATATCTGTCTATTGAAGACTCCCTGATCACTTTTCATGGGCTTCCAATTACGTTGCTGTTTTGTGCCATTTCCTTTCCTTCTTTGTGTTGCTATATAAAAGACACGTGCAGACACTGCCAGTGCAAATGAGTGCACAAAAGAAGGGCTGTCTGCAGTGGAGTCAGTTGCGTTCAGAAGTGCATGTTACATTTCAGGTTGGCTGTGACAGTGGAAAAAAAAAGACCATTTTGCATTTCATGTCCACTTTAAACAGATGGAGACAATTTAAATACAACAGTAAATCATGACTTACATCTGGATTAGGAAAGCATATAATAGAATATTTATTTTTTTTTTAGAAATAAGATACTGTGTTAGCATGTCTGGACTATAATATGCATGTTTATTTAGTGTTTATATTGTAGTCTTACAGAAAAGCTCAGCAGGCTGGGGCCCTGAGCAATGTATAATAAATATCCCCAAAGGGTTTACAGGCTCTGGAGTGTGTAGCAAAAGTGTGCAGCAAAACAGACAAATGAGCTATAAAGGGTTGGTGAAAATGTGTGCAAGGTAAAAAGGACAATTACACATGCACAACTCCTATCCAGTCAGAAACACTGAAAAAACAACTTGCACAGAAACAGTCCTTCCGGTCCAAATGAAGTGCAGAGCGATTCAGCTTTGGTCACATCTGGAGAACTTCCACTGGACAGATGAGCACCAGGTGGCCAGTGTGGAGGTTTTGATCAAGCTTAATGTGGCATCATGCCCAGGAGCGCTGTCAGTGGGCTGGGGCTGTCAGCCTCGGTCTCCACAAATCCCCTGTGCTGTGAAACCGCTCCTAAGGTGTAGGTGGAAGGTGGAGAGCTGCCAACATCCGTGTGTTCTGGTTTGGGGCTTTTTATTAAGATCTTGAGGATTTTTTTTCATTTGGTTTCTGTTTTATTTGTATTTAAACATAATGTAACTGCAATGAGAATACATAGCTTAAACGAGGCACTGTGTTTTGTGTGCCATAATCCATAGTTCCAACTTGCATGACATCCTCCCAGAGCCATGGAAGTTGCTGGTCGCAGGAAGTTGCTGTCAGAATTAAGGTGAAAAGAATGTTGCTTCTGCGATTCCTAGCCCAAGCTCTGGGAGGCTGCTCGTGCCAGTCTTTGTGGCAGTATTGCTGTTTTCAAAAGCTGAACCCCAACAATTCTAACAAATTGTTCCACTCTGCAGAGAGGGTTGCTATGGAAATGAACAGGGCTAACATCTCTGAGAACCCTACTAAAGAGCACTATGCAAGGGGATGGGGGGGAATTTAAGAAAGTACAGCGTGCAGGGGATTAACATCGTTAGATTTGTGCACTGTTTCTCTGGGATTTAGAATTTGGCCCACTGGAGAGAGATTGGGGGGGTGTTTTTTTAGTCCATTCTGCAGAAATTTAATGCAAATTGAATTAAACAAGATGCAAGCAAATGATTTTGAAAGTGGTCTCTGGGAGGAGGCTTGTACAGACATAAACATCTGTATTGAATTATTTTTGGTTAATAATGTCTAGCAGAAAGATGTGATTATAATGGAACTGAAGAGGTTATTGAAGCATAACGCTTTACATGTTTTTTTGGGATAGCTACAGTTTGCCCAAAACCTGAAGCAACTGTGGTGTTCTGAGCATTTGGATGGAAAAATATTGCTATGGCAACAAATTACTTTTATATTCACATAAAGCAAAAATAGATCTCTCTCTCCCTTTGTGGGAAGCACATATTTTAAAGTGCATGAAAGATTAAAGGTGATAGGCAGAAACAGCTGCATGAATATATTTTCATTTTTCTTCATTTAGTTTATACATATTTCTGTATAAATCTGAAATGCAGAAATAATTTACAGCTAGAAGCATTTTGCAGCAAGAAAGTAGAAACAGCCTAGAAAAGGGGGAAAAGTATAATATAGTCAGAACTTCTTGTTCTGATTGCAGTGTGACAGCATCAGACTTTAATTGATTAAAACAAAATATCCCCAATCTCATTCAGAAAGGATGGAGAGAATCCTCTCTCCTCTGTGTGTACCCAGCAAAACTGAAATTGCTTTGTGTCCATAATTTAAAGAAAGAGACAATTTTTTTTTTATTTTTGATCTGGCAGGCACCTTGTCAAACTCAAGAAATAGACCTAGTGGCAAGATTATTGATTGCTTCATTTTAGCTGTGTGGTGGTGGGTTTTTTATTTAGAAAGCATGCAGCTTTTACTTTTGTGGGGTGAAGAGCTTCTGGTACATCTATATGCCATGGTGTGCACCATCTGTAAAGGAAGTATAATATGTCTACATTGATATGTAAGGTCTATCCTGAGGTTCCCTCTCAATTATTCTGAACCACGTGAGCTGTCTTATACCATCTGTACCTCTCTCCTTAATGCGCAGCAGAGCAGCCCACATTTTGTGCTTCTTAGCTACAAAATAGGCCTCCTCAGAAGCAGTGTGTGAATTCCGTGGCTCTTTTTCCAGCTGGTCTCTTCATACGGGCAGCAGGGAGAGGTTCCAGAAAACTAGGGGTCAGAAGTGAGGAGTATGAGGGAGTTTGTGGGACAGTTACTCACTGACCTCCTAGTCTCGAGCCTTCAGCCTAAACTGAACAAACTGAAGGAAGAGGCAGTCAGGAGGGTAACTGGGCTGTGTTGGAAGCATGGTGGTTTCAAACTGGACTGCTTCAGGGCAAATACAGAGGTTTATGGTATAGATAGGCCTGCAGACCTGGATTTGAGGGCCACTTTAAAATTGACCCAAAGTACCAGACGGTTCAAGGGGCATTGCATCCCTTGGGTGAATTCCCAGTGCACAAAAGGGTTCTGTAAAAGATTTGAAGGGACCACTAAACTGAAGTTCACATTGTCCATGCTGTGAAAGTTGCAGAGAGGACAATTTAGGGTGAGGAAGGGAAGGCTCTAGATGTCATGGGTGTAGAAAGGGGAATGGAAGAATCGGTTACCCTGCATCTCTGCAATACCTCATAAACTATTTCTGTACTGTTTAACAGGAGGGTGCTACAGAGCAATAAGGGGCAAGCTGGCTCACGTCCACGTTACACAGGGCAAGCTCTTTATCTACTATACTGACTTCTTCCAAGCTATGTGGATCCCAGGCTGAGTGTCTCCCTGGGCCTCAAGCAGTACTTCTGAGGCTCAAAGGCGTAAGTACTATTGTGTTGCTCTTTTCAGCTTGAATTGCCTGAAATAATGTGATACCTGTGTTGCAGCTCTCTGCAGTCTTGTTTGCAGAGTGTGAAACAAGGAGCGTGGCATTCCCTGAGATGTGGCAGGAGGATATGTGGAAGAGCTTGAGAGTCTGAAGCTGGGATTGTTAGAAGCCACCCCTGGTGCAGTTATACCTCTGCTGCCTGGTGCAGATGGATCCTGGAGTGAGCTCTCCCCCAGGCTGTCCCTGGATGTCTTGGAGAGACCCAGAATAGCCCAAAACATGCTCTTAAGTGTAAAGCAACGTGGGTGAGCAGAGATCCAATCCTTTAGCTTGGTCCCGGGCTCACTTTAGGACTGTGCTGGCACAATTTTGGCTGTGCTTTTACACATATACAAATCCTGGCCGTGTGTCAGGAGTGGGCATAGGCCAAGGACTCTCTCAGTGGGCAGTACGGGTACAGCCATCCAGTACAGAGGGGTAGGAGCTTTCTGTGTTGGAGTTGTGTCAAATGGAACTGAAAGGATTCTATAATAGGACGCAGTCTGGACAAAATTTCAGTAGTTTATATTTTCTGGCAACATTGTCAGAAAACGTGTTGGACTCTATCCACAGCCACAGTGCTTTGAGTACATGAACTAGATATTTTAAAAGTTGGGTATATCCACACAATCCAAAATTATGCCTTTGAATGCCGTCCGTGTTGACATACCCTCAATTACACTGATGCAAACTTGTTTGCATCAAAGGAACAGAAGTGAGCTAGAGATATTTTTGTACTTGCAACCCAGAAAGGGACGGGAGAGACATGTCATTTACCCTTCCTTAATGCGGTCCTCAGAACTGTAAGACTCTTGGCTTCTGCACATTCCCCTTATTTTTTTGTGTGTGTGCAGCTAAATTTTTGCCCTCTGTGCATTGGGTTTTGTTGTGATGAAAGATGTCAAGTACAAATTTAGTCATGTTACCAGTTTAGAATAAATGGCAAAAGTCTTAGGTACCTTGCTACATCCCATAGTCTTTTTCTAAAACAGAAGGGAGTAGCATACATTTCTTTTCAATTTCTGTGTATTTTTCTCTCTAAGAAGAAAGAACATTGAGGAAAGCATGCTTCGTGACAGAGTGCACAAATATAACTTTAAACATGTCTGAAGTAATTGACCCCATTTCATAAAGAGAAGTGGGTCAGAATGAGGTAGAAATCTATCCTAATCTAATCTTAGTTGTTTACTCACTTGGTCCTGTCCACGCACTGTCTTTCCACCCTTACTGTGTAGTTATCTGGAGGCTTTCAGGTTCTGCTCAGCACTGGTTTTTTTTAATTACTTAAGAATGAATACAGTAGGATGTGGCTGGTTTACCTCTTCTCTCCATGTCCACTCCAAATGAAGATGAGACTAGAGTATTTTAGTAGCAAGTGGAGCATTGTCTCCCAGTGATATTCCCACTGGTGGGATCTCTGCCAAAGAGAAGTCAAACACAGGAGGTATTCACAGGTAGTGATTTTTCCTATTTTGTCAGCCAACGTCCAGTGGCTGTTTTGTTATTGCAGACCTTGTCATATATATTACCTCCAACATAATAATATGCCTGCACATGATAAGTCTTCTTCATTTGGCATAAATCAGTATGGTGGAAAACGAGGAATTTTGGAAAGAGACTGCTATAGACTGTGACTAGAATGTTCATTTATTCCTCTGTTGTTGGTGTAATCTAACAGAATTGCTGCACAAGTGTTTTTTGTTTAGTTTAGTTTAGTTTAAGCAAGTTTTGGCAGAACAATGAACAAAGGGATTTGGGGATTTATACATTCCATTATAAATACAGTGGCATTTCCACGACCCTGTTTAGAAGAGTAAAGCTTCTATTTGTCTCCTGCTGATTCTGTCAACATTCACATAGTAGGTTCAGTAGAAATCCCTCAGGTATTCCAGTGTCAGAACACAAAGTCATTTCTGCCTTTTAAAGAAAATACTGTGTTTCAAGGAACAGAGACTTTGGGGAATATTCCTCTGAACTGGAGACTTGATGCAGCAATGCAGATGTAAAGAACTGAAAGGCTGGGCACAGAACTGAAATACAAGCAAAATAAAAAGACAAAAAATATATATCTTCTGAGTTTAGTTACCTTGGTGAAAAACTGCAGCAACTTCACAACATCTACAGAATTTCCTGCAATAGCTCAGATTAAAAAATATGTCTGCCTGAAGATAAAATGAATGGCAGTGAACAAAAAGGAGAGAACTGCTAACCTGTGCTGGCAGCAGATAGTTGGGGAGGAAAAATAAACAGGATCATGAGGTTTTCCTTCTTTCTTTTCACAAATATTAATCCTTTGGATTAATTTGGACCCACTGAGACAAAGCCAATTATTACAGAATCCAATTACTTATTTCATTTCCTGGTTTCCAAAGGATACACAGCTCATGCAACCATGTTGTTTTGTCTGCTGGTCACTCCGTTCCCTAGTAATTTCTTAAAATGCTGTCTGATTTCAACCAAAAGGGCAAACGGGTACCAGGCTCACAGCTGCTGTGTTCCAACGTGGATGTGAAACTCAGTGTGTGGGTAGAGGAAAGACATCCAGACCCACCGAGGGACAGGTGGTTATAGTTGAGCCTTTTACTGTTTTGTCAGGCAGTGACAATTGGCTCTTTAACGTGTGTTTGCTGCCTGCCAGGGCATGGATAAAGGTGTGTGTGATGCCATGGGACACACAGAGCACTGAAATGATGAGGTTTGTATGAAATAGAAAGCAGAAAGCTGATTGTTACACACAGAGGTAATAGGTGAATCATAAAAGGGGGACATAAGGTAAGCGTGGCACAGTACTGGTGCCTGCGGTCCAGTTCAGGCACAGCTTACTGACCATTGAACTGATCTCAGGACTCTGGGCATAATGGCATGGATTAATGGCAGAAAGGTCTGCAGGATGGATATCACCCCTACTTATATCATAGAGCTGCATTATATTCTATTGCCTAGAATTGGTGCTGAATTGTGGAAACAGCAGAGGAGTGGACAATGATGAAGAAAGCTGCATCTCCCTCCCACTGGGCTGTAGTAGTTCTGCAGTATACTGCAGCCTAAAAGCTGCTGAAACCTGCCCTGTGACCCTAAAGGGAATTTTTCTCAGCCTGGGATTGGCAAAACACAGCATATTCCACATATGTTCCTTCCTCACTTTTCATAGGTGGCAGTTCCCTCCTACAAGGGCTTTTGGCATTCATAAAGCACCAACAAAGAGAATCTGCAATGAGCTGGATTGTTTATCAAATTAGAATTTGGGTTTGGATTTGGTTGTGTGGGATAAATTCTCATCATTGTATAATGAGGAGAGAGCTGGTATTGATTCTGTGTAATTTTCTTTTCATATTCCGTGTACAACTTGAAATAGCAGCTAACACTCTCGGGGCTTCATTCATGTAATTGAGAAGACAGGAACTTTCTCTTTCAAAATACTTTTTTAAAGATTTTTTCCAATCTTCATTCTTTTGAAAAGGTATATATACTGAATATTTTTCTCTAATTGGCTTAACTTTTGGGAGCCAATACTAATTGAAATTTCACACTCTACAGTGATTCCTTTTGTGGCTTTGCAAAGGCCACAATTTGCAAAATTGTAAAGCTTCATGTGAAAAAAGCCTATGATAGGATATCATCTGGAGATGAAAGCATTCAAAGTCCAGATTTCAAATCCCATTGCAGCAGAATACTTGCTTGTCAGATCCTGCTTGTTGTCGGCGTTGAAATGCATGTAATTTCCTGCAAGGGAGGGTTCTGGAATGTGAGGCTGCAGCAGTAATGAAGGAAATTTGTACGGTGGTTGAGTCGATAGTGGGAGTGTGAGAACTCTGCATTGTAAAGTCAACACAATGCCAGCATTAGCATTCAGATGAAATTTAGGCTTCCGTGAAGAGGCTGTCATGCAGTCGGTTTGTCAAGATAAAACCTCTCTGTGTTCATGTACCCTGTGAGCGGCTCTGTGGTATTTCAGAGGTGAAGTGCAAGTGCTTTTTTGGAGCATCAGTGCTGTTCATCCTTGGCATGTGGTGCCCTCTCGAACAGGAGAGTTTTTGGTTGTTGGTCTCTGTCTATCCAGGCTCCTGCCTGTGTATTCCAAAGATAACTGACCACTGTTTTAACTGATTTTGATTGAATAGTATGATTTTGGTTTTTTTAAATCCTATTAAAAAAGGATGAAGCAGAATGTTTTATAAAATCAGAGCTTTAAATGGATGATGCTTTGCCTGCTAGCACTCGTAATTGTTGTTGCAAAGTTATAACAGCACTTTTGGGATGCATAGGGTGCTGGGCCATGGGTTGAGTCCCTGTTGTGCAAGGCAGTGGTGAGCCATGAACAAAAGAGTTTACAATTCACCTCCATAGTTTTTTGCATGCCAACGTGAATGGCCGTGCTCCAAGGACTTGGTTTTTCCTTGGCACGGTGCTGTGCCCAAAGAAGGAAGTACTAGCTCAGCTAATGCAGTTATTCAATTTCCAGTACAATTGTATTACCGTTGTATAACTGCATCAGAACGAATATTTTATAACAAACATGAGCAGAGAGCAGCGTGCTCCTGTCTGCCACAAAGGTGGCCTGGGCTGTGATTCAAGAAACAGCACAGGGTTGCTGGCAGGCAGGGTGGTAAAGGAAGCAAGGGAGACAATTCTGGGTCAGCAGCAGTCTCAGACAGTGGCCTAAACACCGCCTAGTGCTTTGTGGTGTCGAGATGGATTCTGTACTCATTTCCCAGCCTTCACTTAGCATACTGCATGTCAGGGAGACAGGGATGAGGCTGGGAAGTCACTTGATACTCTCTGCAATCCCCTGCTGCCTCCTTTTGATTCAGCATCTTTGTACATCAGCCTGCTCACGCAGACAGGCCCAAGGCAAGCTTCAAAGGCAAAAGAAGGTGGAAAAAGATAGGTTTCACAGAATCATTTAGGTTGGAAGAGACCCTTGGGATCATCGAGTCCAACCATCT
>JAOXJM010000001.1:185296010-185312940 GCA_026413425.1 Tringa solitaria
ATACACTAATATATACGTCAGTAAGCATTTTGTAGTTGTTAGTGCTTTCATTCAAACTAGGGGGAAGGAGAGGGAGCAATCCCAAATTTATTCTAAGTAGGGTGATGATAGAGATTATCGCTCCCAGGAATTCAGGAGACGGAAAATGTTCTTCCCCTTCGTGCTGTGGGGCTGTCACGGTGTCACATACGGGTTTCCCCCAAGGTGTCTGGCATGTGCTGCAGCCAGAGCCAGACCTCCAGACAGGAGGCACCTTTGGCCTCTGCCAGTGCAGCACTTGCTTTGTTTCTGGGATAAAACTTGGGCCTGCGGAAATGTTTATGAGCCATTACTGACATAATGTGATCTAAATTAATCTTGTTTTATCTGTTCCAGTTAATGGTACTTTAAAATTCGGTAGTCAGTGGAGAATAACTACGCTTTTAAGAATTTTCAATTTGCCAAATGCATAACTTAGAGTTTGTAATTAAAAGAAAGGCACCTTTACTTTCTATGGAATAATTTTTTGGGCCTCCCAAGATATGAATTATACTGAAAGACTCAACGTCTTATAATTAACACTAATTTACATGCATACTAGTGCTCTGTGCTAGTGGAATCAGATCCATTCATCTATGTGTCTCAGAATCTTTACTGCTAAGAGATAATTGAGGTTTTTCTATACTATAGATAGAAGGGAAAGGTGAAAAAGGTACCTTTGTTTCATCTTTTTGACTTATGGGCCTGTGTTATGAGTTGGCTCTGCAGCTGCTTCATTTGGTGTTGGCTGTGGCCCCATATACAGACTGGACCCCCCGAGGTCATTCTTGCCATGGAGGATCACTTCTGCAGTGAGAGACATAAAGGGGTGTAGTTATGTTGCGTTTGCCCACAGCCATGAGGGTGGCACCAAACAGCTTCCAGGAGCCCCTTGGGCAGCAAGGCCAAGGTATGTTCTCCCCAGAGTCCTTTCAACAGAAGTGAGAGCCCTTCAGATGACTTACAGATCTGAAACCTCTATATTCTATTATTACAAAAATACTTTTTGTGTGTCTTGCTGTAGTTGACCAGGAGTTTCATCTCCTGAGTGGTTTCTGAAAGTTTTATTGACTTACCACGCTCTTGATAGGTCATAATATCAAATGTATCCATTTTTTATAAGCATTTTCAATTGTCCTGGTTTCATCTAAGAACTATTGTAGGAGACAATTCTTCTGAAGACCACGGATGACTGTTCTAATACAGGACATATACTTTAGATTCCAGGAAGGTTTAATATCTGTCTAAGCAGCAAAGGTTTTCCCTTCCTTTAGAAGCTTGGATTGATGTCATCCTGCATGGGGCAGATGCTTTGACATTGATCTTCTCTGATTATTTTGCTATATGAGAAGCTATAGGCCACTTTATTCACCAGCCAGTTATTAATCTATTGTCTTTTCTTATTCCAATGAAGATGAAAACGTGGAGAAAAATGATGAAAGATTTCGTTTTGCCAATTTTTCCTTTAATTTCAGAATACGTTACAGAATTTTTGGCACCCTACATCCTATTGCATTCCTTAGGCCAAGGAGACTGAGTAGGACAGATTGCACAGGCAGAAGAATTACTATTTTTTGTCATCAGTTATAGTCCTGTTGGGAACACTGAAATTTTCCTTTGGCTTCAGAAGAGCTTTCTTTATTTTAACTTTCAAAACCATATTTATTCCAGAATGTATTTCCTGAAGGAGACTGTAGTCTATTTTTTTAATCTCTTATATTTTTTTTAATAAAGTGACTGGGCAATTGGTAGCAAGTACAGTCAAGACAAATTAATTATTAATAACTCCTACTAATTTTTTTATCCTTCCTGTTGTGAAGCTTGGTTTGTTTAATGATTTGTTTATCAAAACTGTTTTAGAACATTCATTTGACTTTCAGGAAGCTGTAGTGCAATAGGACTTGTAAGCTTTTATCTTCATATATTAACAAATACATTTTTTACAGATTGCATCACATTTATGTATTTATGAGGACTACTTTGTGAATTTTCTAATAAATAAAAGACCACCTTTGTTTGTCTTTTAAATTAATTTTTGCCAATATCACTGCATTGGGTAGAAAGGAAGGGAGATACTTCCTAGGTTTTATGCCAGCGTAAAATTACTTCATACCTCTGCTAATGTGGCTGAGGGATTTTGGCCCTTCTCTGCGACAGGAGCATATTGTCCTGTCCTAACAAGAAGACTCAGCACACAGGTATGAAGGTGTCTTTAGGCATTAGTGGGCACACACAGATGCGAAGACTGTTTCTTCTGGCAGAGCAGTGTCGTGCCATAGCCTGCTGGCAGTGGGGATCAGCCATCCGACCCTGTTCCATCTCACTTTCAGATGAAGTTGCTTGGGGCAGAAGAGGTAAGAAGTCTTCCAGAGTCAGCAGGTGTCGGGTGAAATGGTGTTAGAGAAAAATTAACATGGTAGAAGCAGAGTAGAATGTGAAATTGGATTATAGGATTAAGTACAGTAGCAAGCAAGGAGGCAAATACATGACAGAGGGACCATGAGAACAATGGAACTACCACCAAAGTGGCTCCACCTTATGGAATGAGTGACTATGGCTGGTTGAACTTGACCAAACTGATCACAAAGGGTGACGAATTAACAGATGATGACATGGAAGTTTCACATTTAAATGTTTTTTGGGGAAAAAAAATGAGATTAAATGAGCTGAGGACATTGAGTATTCTTCAGGCAATAACTGGAGAGTCTGGGCAGCCTAGAGATTTTGAAAGCTGACTTAGTACTGGGAGGCCACGTCCTTTATGCAGCCTTAAAAAATGCAAACAGTGGATTTATTTCTTCCAACTGTGATGCAGAAAACGGAGCTCTGACTTCCCACAGTTCCCTCCCCTCTGTTTTATCCTCCTTGATATCTCATTTCACTTCCCCCCCCACCGCCACTTCTTCTCAATAGCAGTCGGGGCTTCTTTGCCACAGAGAGCAAATTTATAAATTTTGCGTGGTTTCCAATTCCCTCGCACATCAAGGCTTTCATAGACTGGAATTCAATCGGCTTCCTGGCTGAGGGACACAGGACCCTCACCCTTGTCAGAAGGGAAGGGGCTTCTGCTGCATGGAGTGCAGAAAAATCCCAGAAGCTCACTGAGCAAAACAAGGTCATTATCTTAGGCTAGCTTCAGTCACACGCTGAAGGACAGAATTCTGTTGGGATATTCACAGTCCTAAATCTGAATCTTTGGTGACCTCGCATTTAATTTTGACCACTCTCATTATGTTTAGCAGTTTGTCAAGGAGATGAGAAGGCTCTACAGATCCATCTTGTCCTAACTGATACACACAGCACACGGAAGGTCAGATGCAGAGCTCATGTCAGTCGGTAATCGGTACAAAGTTTCATCACTTCAGGATTTGGCCCGTAGCATTTTGGCTGATATCTTTTACTATATCCATATCCTGGAAGTAACTACAGCTCACTGAACAGTTTTAAAACATCTATAAACCTGAGGAGTGTAGCAGCTGCAGTGATGGCTTCAATAAAAGTACGTTCAGTGCCAGATTATGAATCCAGTCATGCTGGTATAAAGCCAGAGTAATTCTGTTGATGTCATTGGAGTTATTTTGGCATTACATTATCATGACAGAGATCAAACCTTAGCTCACAAGTGGCTCCATATTGCTTTGAAATTTTTTGGATTCCCTTTTGTCTTGCCTGTTCTCTTTATGTCATGTTTGTTTGGTTTGGCTTAAGAAAATAATTCAGGATTTATCCACAGCCTTTCCTTATTTATTTTTTTTTTGTCTGTGTTGTAGAGGGTTTTGATTTGTTCTGAGGACAAAAAGAAACAGCAAACAAGCTGCCATTCTTTTCTATTTTATGAGCTTGCAGCCAAGAGCTCCCATTCTTTGGGTTTCTGGAGGGTTTTCAGAGTTTTATCTTTTTTAAGCTGAAAGGTATTGCAAAGTGAACATCATTTTGTCTGTTTTCATCTCAGCAAGAAGAACCTGGGGGCTGTGCAAGCTACTATTTGCAGACAGGTTAAATTCTGAAGGCTGGCAGAACTGGGGCCTTGCAACTCCTGTAGCTGTCAGAAATAATTCTGGCCAGAGACATTGCAGCTTTGTATTCAGCATAATTAAAGCAACCACTTGGAATTGTTTGTATGTAAGGAACAAAACAATAGGCATTGAGACTTTATTATTGAAAGCAGCTGCAGGAGAGGAAGTCCTGCAGCCAGGGGTTAGTTAGTAAATCCAGCTCGGGACATTTTAGTACTGCAATTCAAATTCTCATGTTCCTTTCTGTGAGGCTGGAAGCTATTTTGCTCTGTCTTCTACCTTTTTTCTCACACTCTTCCCCCAAGTATTAAACCTGTGAAACCAAATTTAGAATTACTGGAGGCCCCACTGTGACACCACAGCCCTCTGTGAGAATGTAACAGGTTGTATGTACCAAGCCTGTAACTTCGTTGAGCTGAGCATTGTAAAACCAGCAAGGGGAGGCTACGGCTGGGATTAATTGTGGAAAATCTTGCCACCTTCAGTGGGGGTGGACGTACCCATCATTTCAGAGGAGTCACGTCCCTAGGCTAGGCCAGATCATACCGCTACACTTTCAGCTTAGTTGTATTTGGGCTGGTTTTAGAGTACTAATGAATTTGAGCGAAGATGGCAGAGCTATAGACAGAGAGGCTGTGACGGGTTCCTGAACACGTCATGGCTGGGCTGCAGCGCATCTCTCCCCACATTGCCTCTGCTCTCACACCCGTATCTGCTTCAGGATTTCTATAGCATCAAAATGTTAGGACTGGGGTTTTTCTGGTGGGGGGCCTAATCTGTTGGACAAATGGGGCTTTTTCCTTCCCTTACACAGATTGGATTACCCATCTCTCCCCAAATTTTCTCTGTGGATGTTGCTGTTGTATTTGTGCATGCAATTTTCCTTTCTCTCGCTCTCTCACCTGCTGCCAGGTAGCCATTCTGCCATTTCAGTTTTTTTGCCTGCCTTTTCTGAACTGGATTCTTGGCATGCATCGTATAAGCACACATGGTAGCACAGAAGAAGCAGGGGTAGGGGGAGATGCTTCTGGCAGTTTAGAATGGCTTCTCCAAGCTGGGCAGCTGTGTCTTTTCTAAATGGATGTGATGTTTTAATGACGATCTAAACTAATGTGAAATCAGGTTATTGACTTCTGTTTCAGGGCCTGATGAGGCTACCATACCTGCTCTAATGTTTCATTTTCTCTGTAGTTTTTTCAGGCTCTGCAGTTAAAGAGGTAGGGAAAGGAGAAGCTTGTTAAAAAGATCTTAAAACAAAAGCTAAGAATTTAACTATTACAATGCCAAAACCACAACTGTTAGTAACAAAATAAAGTACACCATTCTGTTTGGCTAAAATTGTGCAACTAAATCCAGTTTATTATTTAGATGCCTTGTTTACAATGCTGAAGTTTTAATGAAAACAAATTCATTTTCATTCCATCTCTTTGCTCGTTTGTCCTCAGGAGGGAATATGAGGCAAGAAGCTCCCATTTCCCCTTTGTGGCAGATGTCCCATGGGACAAGCAGGGGAGTTACGGAGCGGGAGCTTTCCCCCCAGCTGAATTGGCAGGACTCAACATAATCATTTAAGCACGAACCAGCCTGGTTTTCTTTCCACTTAGTAAATCCATAATACTTAAATCCATAGTCCTTCATTGTTGAATTACTGCCACTGGTTTCCAAATACAAACTCTTTATTAAATAAACAGGAATCAGATGACATGCGTTAGAGTGCAGATGATCAGTGTTACTATAGATTGCTTCTATCTGAAAAACAGATTTTTAAGGGGATGCTGGAAGCATGCAAGAAAGGATTACCAGGCACAGATGGCAGTGCTCATTTATAGCGGTAGAGCAAGGATGTGATAGTATTAACAAGCAAAAGGGCTGATTTTGTACACAAGGAAAGTGAAACCCATCATGTGGAGATGCAGGAGAGAAAGTCACTGGAACGGGCAACTGGCAATGTTTTCCTGCCTAGTTCGTTGTCACCTACATTAGTGAAGATGCTTGAGCTATTCCCATGTGAACTAGCATTTTAACCCATAATTTGTTTCTGCTGGGGAGAAGCTGGGGAGAAGGAGGACAAAGGAAGTGATCGTCCCACTGGTGAGCCCCCACCTTAAATATTGTCTTCAGTTTTGAGCCCCTCGCTACAAGAAAGACATTGAGTTGCTGGAGTGTATTCAGAGAAGGTCAACAAAGCTGGTGAAGGGTCTTGAGCACAAGTCTTATAAGGAGCGGCTGAGAGAACTGGGGTTGATTAATCTGGAGAAAAGGAGGTTGAGGGGAGGCCTTACTGCTCTCTACAACTACCCGAAAGGAGGTTGTAGCGAGTGGAGGTCTGTCCCTTCTCTCAAGTAACAAGCAATAGGACAAGAGGAAATGGCCTCAAGTTGTGCCAGGGGAGGTATAAATTGGATAATAGGACAAATTTCTTCACAAAAAGGGTTATTAAGGATTGGAAGAGGCAGCTCAGGTAAGTGGTTGAATCACCATCTCTAGAGGTTTTTAAAAGATGTGTAGATGTAGTGCTTAGGGACATGGTTTAGTGGTATCCTGGCAGTGCTAGGTTAATGATTGAACTCGATGATCTTAAAGGTCTTTTCCAACCTAAACAGTTCTATGATTCAGTGATTCTGTGATCTTGTGTGCCAGGGTGCACATGAAGGCCAATGTGTTTCACAGATTTCTAAGAGCTAGACAGGCTGCCAGACCCACTCTTCCACAGCATCATTTCCTTTGCTCCAAAGCAATAGACAGAAGCTTTGAGATGTGACATTTCACTGATGCCCTGGAAAAAAAATTCTCCATGGGAGATGTACCCATGTTGGATTTCCTATAAAATAAAACCTAAGCAAGCCTATTTATACCCTTCTCAGACTCTTTTATAAAATCTGTCTTTACTGAGGATCTTTAATGTAACTGTAGGCTTTGTGATGATAGAAGAGAACAGAGTAAGAACTTCCCGTGTCTATTACCCCAAACTGGAAAGTGTGAGGATAAAGGTAGTACAAGCACATGTATTTCCAAGCGCATAATTGGCCACTTTGAGCAGACTATCAGACCTTTCTGACTTGCAATGTGTAGGCAATTTATTCTGACTTGCTTATATCAAAATGGCATGCCTGATGCTCAGAAAAATACCTGGTGATTGGTTAATTCCAGTGTAAGTGTTAACAGGTGCACATTAGGTGGTTTCATCTCTTTTGTTTGCATGCTATGAATCATAAAGGCTGTTACTGGTTTGCACTCAGGAAATTATCTGAGTTTTTGCAAAAGGAAGTGTTGAAACCACATTTTTCTCTAAGAATGCCATAGATGATTGAAAATTTTTTTAGGAATTCATATTGCAACAGTCAGCTTACTCAGCTGTGGTCAATGTGTATTTTCTTGACTATCTGGTTATTTGCCTTTGTTCATAGTTGACTTTTTTTGTTCTTTGTTTCTTTGTTATTAAATAGAAAGTTATATATTGAAAATTATTTCACATGATGTCTCTGTTCCCATCAGTCCCTGAACTGTAAAATGGTGTCATGTACTGTTTTGTTCAGCTGACTAACTGCATCTATATCTATAAAATGATTCAGTCTTCAGTGGCCAGAGGCTCATCTTATTATTTTTCCCCCTTAAATAACTCTTTAAGTAAAACATAGAAAATGAAAATGTGGTTCATTGGTTACTGACTTCTTTTTATAAACTCTTATCTTTCAGAATATAATTCACTTCTTCAAGGTTGAAATTCTGAGTGTAAATATTAGCTCGATTAATGGAAATTGTATGCATAAAACCTTAACTACAGTGCTGGAAGTCTTTCCTCATCTTTGTTTTCAGTACAGCCCCTTCTTAGTACCTCAGGCTTGGGTAAGGGAGGATTTGGTCATAATGCAACTTACAGAAATACATGGTTTTTTCAAAATCTCTGGAGCAGGGAGAGGGAAGTACTAAATTGACAAGAACTTCAGTTTAATACTTTGGATTTTATGCTTTCCATTTGTATAATCATGTCCATTTTATAATGGCATAAAGTAGCACTAAAACATTCAATCCAGCATAATCCAATTACTATTTTACTCTCTCGGGTATGAGATAGGAGAAGATTCTTAGGAGAAAATCACCAAGTGTGATTATTTTATGGATTTGCATATACACTTGGTACAGTAAGTAAGCTACGTCTTTTGTTTTCCCTTGTAGCTGTTACTGAGAGGTTGTCCCAGTGCTGTGACATGGAAGGTGATAACAGTTTTAAAGGGTTGTTTCATAAACTATGAAAGGGGTGCACTTGCTACAAGCAAGTTTTCCAATATTGCAGAACAGAGTTTGCAGACTCTGTCTTCTTCTTTGGGAGAATTTCCTTCTGCCCCCACTTCGGGTCATACCCCCTGAGCAGCATCAGTATTCTCAGGGATGCAGAGATGCATCTCCAAGGGAAGTTTTATTACTTTAGCCCCCCTTCTATTGACAGCTCCACATCAGGAAGAGCGAGCTGTGATGGTGATGTAAGCTTGGTTTATTACTCCTAGCTGTTGCCAACATGTATTTGTAAAAAATCTCCTCAGATGTCAGATGAATTGGGCAAGGCATGAATTTTGTGTCACAACCGCAGCTGAGGAGAGTAAGCTGTAACTGGCAGAGCAACACAGCTTCTAGAGGTGACACATCCACTTCACCACTAGTTTTTCAAATGTTGTGAGGTTTGTTTAATTTCCACATTCAGACTGGGGAAAGAAGGCTGCTTTTGTTATTTTTCAGGCTCTAAATGTGTCTCTTTCCTCCTTTGCTGTGAGATGGACATTGTTACTTCCATATATTTTCCAGGAAAAGATGTATTTTAGTGCTACACCTCTGAAGGGCTGGGGTCAACAGACTGTATTGTTGTGATTTGAGCTAGTGAGCAGGAAGACATCTTCTGCCCATCTGTGAAGGTAGAAGGTAATCTTAAGACTGGTTGTGGCTAAGTAGGTCATGGTATTGCAGCCACCGTGGAAACAGAACAGAAGTCTAAGAGTGTAGCATTGATACAGAAGGCAAAGTGGCTTAATATTTATTTTAACACTCAGGTATCCAGTGACTTAAATTCTCTAAACAGGTTTTGCCTCCATTGCAGAAATACTAGTAAAATTACTTTTTATATCAGGACGACAGTTCAAATCTGGAAAGCCACAGATGGCCTCTGTGTAGCTCAGGTCTGTGAGGTTCGGCACCTTCTCTAGCCTGAAGGGCCACGAGGTTCTCCCGCTGCATCTGACCCTGCTATTGGGTTGCTCTCCAGACTCTGGGACTATGGATCAGGCTCCATACTCCCAACTTTCTGTGAGGATACCAAGAAAGCACTGCCATCTCCTCTCCAGCATTAGCTTTACCCTCATTTTCCCTTCAAAATTTGCTGGGCCTTTTCAGGCAGTGTCCTCTGAAAGGTGTGTACCGACCTTACGCTGTGGCTCCCGGTGCCTTTAGGGAGGTGGAAGAGATGCAGCTCTGCTGCCCCTCAGCCCTCTAAAAAGGTGAGGATGTGGCCAGTAGGATGTGTTGCAGGAACTGGGAGGCACTGGGAAGGTTTCGCAGCGCTATGGTAATATTAATACAGCATTATGAGGAATCCCCGAATGGCTGATTAACTGTCAAATTGTGATGCTGTGCCTGTGTATGATGGTATCTGGGAAAAATGCAAGGCAAACTAATTAAAATACTAACCTGGAGTTTCTCTACGTGTCTGCTTTTTTATCCCTTCTTTTTTTTCTCTGTTTTTTTTTCTCCTCCTTTTTATTTCCTCCCTTGCCCTTCATTTTCCCTTTTTATTATTTATAAAATTCCCTTTTATCGTTTTCTTCCCGTCTAGCCTCTTTCATTTCTCCTTCTCTCTTAGCCCCTCTATGGCCCATATTGCATTTCCCCTTCTGTTAATCAGTCCTTCCCCAGATCCCAACACCTCATGGGAACCATCGTTCAAGGGCTTTAAGGCCAATTTTATAGTTTTTCCTCTCTTGTTTTCTTTTCTGCTTCACAGGGGTAGGGACTGTTAGTCTGACTGGCAGAGGGCTCCTGTTGTGGCTGCTGCTGCTGGAAGAACAAACTTGCTGGAGGTCCTTGAAGGGACCTACCAAGGTCCAGCGGAGTATTTTCAGTGTTTCACACACAGATTAAGCGCTTCACAGAAAAGCTATTTTGATGCAGGCGCAGCGTGATGTTTGTGTGTAAGGTGGGAATGATGATGGCGCAGGTGGCGCAGAGAGGGAGGAGAATTAAGCAGGCTTTCCAAATATATTGTCACAAAAATACTCATTTAACTGAGGGAAGGAAATCATTACTGTCTCTTTCATCGGTATTAGAAATAGTGTGTTCCTGGAGATGTTGGTTTGGATTTTCAGCTGTGATAGGCCAGCTGTTACGTCATTTGCTGGCACTAATTGCTTGAAGACTTAAGCTAATCTTGTTCCTGAAGAAGCCCAGCTCAACTGGGCAGCTCCAGTTTTGTCTCTCTGTCCAGCCCGGGGCAGGGAGGGCTCAGAGCCACTGGGACACGTCTCCAAGCCAGCCCCATTTTTCCTGTGCTCCCACCAGCTCTTCCATGGCATGACCCACATGCACGGGGCTCCAGAGGGGTTGGAGGGGCCTCGGCAGAGGGAAAGAATAGGTGTTGTTTTAATCAGGAATTACTCCTTACATCTGGGACGTCTCTGATGACACATTCTTCTAGAAGTCTCTCCCTGTCAAAAGCAAACTTACTACCAATTCAGTTTTTTCTCTCCTGTTAGACTGAAAATCAGAGCAGCTGAGTTGGGGTACAGCCTGCACGAGGCTCACATCCCGCACGAACAGTCAGAGGCTTCACAGCGTTCAGGAATTCAATAAACAGTTACGAACTCAGAAGTTTTTAATGGCACTGAAACTCAAATTTAATTTCACTTTCAATCACGTTGTGTCAAATTTAACTAAAGATTAGGTGACAGGCAGTCAGGCTGAACTGCTGCTCTGTACCTCTTCGTTTTGCTTTCTTGCCAGCCCTGCATGAATAGATTTAGGTTTCTTTTAATTTGCATAAAGGTAGGGGTGAGTGTGCTCATAAGAAAATATCTGCATTCCCTAAAGCCTTTGTTATGCAAGTAAGCAAACACCACGAATGTAAAATGCCATTGTGTGACATTTGCAGCACTAAATATCCAATTTTGTGTTGGGCAGAAAATGTTGCGTTTTTTTCCTGATGCACAGCTTGATTCCTAAGTTATTTTCTGGCTTTCCCTGTGACTAGAGAAAGGTTGTCGTGCGTGGTAGAGGAAATGGATAGTCTTTGAGATTCAGATTTTGTACGTGGCATGTATAAAACATATGTTTGAACCTCAGTCCATTCCCAGAAATTATTTTCCCCCAGGCTAGATTGCTGGGCATCCATGTTTGCTTTTTGATTTTGGTTGGTTTTTTTTTTTTCTTGCTTCTGCAATGCGGGTTGTAACCAGCTTCCTAGGATTGTCTGAACATTTTTACTTAGTAAACTTAGTGGTTGTGCCCTTGAACATCTCTTTGCTCTCCTTATCTGGCACACTGTGTTTTACACGGTTTTCAGCCTGTTGTACTAAAAGCATTAAATGGGGTGTTGACAAGCATTTTGTGGTTTATGGCTTAGTAAGTGTAGGAGATGGGTGTTCGTTGGACTCCTCTGGGCAGAAATGTCCATGGCATGTCTGCTGGTGGTTGCTGGGGGCCAACCTGACTGGTCTGTTCCTTCAGCCTCCTCCACAAAGGGTTACTTTCTTATAAGAACCTTATAGAAAATTTATCTTAATAGTGCCATGCAGAGTTGGACTTTTAAATTTCAGAGAGTCCAGACCATTGCCCTCACTCTTGGAGCTACTGTTTTAAAACAAAGATGCTATGTCTTTCTTAAGTTTAGGTGGGATTTAATCGTAGCCCCTGTTTCTTTTCTTTTCTTTCTTTTTTTCTCTCCTGTTCCAGAGGAGAGACTGTTTTACACATAACTCATTTTTTTTGCCTTAGTTTGAAAGGGTGTCTCACTATGTGCTTTCTCTTGCTAGGTGCTTTCTTTTCCTGGTAATTAAGTGTCTCAGGCTGGTAGCATCTTGCAGACTGTCCCTCTGCCTAAGTGAGGTATCCTGAGTGTAAGCCTATAGTTAAACAGACACATCTCTGTTCTCTTTATTCCTGTGATCTTACATCACTTCACCAGTTATTATTTCCTCTTGTCAAATGAAGCAATAGCAAAGCTTTGAAATGATGTTGCAGCTTTTCCAAAGAACAATTTCCCTCTCTTCTCGCCTCCTGCCTTTCCCTGTATATTTGATAGTACATCAGCTTCCTCTTGAAATGATCCCCAGTAGAGCACTTCAGCTATTTCAACCAGGGTTTTTCTGAAGGTATTTTTAAAAAACTACCTTCTACAGCAGAGTTTGGTTATAATGAAGAACAATAAAAAAAAAAATCCTTCTGCCTTGGAGAGCCAGTCTTGTGCACACTCATGCTTGTGGTGAACTCTGTGCCTGGAATATCCCCACTGGATTCGGTCAGTGGTATTGTTTGCACACACAGACCTGTGTAAGTTCTTGCAAGGTGATGGCTTTAAATCTCACTAGAAGCTAAAAAGATATTGCAGTGCAGTACAGACTAGACCAAGGCAACTTACATTTACTGTCTTTTTTTTTGTCTTTTTTTTTTTTTAATTATCTGTGTTTCTAAAGTGACTGTTACTTAGCAGCGCATAATGAAGAGAATCATGATGATCTTCCAAAGAATGTCTTCACCCCCCTCCAATACTTGTCAATGCTTTGATCTAGGCAGGAAATTCAGGAAACTTGCATTCTGGGCAATTTCCCAGTGATGCTGAGTGAATATCTGATATGATAGAAGACACTAAGGGCTATAGGATTTATACCTAGCACAGTTTCTCGGATTAATAAATGACATAACCAAAACCCCTCCAGAGTTAGTTTCTTGCTGTTCCTGCAGGATCAAATTTGGGCTTAGTCTGCTCCAGCGTTTCTCTTTGATGTAACTGCCTAAGAAATCACAGAACTTTTGGATTGACAGGATTTTAAATGTTTATGGGTTTGAAAATAAAGACTAGATAAGGATTGTATCAGGAGTCAGATTAATGGCCAGCCTGCAGTGCAGAGATCTTGCGTGAGGTGCTGTCATTGATACCTTTGGCTCAGAGGAGAAGTTACTCTTCATGGAGTTGTTTGCAGCATGTGAGTGGAGCAGAAGCAGCCTGTCTGGGTGGCCCAAATCTTCACATAAATCAGTGGAAATCCTGGCATATGTTCACTGAAGTTCACAGTTTTTACAGCCTTTCTGCACAAAAACTTCATGGTGAACAGAACAATGACTTAGGATGCAATAGGCTATTCACAATATCACAGAGTTTTCCTGGGGGGTATTGCTAATACCAGTGAACCACACCAATCCAGAACAGCAGAAGAAAAAAGATGCTTGGGAAGCTGGAAAGATTTTTGTTCACTGTAACACACGGTGTCGATGAATTGTGTAATGGAGTCTGTAAGCATGGATCTTCCTGGGTGCTGAGTGAAACGGAGGAGAAATGATGCCTTTCGGAGCTTTTGTTTCAGACTCTGAGCATCTTTTTGTATTCATCACAGTTTTCAGTCGCTGTGTTTTAAGATGTATCCATAAACAAAGGACTTGGAAAATACGTTTCTCAAGTATAGACTGAAAAAGGGTGGAAGACTTGAGGAAGCAAAAGTTAACAGCTTTCAAAGTATAACAATATAAGCAAGTTAATAAACGCTGAGTGGTAGGTCATAAAATTCCTTTCAGATTTATATAAGAAAACAATATATTGTATAAAATCATAAAATGGATGACCTTTCTTCTTTTAAAAGCCTCAGCAATTTATCTTTAAAGGCAACATAGTATTTGGAAATACTATATCCTAAATAAACAATGTCATACTGCTTAACTTAAGGAAATGTACTTTGTTAACAAGAGTTTCAGCGCTTGTTTCATTCCCTTTTGTTTTTCTAGTGAGTTATCCTAGTCTTGGTTGTGATGGAGAAGGACGCAAGCCAACTCGAGAGGGACCATGTTCATAGCGTGTATGAGAAAATTGCTCCTTGCTTCAATGACACACGCTACAAGGCATGGCCAAAAGTGCAGAAGTTCATTTCGGAGCAGGAACCAGGCAGTCTGATTGCTGATATTGGTGAGTGGGTTGTTTATCCCATTGCTAATGACAGTTTAAGTATGTTCTCTCTATCAAAGTCTGCAGCAGAAGAGTTTGGAGCTTGTGAGTCAAACTTGGGAATCCAAATGGCCAGACTGACTATCAGATTTGCCTTCCACTTTGCATATATGAAGACAGTATCCAGTAGGTCAACTAAACTGAAGCACTAAACTGAGCTAAATATCATTAGTGGATGATAATGATAATATTGTGTATTGAGATGATAATTCTGGAATTTGAAATTTTATTTAGCTCTTACAACATGTATTCTGTGTGGCCAGTTTGAAGCAAGTGTTGTGACACTGTCCTGAGTGCTTTGGGGAGCAATGTGTGATACTTTTTAATTCCCAGAAGGTTTGAGAATGTCTAAATGGTAGGAAGGAAGCCTCTGTACTGGCTTCAGCCCCTGCTCCAGAAGTGGATACATGCTGGTTGCCCAAATGAGATCTGGGCATTAACTCATCATTTCTATATGTTTAGGCTAGATTTCTAAATAGCTTTTTGGAGTCCTAATCCTTTCCAGCAACACATATGTGTAGTCTCCCCACTATAGCATGGGAGCATTTGTGAAAGGGAGAAGTTACTGGGGTTTGGGCTAATCACACTAACTTTTTGGGTGTCGTTCAAACATCACCATATACTTTTCCCAGTTTATCACAGTCTAAATGCTGGGAACTATATTCCTACCAGATCTTGGCAGATTTTGCAGTGTTTTCAATGTCAACAAATAAAACAGGTACAAAGAGCCAGCACATTGAATTTTTACTTATATCACAGTAATGCTGTAATTTAAGCTCAGGCTTGGCTCCTGGGCTTTGGCCCGCAGAGGCTGCTGGCACGTTCTTGTGCTGTCTGTGGCCAGAGATGAGTTTCATGTGAAAAAATTGCCAAAGTGGTGCCACGACGCTGGAGAGGAGTCAACCTGCAGGGCTGTCCCCTGCCCCTCCATCCCTGGGAAGCAGCCTCTGGTGTCAGATTAGAGAAAATGTTTGTAGTAGCTGTTGCTTGGTTTATACTGGAGCCTTTTCCTCCAAAAGTGAAAACCAGAAAAAGCCCTGGAGTTCTCTTCCAGTCAGAGCTCCAGGGTAGTCCTCTTTCTGCTCTTTCTCCTTGGAAAATAGAGTCTAATATTAGCCAAGGGCTGGCACCGTCCGGAATGGGAAGGACTGAGGGCACTCCAGCTTTTCTCTGGATATCTTTCTTTCATTCCCTGGAGATGGGATCAGCAGTTAATATCAGAAAAGCAGTTAGAAGCAGACTTCTATCTGCAGCTCAGCGATGATTCATTTCCCATTCAAATGGCACAAGAGATTGATGGGACTGGGAGGCTCCTTATCAAACATAGGGACCCACACTGGGTTTCAGAATAAGTGCTATGGGATGGCTGTAACCTAAATATAGGGACTTAAATATTTGGAAGGTTCCAAAATAACTGTAATTAAAAAAAAAAAGATAAAATCTGGGCTCTGACCCAAGCTTAATGTTTGATATAAATGTAGATATAAACAGGATGTGAACTAAGGTCTGCACAAGGTACAGGGTATTATGTGAGCCCAATGCATTTACCTCCCTGATCTTAATCTGAACTATGATTTTTATGGTGCAAGTGAGAAGGCAAGTTTTTAAAATCAATAATCTACTTTAAAATGCACTTTGTGTTAAGATCCAGATAATTCTGCAAACAAATTATCAAAAATTTAGATAAGAACCATTTTATTGCTGACATTAAAACCGTTCTTACCGAAAGATGTCTGCCTTTATTTCAACACAAGAAGTATTTCAGTTTGGGAAGATGTAAATTTCCGTGTCACAGGCTCCATTATGAAAAGGAAACTGCATGGAGATACCAGAAAAAGAAACTCCACTGTTGTCATGGTGACAGCAATTAGCAGCAGTTAAAACAGCAAACAATGGATTTAATGGTTTGGTCTAATAGTGACTTAATTACTTAGCAGTCTAGTTTGTCTATCAGCATTTCAATACACAGGAATAATTCAGTGCTCTGCTCCCACTACATGATGCTTTCACTTAGCATTTTGAGTCTATTACAAGTAGAACTGCAGTAGCATCATTACCATAAATATTTTTGATTCTGTATGTGGTGGGAAAGCCAAGGTAAATGCTCTCTAGCAATCCTGCTTTAACACCTCCTGTCATGCAGCAGAGAGCCTGCTAGACAGAAAAGAGCAGTCTGTGCTCATTGTACTGTGATGGTAAAAAATAGCCTGAATTCTACCGCAATTGTATCATCTCCTTTAAAATGGGTGGAGAACTTCAAGCTATTAGGCCAGTCAAGGGCTTACATCATGGCTTATGTCAGGAAAACATTTTCTTTTATAGAGACACCAAATGTCCACCTTTCTTTCTCCTCCTCATTATTTCTTCAGGCTGCGGAAATGGCAAATACCTTCACATCAATTCGCAAGTCTATAAACTGGGTTGTGACTACTGTTTCCCGTTGGTGGAATCAGCACGAAATGAAGGCCATGAAGTTATGGTGTGCCATAGCTTGTGTCTGCCTTATCGAAGTGAGTGCTTTGATGCTGTCCTGTCCATTGCTGGTAAGTTCTGCGTACTGCCAGTGTCTATAGGTCAGACCTTTAAAGGATCTAAAGTATTTAGTCTCTTCTAGGTGAAACCACTCAAAGGGAAGCAGTCTTTGAGAAGTAAGGAGTTAAAACGTAAGCTGGGTTCCTTCTTTGAATCTCCTATCTCCCAGCAA
>JAOXJM010000001.1:185324642-185347865 GCA_026413425.1 Tringa solitaria
GTGGACTAGATGAGATTTGAAGGTCCCTTCCAACCCACAGCATCCTGTGATTTTACCAACGAGAGCCCCAATGCCATCTGCTCATTAGTCTGAGGGGAGTTGCAGGAGAAGCTGATTTGAACCATTTCCACTGGAGGGAAGGGAAGCAGGCTCATGTCACTGCTGGGCTGCAGTCAGGCCCTTGGTGAGTCTTTGTGCTTCACTGCCACCTAGCATGAGCCGCTCCATCTCTGAAATGCCACCTTTCTGGCACAGTACAGGTTGTTCAGCTGAAACCCAGTTTCAACATACAAGGAATTTAACGTCAAGGAAAAGAAAGAAATTATTTAGGTGAATGTGGCTGCATGGCGATCTTGGATCCTGACAGGTTTGGCTTTGATTAAAAACAATCCTACAATAATTTGCATAATATATGATTTCAGGGTAGAGTGATGTTGCCCCGTGCAGATGGTGTTTCCTTGAGTTACGCATTTTTAAGTGGAACACATCACCCCTCGCTTTTAAAATTACCTGACAAATTTATCTTGACAACACTGAAGTTTTGCTCAGTGTGAGATTTTATTAATATGCTGTAATTTCTTAAATGATAGGTGATGCTTTTTTAATTAAAAAGGCCATAATGTTTCAGTGTCAACATCTCGGTTAGTGCTAGAAGACCTGAGCTTGTGGAATTGAATTCTGTTCATCTCAAACAAGTGAAACCTACAGGCAGAGCAGCTGAATAACTAAATGTTAAAAGGCTCTGTTTCTTCAAAGCTTGCCTTTTGATCCTCACATTGCTGCCGAATGCATCATTCATTGCAGGGAGAGTGTTTTCCTATCTCAGCTGGATTGCATGCTGTTATTCTTTTAATTGTGAAGTGTCTCTTTTTCTGAGGCAAAATGGATCTGATGTTGAATGGCTGCTCTGACAGACACAGAGAGGCTGCAGATACAGAGCTTCTGCTGGCATTTTCTATACTTTCTAGAAAGAATCAAAAGCTGCACCTTTTTTATTTTTTTTTTTCCTTGAAAGTTCTGTTATTTTTCTCTGGAAAACACTTCAACAGTTTAACCAAACACTGGCTTATCATTATAACCTGAAGTGGTTTGTGTAGAAATATCTGCCCAAACTTGCATATGCATTTTCACTGAGGAAAATATGAGATTGGATAAATGTCACTAATTCTATTGCTCTTTGTTTTCAGCAATATGTGCCCTTTCCAGCACTATACCAGGAATTTTTTCTATTCTTATTTCTCATGTAACGTTCATTTATGTAACTGGAACTTTGCTGAAGTCCCTACTGTTCTCCAAGACCTGATTAACCTTGACATGTGTTGTGAATTGCTGTAGAGCTGTGTGGTTTCAGAGCTCTTTGGCAAATTCCTGCCAAATCCAGAGACCAATTTCCCTTTTGGGGGCAAAAATTTTTATTGAAATGAGAGGCAGATTTAAACTCAGTTCTGACTCAAGCGGAGCTGTGCTGCTTGAGTTTCATCATCATAACGATGAGGTGTTCTCCACCTCACACCTGTTTGTGTGCTGGTGGGCCTTATCAAGCAAGAGTTGGATTATCTAATTATTTGGTTTCGTGATATATGCTTGCTAACGGCAGAAGTAGACAAACGCTAATTGACTGTGTCTTTCACCCATATGTTGATGATTTAAATCTATCCCAGGCTGACAGTGACTGTTCATTCTTTCTGATCTGTACATAAAGGAGGAGAAATGGGCAGTTTTAACCTTTTTTTACTAGGTATCGTCAGCAGGATGAGTAGCATGACTGTTGTAAGGACCATGTGTGGCCTCAGTCTTTCAGAAGTGGTTTTTTCAGGCTGCAGATGAGCATTAGATGAGGGTCGAAAAGGGACAGGTGGCTTTGCCACTGACCAAGTGGTAGCCTTTCCTTGAGAAAACAAGACTGTCGTGGTGGTTATTGCCAATCTGAAAGGTGTCACTCGTTCCAATGTTTCTAAATTTTGCTGTTTTTAAAATAAGTCAGTGTGTTATGAACTCTTTAGAGTTAGAGATAGTACAATGTCAGAGATGTTAGAGATAGTACAATAACACGTAGCACAATGGAAGATAAATGATGTAGTCCTGTGGTGCAAACCACCGGCTGCCAGTGTGTCAGAGCCAGTCCTTGTCCTTATACTCTGTATTCATTAGTGCCTCAAGGGATACTTATTCACCTTATCTGTTCTGTTCTAGTGATTCACCATTTTTCAACGGAAGAGAGGCGCATGCGAGCAATAAAAGAGATGGCTCGCATCTTGAGAGTAGGAGGCCAGATAATGATATATGTGTGGGCAATGGAGCAAAAACGGAGAAGATTTGAAAAGCAAGATGTCTTTGTTCCCTGGAATCCTTCACCTCCTTCCTGTTCCTCGGGTGAGCCTTGCTCACGTGGAGTACAAAAATCAATTCTTCACAAGGACAAAGAGCTGGCTTTGAACCAGCCCTGTCACAAGTTGGATGGGACATCAGAGGTACAGAGGACAGCAAGGAGCTTATCCTGCGGAGGGGAGAAGAAAGCATCGCACACGGTGTTAGAGAAATCTCTGAGACGGTCTCTGTTCTCAAGATCACTTGACTCAGTATTAGATGTGGATGATCAGTGGCACCAAGAAGAGCTCATTAGATACCACAATTACGGTGTTCAGCTGAATGAATTAAAGAGAGAAAAAAAAGTTGGAAAAAACAGAGAGCATGGCTTTCTGAAACGCGCTTCTGACTTTTTTCTACATTGCAAACCGGGTTTTGAAAAGACAACAGCTTTTGAAGTGGCTGTTAAACCTGTGCTGCCCATGTCACACTGCTCGAAGGCTTTCAGAGGTTGCTATTCAGAATTAGGGCGAGCAACTCTACAGCTCCCTATGGCTGCAGAGAGCCTTCATGACTGCAGCGGAGTGTGTTTACCTGACCTGATTTCACATCAGAAAGAATTAGCTGTCAGACAACAACTTAAAATAGACCATCACCCAAAAGAAGGAGCTTTCTGCCAACCTCAGAACAAAAGGAGAACGGGCTCTTCTCTGCAGAAAGTGGTCAATGAGCGTGTCCTGGCCACACAGAGCGAACAGCAGGTGGGTCCAGATGGGACCTGGCTGAGGTACTACCACGTTTTTAAAGAAGGGGAGCTGACTGAGCTGATAGAGCGTCATATTCCTGAGCTACATATTACTCATTCATACTTTGACCATGCCAATTGGTGCGTGATTGCAGAAAAGACTGACGTGTGGAAGACCTAGGGGAAATTTCCTTCCTGAAATGCACAAAGAATACTTAGGGGCTTTCTTCCTTTTGAAAGCTCAGAGCCTTTGAAAATCTTTCCTGAAGCTTTTTATAGCCTTGGGTTTGTTTTGGGAGAGAGGGAGACATATGAGGAGGAGACTGCTTTGAAACTCTCAGGTTCTGTGACTTTGTTTTCTTTGATTTGGTCTTAAAATATACCTCTATTGAATCTTTTTTTCTAGAATTATTCCAGACTGAGCACATTTTAGCACACTGATCCCCTTTCATAAACAGCTGCCAGCTGTGTTTTGTTGCTTGAAAACGGGTAAAGGAAGGTGATTGCTGGATTATTTTTTACATGTGCATTAAAAGTCTTTGTTATTCATTTATTACTATATAATCATTCATGTCAACTTTTTATTTTAAAATGTATTGTACTCTGCCACTTGATGTAACATAATGCAGGAAGTAACTGAAAGATGTACTATTTTATTGTGGTTCAATTTGTCAGCCTATATGATACTTCCAGACAGACAGTCTTTTATGAGAATTACTAGGTGTATAGAGCCCTCATGGCAGAGGCAGTAACTCATGACACTGTCATGGTCTAGAGTTCTTTTTCATTGCTTTGTGGCAATCACAGCCAAGAAAGCAAAGAGATATTTGCCTCCATAAATGCCAGTACATGACCCCCCAAAAAACTTAGTTTTAAAAATTAACTTGACATTTATGCTTAAGGATATAGCATATATAAATACAATAAACCAGCTTAAGGATTGATCTTTCTCCCTGTCAGCAAAACTAGGAGGAGTCAGAATTTAATAACTCATTTAAATCTGTACTGTGAATGAGCATAGGACACGAAAGTGGTTCAGTGACCGGTAGTCAGTGAAAATATAGAAAATATTTATTAACATGAGCATGCAATACAAATGCTCTTATCTACAGATTTGCCTTTTGCAAAGAAAATCAGCTTCATTATGCAGTTTTTATAGATAAAGAAACTGAGGTAAATAACTGCTTAAGGTTGCAATGTAGAGTAAATATTTGAAAGAAAAATAAACAGAAATCCCATACAACAGGGCTGCTTTGCTGATGATTATTTACATGCTGGGAAGGTCTGTCCATAATTTTACTTCCTGCCTTTGTTTCTGTGGATTTGTGAATCAGCAAGGCAGAGATCAAACTTGTTTTCTGAGAAATAAGCCCCTGCATGTTTTTTATGTGTCTGTCAGTAACAGGAGAGTATCATGTTTTTCAACGTAGCATGGAACTGTACAGTAATCTGAGTTTTTTAATGCTGCTTTAATTCAATTTGGATATAATATCTGTAATCACATTTCCTTTACTTCCTCCCATGGAGTTCATGTCAGCGGTATCATAGTACATCTTGTATTTTCAGGTGGAAAAGCTAGAGGGGCTCATCAGTCTCCTCCATCTGTAATGACTGCCTCTGCAGAGCTCCTTTTTTTCCCCTAAGTGTTAGTACTGTTGGGCAAGTGCAGAAAATAATTTTCAGTCACAAAATGTTGCTGCCATTCGGCTCTGACAACACCGTTCCCTTCCTTTTGTACACTTTTTTCCACTGCCAGAAGGACTCGACAGCATCCCCCTATTTTTCAGTGCAGCTTCAGGTTGCACTAAGCAGCAGCAGCAGCACCTTGCAGCTGTGAGCCTCTCCATCACTCTCCATCACGTCCGCTCCTACTGCTCAACAGGCTGTTAACCCACACAATGCACCAGGAAAATGCCTTTGATCATAGCTGCCAGTCCTTGCCCTCAAGAACATCTGATGTTTAGCTTTCCTGGAAACCAGCACAGGGATTTTAACTGAACCTGACTGCTCCTCTTGGGAAGAGTTTAGCCTGCTCCAGCATTCCCTGACGTAAAGGTGTTCATCATCTCCAGTTCTTCCCTAGGGTGCAATGAGCCACCATTACATTTATCCTAATGCTGATTAGCCTGACTGCATGCTACAGGTCAGATGTTCCCAAACAAGATCCATGTTACTAGTCTAACTGGAAGGAATTTTAATCGCTGCGCAACTGTCAGCATCTCTAAAAGCAAACCTCCCCTTCATCAAGGAGTTAATGTCCTTGTTTTGAATGAAACACTGCAAAGGCCCGTTTCTTGTGTAGCAAAGTGCTGCCTAAGGCATGGGTTACATCTGCTTCCATAGGGGATGGCTTCCGCTCATGAGAGTTGCCTCTGGAGGGGGCCAGGTGTTTCCTGGGATCAGAATAAACTCAGCTTCTTGCAATTGAAGCTGCCCCAGGACAGGGCCCTTGACCATGCAGGGAAAGAAAGCAAAAACGTGGCTTTGGTTGGAAGGATCATGTATTAATACTTCCTCACATTTATGCATGTCACAAATGTTAGAAAGCCATAAGCTCTATTTGAAATTCTCGTTTTGATCAGAATGCCAGCAGCAAAACCAGGATTGAGTTCATTCCTTCATTTCAACATCACAGTCTGCTTTTGTAATCCTCAGGGTAGGCACTACCTTGCGCCAAGGGGTGTAGCAGGGAAATGCTCTGCACTCCTGAGCAGTGCTTGGTCCTAATTTCTTTTCCTCTTGTGCTCTTTGCTACTCTGAGCTGGGTTTTAGAATAGAAAGGCACAATTTTTCTGGCCTCATGTAGGCATCTAGACTGTAGAATTGTGTGTAAGTCTACATTTGTACTGTATATTGCCTGTAGAGTTAATGGCAAGAAACAGCCCCTTTAGAGTTTGAACCATGAAATACACCTTGAGGAGCTGTTGGGATTAGAGAGTTTATGTTCACCACCTGCTCATCTCTTTCTATTGCTTGTGGAAGTAGCTTAGAGAGAAGCTCAGTCTTAAACACTGATTCTTGGAGGCTTCACTTAGGAGAGATGGATCCTAACTAAGAATCTGTTAAGTTCTATGGATGGAAAAAAGGAGCATGAACAACTGTAAAATCAGACAGATTAATTCCCACTCCACCTTTTGGCCAAACAGCACTGCCTACATATCCCTATTTTGTAGGAACCATGCAAAAAAATTCATTGTTAAGCTGGGGAAAAAAAAAAAAAAGACAAAAAGCATCAGCCTAACTCAGCTCTTCTTTACAGCGTCTGCCACTCTGAATTTATGGTCATTTGAGGCCTCACCTGTCCAAGGGACACTTACAGAAAAGCTTCCAATATCTGACACTGTCTCTGATCTACCAATGATGATCACCTTTACAGACACTAATATTAATAAAGTCAATGTCTTCTCCCTGTTTCTGATTTGCAGGTCACTAAAAATCCCCCAATTCCCCACAAACAGTTGCTGTGCTGTTCCTGATTTCTTTTGTGGACCCCTGGGAGATCGTCCACAGCCATTCCAGGACCCACAAGCACAGCTTGGGGTCCTCTCTTCTGCACTTGCCATCTGAAGTGCTGTCACGTCGAGTCCCACGTGAAGTTGTTGCGCTGCTCACCTCACTAGAGCTAAGACCCTGTGAGCGCAGCCCTGTTTATCCTCCTTTGGCATAAACAGGTTTGATGAGTGTGAGTCTATCAATCACAGAAGACTTTTGCCCACGGGGTAAATGTCTTTCTTCTAATTGTCTGCTAATTGGCAAACAGCTAATCCCACTTATTATCAAAATTCTTCCTCCAGAGAAAACTCAGCCGAGAGTTTCATAAATCCTTTTCCCTCATCCGTTTTAATTTTAAAAATTGTTCTAACTATCATTTGGTAGCTATCACCTAAGGAGGTGTTCTCTTTGAGTTAATCAGCTCCTGCAAGGTTATCTGTGATCTATTTGAAAGTGCCTTAGCCAGCATCTTGCCTTCTGTCTTAATTAGTAATTACTGGCCTAAAATTGTCACTTACCATAGGCATTTGTACTGACCTCTCAAATTAAGATTGCCCATGAAATTAAAGGTGGAAGAAGCCTATTGGGTCATTTATTCTATCCTCCAAAGTGCATTTATTATTCATGGTGTGTGGCAGGGAACCCAAGTGTGGGGTATGGTTGAGAACACTGCAGTTAACTTGTCTTTGAAATGTAAATACAATTAATGAGTATACCTGTCTTCCCTCAGGATCTGTCCTTGTCTGCTTTGTCATTCTGACTTCTTTCTTTCTTTCTTCTCTTTGATGGGGATGCTGATTTCCTTTCCTTCCTTCTGACTCAAGACTGAAAACAACATTTTGCAGAAGGATTCCAAGTGGTAAAAAGCACAGAAAATATTCTGTGGATTTCTCGAAACATGTACTTTACTAGCATGCCTTTCAGATCTCATTGTGACCAGGACTGCACTAAGTGTTGCCTTCATAATCTGGCACAACGAATCATTTGACATGAACGTGCTATTGCAAGTTTAAAAAAGGATCCCAGCTTGCACTGAAAGCCCACATTGGCAACATTTAGCTATAGCGAAACTGTGCCATTCACTGGCTGTCACAGATTTCCAACTAAAAGCATCACATTTAATAAAGCAAAGTAAATTGTCCAAGGCAAAACCAAGAAAAAATTGTTTGGGGAAACTCTGTGTCAGCCAAGAGGGGGAGCAGGATGGTAGGTCTCCATCTCTTAGTCTTCACTTGCCGCATACCCAAACTCTGCTCTTTATAACTGTATACAGTGGCTGGAAAAGAGGTTAAAAATACCCAAGAAAAATAATTTAACAGTACACCATGCCAGAGCTGGCATAGAGCCTTTATGGGAACCTGAACAGAAAAGGCACCTTCTATGAAACCAGTCTGAATAGTGAAATGCAAGCTTCCTACTGATAAAGCCCAGGAGCCATTTTAATTCTTTTCCCCACCAGCACTTTCCCTTCACCCTGAGTCAGGTGTCTCTACACAGCTTTGTAAATAAAATTGAAAATGTCTCCTACTGCAGCCTGATGATCCACTACCTGTTGGAGCACAACCTCTTCCAAGCACAGGAACGGTCTGTTTCATGTGTGGAAAGTTGAGTGGACGTGGCAGAAGGCCAACACAGCTGAGTGGGGATCTCTGGACTGAGCTCAAATGTGTAAAGGAGGGTTCCAATTAGAAATTTTTAGAAATTAGAAAATTAGGAAAAGGTTTTCCCTATGAGGGCAGTGAAATGGGCTGCCCAGAAGGGCGATAGATTCTGTGTCCTTGGAGATACTGAAACCTCATCTGGTGAGGACTGAGCAACCCAGTGTGGCTGGATCTGCTTGGAGAAGACAACCTCCAGAAGTCCCTTCAAACATACAGCACCAGAGGCAGGAGGCAGACCTTGTCTTTCATGGGAAATGTTACTGAAGCACCGTTACCCTGGACAAGGTTTACCAGCTGCAGCTGACGAGCCTGGAATGAGAACAGGTACATGCTGGGGGCAGTAAGGGGCAACTCTAGTGCCAGACTGGCAGAAAAGGAGGAGTAATGAAGTTTAAGAGTGGGAAGATGTAAGACTGGTCAGAGGGTTACAGCTACTGAATTTGGGGTGTCCTCATGAAAAAGAAGCTATGGGACACTAGGGAATAGAAGACCTGCTCTGTGTTGGGAAGCATTGACTGTGCTGGGCGTTGGTGGCTGTAAAGCAGGGTGGTTTGAGAGACACAGCAACCTGGAGCTTCAGGGAAGAGGAGAAGTACTGGGGCTACATGGAGATCCCATGCTTTAGAGCAGGGAAACATGCAGAAACTGCCTTTTCTTTTTCTGTTCCTGGGTGTATGGAAGCCATAGACATATCCCAGGATGACTCCTCTTTCAAGTGCTTTCTTAACAGGCACCAAACCAGGCTCCTTTCCTTGCTCTCCTTCTAGTCCATGAACCGTGGCTGCAGTGGACCACATCAACGAAAAGGGTAGACTTGCCCCCTCCTGAGACCTGCCAACCTCATGGGCTGATGGGGAGGGCAGATGAGCAAGCTGGATTTGAATATTAGGCAGTAACTAGTTCACTGACCGTTATTTGCAGAAATTACAGTCAATTTGTCCTTTTATTGCCGTTTTAAGAAATTCCAGTGTTCCTGTTTCCCTCAAATGCATCTGTGCAGGCTGCTAATTCACCAAATCTCACAGGGGCTTCAAAGGAACTGTCAGGTGGGAAAGGCAGGGACACCATCAGATAGATCAGCCACAGATACACAGTAGAAATTGTTTCCATCATGGAGGAGGCAGAATTTTAACAGCTATTTTTAACCTGTAACTTCGCTCCTGAACACACTGCTGGGTAACAGCACATTGCATTAATATGTAATATTAAAATAAACCTATTAATGGGAAAAAAATCAATCACCCTACATTAAATTTCTTTAGATGGAGCAAGGGCAGAATCCAGCTCGCTCACTCCTGGCTGAGTGCTCCAGCCTTCAGCAAAGCATGAGCCTTGCTCTCCTCCTACAAGGAATATCTGTAGATCCCAGGGAGCTGGTTCCCAAGCAGAGACATCTCCCTCACAGCTGTCTGTCAAGTGTCTAAAGCTCCCCCTGTCTTGTTTTTGTGCTTTCTGGTAGCTGACCTCCTCCACCTGACCCCAGCCACTCTCAAACCAGCCCCTGCCGTTTCCACCCACCTTTCTTCTTGGAAATCAGTTTCAGGTTTCAGGTGCTTCAGCTTCCTTTGAAAACCAGGTGAGAAGGGGACCTGAAGAGGAGGAGAAATCTCCAGGGAATCACAGACATGGTTCAAAGGGACCCTGGGCAGAAGGTGGCATGAACAAAGTGGAGCTAGGAACCTGCACTCTAGCGGTTATCATGGCATGAAATTACTTTGTGAGTAACACTGAGAAGTCCATGTAGAAAAATAATATAGACTAACATCTGGGAGATAGTCCCTGAGAAAAGAGTTCAAAGTAACTGCAGGATTTCCATGGGACTAAGAAATTGTCATTTTGATTAAGAGCAGAAAGTCACTTAAAGGGCTATCAGGGACACATTCCTGATAAAGTACCTCATTGTATCAAAGGCAAAGGTTTCCCTTGATGCAGCAGAACAGACATTCCTCCAAGCTGCAGGTGTTCCTGTCTTGCCGAGCCACCCACACGCATTGCTACTGGACCACTAGTGATTTTGATGGAGCGCTCTGGCCTGGCAGTGAGGGTGCTCCCAGCACTGTGTTACTGCAGGGAAGACGAGGACAGGAACTGTAGCTGTTGCCCAGCTAGATGACATCTCATAGCATCTCTTGTTCCTAAGGCAGGCTCTGTAGTGAAAGACCAACACCTACGCTGTGTCCATGGAGAAGGCTGAAGATCAGCTCCAAGAAGGTGCCAGGACAGAGATGGTGACCCAGCACCCCTGCTAGGAGAAACGCAGATGGACCATCGGTGTCTGTGGTGAAGTTACATGCTTCAGGCTCCTTCTGCTTGAGACTTTCTGTCTCGCTCCTAGTTAAGAGATGCCAAACTCATCCCCACTGAATATTTAAGAGCTTCGGGATTGCTGAAATAAAGTATGAAATTTCTTCCAGAAGTCCAGCACACACACTGTACACAACTGCAGAAAAAAAGCTATTATAAGAATATTTAACTGCTAATAGGCTCATTTTTCAGACAAGCAAACCATCCACTGCTGTAAAAAAATAAAAAATAATAATAAAAAGTACTGGGTTAGGTCCTAGTTGTCCCAGTTAATTTCAACAGAAAATCATTTCAATTTTGACGACAGAGAAAATTCCAATTCAGTTCCTCAGTGTATTAAGTATTTAATCTTGGTCATTTTGTGATGTGCAACTAGTTCCTGACATGGAACTTGGCTGGTGTACTATGGACCAGGCTGCAGGGCAGTCCACAACAGAGGTTAATTTCTTTTGCGCAATTACGTCTTTACATTCCTTCCCTCCTTAAGGAACATAAAGGCTGAGGAAAGTATTTTGGCCTTCAAGAACCAGAAGCACATTTCACTGTCACATTAAGACAACTTTCGTGTAGCAGCCTACAACTCTGGGGTTTGGTTTGGGTCATTGATTGAAATCCAGTGCAACAAATTAATACAGCACTAATTGTTAGCACAGACCCAAAATGTTAAGCAAGAAGGATTAAAGGCTGCTCAGGCATAGCAGAGCTCTTTCCAACAAGACAAATTACAGCTATTACTTTGTATCAATGAACTGTAATAATCTTGAATTCCCTGTGCTGGAAGGAAAAATTGTGATAATGAACTCTTATCTACCTTACCTTCTAGCCACGATATCAGGGTACTTCTTTGGTAGAGAAAGGGACATTCCTCATGTCAGCTTTGTTCATATGAATTTATTTAACAAAATACATTTTAAAAATCATCTTCCCATCAGACAATGTGTTTTTTATGATTAACGCTCAAGTGGAGTTGTTTACCATGGATGTCTAAAAATAATGTGATTTTAAAAATAACGTTTCTCACAGGAGTTAACACTTGGACTTCAGAAAAGAGGAATAAGGCCTGAATGCACGACTCGCCCTTTGCACCGCTGATCTTTGCAGAGCAGAGAGTTTTAACTAAAATGGTTGCTATCTTTAGTTTCGCGATCGTTTTTTTTTTAAAAAATTGGTTTCACCTCTGGCTTTCTGTACTAGCACAAAGCTGCCTCCTCTGCAACCTCCTAGAGTTGTTCAGTGTTTAAGTCCCACCTGGATGGGAGCAGCGTGGAGTTTTCATTTGGAAGTCACAGGAGGTGACGCCGGGTGAAAGGCAGGGTAATCCTCTCAGCATGGGATTCAGAGGCAATTCTGAGCAGGTCTCAAAAGATGAAATCAGCTGAAGAAACGGATCATCTAGAGGTTGGTCCTGGGCTGTTCAGAGTTTAAAGGCCTGTCTGCGCTGCCTCTCCCACTCGATCTGTGAAGCAGGCTTGTGGTGCTCACAGTAGCTGTGTCCACCCCCTGACACCCTTCCTTACCAGTCTAAGGTTCTGCTTTTCTGGTAAAAGGGTTACATGGCAGCCTCACAAGGAGAAAAAAACTGGCAGAAAACTCCTTTTTGTTTCTGACAACCACCTGCTGATACTTTCCCATCAGTCCCATTTGACAGTAGGATGGGGGTCACTGGTCTCTGCTTCCTCTGGCACAGCCCAGGACCTCAGTTCTGCACCACACCACCTCTCATGCTACCCAAAAGGGAGAGGAAGCCTCATCCAAGGCAGTCAGACTCTAAGATGTTCCCAAAAAGCACAACACTAATCTTTGATTCTCAAAGAATCTCTTAAGGTAGAAGGGATCCCTAAGGATCATCGAGTCCCAGTCCCTGCTCCTCACAGGACTGCCTAAAATTAAACCCTACGACTAAGAGCATTATCCAGATGCTCCTTGAACTCCCAGCAGGCTTGGTGCAGTGACCACTCCTTTGGGGAGCCTCTTATGGATACTGAGGCAAAATTGCCTTAAGAATTATTGTAGGAAGGAAAAATGTGTGCAGAGACTCATGGGGTACTGGGCCCATGTATTTAAATTTGTGGGTGACTGGAAGACAAAGAGGCAGGAGTCGGATGAGCATGGGGAAATGCCAGCTTTCGGGAACAGCAACAGCTATCTCCTATCTCAGCAATCCCTGGTCATTATGCCATTTTTCCATCCTTGACTACTCTCGATTCATCCCAGGTAGACCATAATAAAAATGGAACTTCAAGAAGAGGCAGCAGAACACCTACAAATACATTTACGTTGGGGTTTCAGTCTCCTAGGCAAAGCTGCTGAGATCTTTGGGAACAGCAAACCACTCCTTGGCCTCCTCCAACTGACAAACCTGTGGTCCAGCTCCCACCTCTTCTGGGGGGCTGTTTCCTCAGCTTTTGATTCATGACATGCTATACCTATAGTAGGTAAATGGTACTTTGTTCAGCTTTTAAAAATGAGTAGATAAGACTAAGCTCCTGAAAGAGGGAGCAATTTGTACATGCAGTAATTATGCCCCCTCTACCATTCTCGTGCTCTTCTTTGTAATGGATCTCAGTACTCATTTCCACTATCGCTGACTAATATAATGGTTTTCCAGGATCTCTGACAGTCAAGACACTGACACTCTGACAAGCTACCAGCGCTGTGGATTTGGGTGACAAGAGCAGATGGAAGGGAAAAAAAAAATCCATCTTCTTGACTTCCTCAGTTTTAAAGAGACCAGTTGAGCGTGACACAGGCCAGCACCATCGTACCAAGAACGAATCTGAGGCAAGCTGTGCATTAACACCACACATGGGATGGCCAAGTTCCTGAGAATGGCAGTGACACCCCTTCTTTAAGGATTAATGCTGCCCTTTGTACATTTTAAAGGGGATGACAGAGTTAGTAGTAACTAATTACTAGAGGGAGGGCCCTGGCTTCCAGAATACTGCCATGACACTGAACTGGCTCTGACACAAAAATCCCCAAATACTAAACCCTTCCCTGCTAAAAAAAAAAAAAGGAGGGGGGAAGGGGATGTGAAATAGTATTTAATTCAGTTTAAATACTATCTAGTAAAAGCCTAAATTAGCACAGTGAAGTAACAAAGGGCATGAATTCCGTCAAGTTTAAGATACCATAGTACATAGGCATAACGTGTGAAAGACTTGCAGCATTAAGTAGCATAGGGGGCATTGGGTGGGTTTTTTATTATTTTGTGGGGTTGTTGAGTTGGGGTTTTTTCCTCTTTTTTTGTTTGTTTTTTTTTTTTTTAAACTTCAGTGGCTCCCTTTTGTCTTCCAATGGGGGGGTATATCCCACCTTTCTGAAATACAGTCCACACCAAAGCAAACAAAAGCATACCTAGGTAATCAGACAGTTAAAATACTAATTCAGCATTTCACTTGGTGTTCATATTTTTACAACTTATTTTGCCACTTAAAGTATCAGTTTAAGAGATGAAAGAATACCTGTTAAAAGTTGAAAACTTTCCCTAGGTTAAACCACAGTCAAAGGAATAATCTTTACCTGAACAGCATTTTGTGCCTGTAGACAAAATGTTGTCAAGCTGATTTAGAAGCAACACAAATGTATTGCCCATCCACAATTGCAAAGAAGAGTCAGAAAACATTCTGTGTCATCACACCATAGAAAACAGCGTGGCTAAAATAAAAGAAGTCAGACAAACAGCAAGATACATAGATCAGGAGGCAGAATGTACATGCTCAATCTAGAACTTACCATAACGTGGAAAACCCATCTTTTCCTGACGGCCTTGCCCACCAGCAATCAAAAAGCAAGCACACAGCACCTGTGTTCTCTCTTCGCAACGTCAGCTTACAAATACTGCAAAGCAACTATGATCTTACACATCTTCCAAGACAACTTGTTGTGTCTCTGAAAGACTAATGTATTTTGTATGGATCTAAAGATGGATTTGTGGCTGTCAAACAATCCATCTGGTTTCTAAACCTGAACAAATGTTGCTCTTTAGTTCACTGTGTTTTGTATTAATAGCAAAATAAAACATTTGCCTTTGAACTACACCCACATGCAATCAAGCATGGACAAGCAGACAACATTTACAACACTCTTGGTATCATGACACAACATTCTGCGTACAACTTTGGGCGTCAGAGTTAGAACATCATGTCATCTAGTCCATCCTCCATAAACTTCTTGTAAATTGCCATAAACTTTGCTACAAATGCTTCCAGATGATAAATGGCTTTGCTGCCCAATTGCAGGCGGTGTTCATAGAAGGCCGCCATCTGTGCAACTTCTCCTTTCAGTTGTCCATCGCAGTTATTTAGAAGTTCTGTCAGGAGGCCCTACAAGGGGAAAAACCAGGACAGTATTTGAAAAATTATGTATTTTTTTGTTAAGAGGATAACCTAATTTCTCTGAAAATAGCCAAGCTATGACCAGTAGTTCACCCATGAATCTAACAGAAAAGACATTCAAGAATCATTACATCATCTATTTGACCAAACTAGACTTATAGAACTATGTGTCTTCAGAACCTTCTTTCAAGATAAATCCTTCATGTCCGAATAGGTGTTACCTATTGTGTTCTTAGATGGAGGAAAAAAAAATTCATATACTGGAACTACTTATGCCTTAAGAAAATAAATTAACCTCATCTACAAATACTATAGTCTCTACTGCATGCAGGCACATGGCTCCAGGGAGAGCTTTTACCAAGATAGCAAGTGTATTAAAATCGCTTACTTCCTATCTTGACAGCTTTGGGTACAAAGAAAAACACCATGAATAAATAACAAGGAAAGGGCTTATTTAAAGTTAAAGTACATCTGTTTATATTTACATACATATGTATGTGTAGACACACCCAAGATACTTTACAAGAATACTTTAGTCATTACAAAAACCAGAAATGCAGTATTTTGCATCCAAGACAGCAATAGAATCATTGCAAATCCATCTCTATTAAAATGGCCAGGATTAATTGAGAAGTATCTCTAGACCATTTCAAGTTCATGGAGAGGGAGTGGGCAGAGAAATCCACCTTTGGCCTGACAACAACAGTCCTCAAACAGGTCAATGCAAGATCCACTTACCTACCATAAGAAAGGAAGGTTAAGGAAACATCTAACTACCAAAACTGACAGAAAGCAGAAATCATTTAATGACAAAAGAAATTTATTATCTTGTAATTATGTCTGAATTACCTTCATTATAATCTCAGGAGGAATGCAGTGTGTCAGGAGTTCATAAAGCCGTCCACGGACTTCTAAAAGCCTGTTGGAAAGACACCACAAAATATCAGAAGTATGTCCCCAAAGCATACTAATCTGGTTTTACTATTTGTCAAATATGCTGCAGGAAAAAAACAAAAAGGGTCAACCCAAGCAAAGTTTTTTTCTGTTTTTGGTATTTTAAGCCCAAAAGCATTGCACAAATCAGTTTTAGTTCATATGCTACACACCACTTTTTATTCAAACAGTGATGTAAGTTACATATACTCCAGTTACAGCGGTCTCAGTTAAGCTACAAGGTAGGCAGCTATTGGAATTTGTCTCAAGCTTGCCTCTAATTCCTCTTCATACCTAAATTATTACTCATGCTTAAGATTAGTGAGAAGACACCACAAAATTGATTAGAGCCACAAGAATCATTTACACTGTTTTTCTGTCTGTGTGCAAGAGGGGCTAAGGTGATTAGCTGGCAGAAAGTGACAGTTACCAATTCTCAATTTTTGATATCACGAGGTGAGAGGCATTTAAATTAAATACAAGAATTTAAGTGACATCTCATGTACCATATGGAACAGACTAAAAGGACCAGGCTGTGTATATGACACCAAGATGGATAAAGGGGGCAACTCCCAATGTTCTTAAACACGATGATTTCTCATTTCCAGTTCTTTCACAAAGATGCATTATGGCTAAAACAGAAGCTTTAAATATAACAAACACAACACCCCCTCACACACATAAAGAGGGAGCACAACATGCAACTAAGCTTATGCTCACTTTTGATTACAAAGCTTCAGCAGAGAAAACCAACAATTGCTTCAGTTCCTGAAGCTCATTCAGCCGCCTCTGCTAATTTTAAAGCTCCTTCCTCTGCCTGCAAAGTACCAGCTTCAGTAGAAGTACCAGAAAATTACATGTAACTAAAAGTAAAGATGCCACATTTTAAAATATAACTTTTTTTTAGGTTTAAGAGTACACCAAAAGCATAATTTAAACTGCAAGCAAGCGTATTCACCTACCTTTGTGGTGACTGTTGACCAACAATAGCATTTGCAGTTTCTCTCAAATAAACTTCCCAGTCCATCTCGGGAATGTCTTGATCAGCAGTAAAAGGATACCTACATAATAATAATATTATTAAAAACTTAAAATCAAAGCAAACTGTCACCTATTGTAACAAGGCCTCAGAAGTAAGTTCATTTATGTCTCCGTGAGTGTAATTTACATTAATTTTTAGCAGTGACTTACTGTTGTACTCTGCAGGATTCACACATAAGTAGTGCCTTCCGAAGATTCCTGCCAGATTTCTCTGCAAGCCTCTGAGCCAGTTCCTGTGGAAGAGTCAGGCCTTCTTTCTTACATACGCTGGACAAGACGTGGCAGATCTAGATGGGAAACAGATAGCAGGGAGTGCAACATTTAGCAAACGGCTTAGCACCTACAGATTCTCCTGTCTGACATATTTCTGGACCAGAGATAGACCAGTCTTTTCTAAGACATACTTGTCAAGTCACCCACCACAAGAAAAACTAGGTCACTTTGTGGAAGTAAAGTTCTTGCTGTGGACTTATGAAATCTTATTTATCCAGTAATAAGTTTTAAATAACTTATTTTCACTTCTGTTTCAACATACATCTTCAATGCTGGGAGCAGGCACTCGTACAGCCAGGCATCTGCTTTGAATAGGTCCTATAATTTTTGACATGGAGTTGCAGCACAGGATCAACCTGCAGGTCGCCATGTACTTCTCCATTGTTCTTCGCAAAGCATGCTGAGCGTCTTTAGTGAGTTTGTCGACTTCCGTTAACAGCACCACTGAAAAGGGATTTAAAATGGTAGGGGTTTTTATTAATATCAAATCTTTCTAAGAAAACAAATACTTTGACGTACAAGCGATAATACCAAAATAAATGATACGAGCAGAAAAATGCAGCATGGTTCCACAGGCAGGAAAATAAAGATTAAGACAACCCGTGTGCCTTTTTGACCGTATAATCTTCTGCTCCTTCACAGCCTATATTCACGTCCTGGAATGTCAATTTCTTCAGAGCAGAGCCTGCAACACTTCAGTGCCAAGAAATAATCCAGACAGGTGTAGAAGCTTTCACTTTGGTAATTAGCACAGTAACTTTTTAAAGGAATTTTTAAGTAAGAAATGTAAAAGAGTTTGTGGCAAAAGGACATATCAAAAAGCACAAATTTCTTGAAGACTCCCCACAATAAATTTTATATTTAAAAGCCAATGTCTTAGCTCTACAAAGGAATAGTAGAAAGCTGCCTTGTTATTGTAGCAGCACCTTTCCATGGTCTTTTAAAGAAAAAAAAAAAAGATAAAGAAAAGCATATTTCAAAAATGCTTCAGAACAATCAAGAGACACCTAATATGAGGCAGCTAATCTAACCAGCTGCCTTCTGCGGGTTCCTCCAAAGGCAACTCGGAGATGGTTCCTTTCCGTACTGTGAATGGTCCAGCGAGAACAGCCTGGTGGAACAAGTCAGCCCATTGCTGTTCTCCCATTTCTCTTCTGGTTATATGTGCAGCCTAAGGAGAGCAGCCACATCACCAGACACTCTGAGGTGCATGGTATGACTGCCGCTGTAAGGATATATACAGCAATAACTGGTAGAGCCAATCACTGCCTAGCAGCTAAGGTGAAATACAGTATCTCCTGAGAACAGTGAGGACAACACGACAAAATACTAAATCCATGACCGTTTTCAACTAATTTCTGCTCTATTTCATCTGTCAATATCTCCTCTGTCCTTCAATCTCAGTATATAGTTCTAATTTTGCTTTCAATTTAGTTATGGGGAGGAAAAATAAACCTGTTGTGGCAACAAGCGTCTTGGAAAACTCAGCCTTCATTTTCCTACCCAGTGTCCTTCCGTACACTATGGATAAAATGGTTCTAAACTTTCTGCCCAAGATAGCTTATCTCCCAAAACACTACAAATAAGTGGCTAACACCTAAGTTATACAGCACCACTTACCATACATTTATCCTGCCCCTCAAGGCAATATTAAACCACAGTAGCTCATAATGCAACTTCTACTATAGATCATTATACTCAGTTACAGTGCATTTCAGTGGTAGACGTGGGAAAAAGAGAGCAGGAATCCCAGCTCCCTCTGCCCAGCGACAGTCATTCAACCACACTCTGTCCTCCTAAGAAACCAACACAACAGACAACCTCATACCAAGTATTTAACCACTCATGATATTTCCACAGTGAAGAAAAATGGGAGATTGGTTGATTTGGGAAAGGTTCACATATGCCCTCACACAATATATAGGTACAAATAAAACAGTCAACTGAAATCTCTGAAAAACAATTTTAAAAAGTACTTTGACTGGTTTTAACTGTTTTTACTCACCTTTAAAATCTCGTTGAGTACTTGTCTCAAGCTGTTGGGATTGTGCTACTGTCTTCAAGAGTTCCTGAATTACTACACGGTCATTGTTTCCTGCATCACTGTACCAGGAGTTTGAATAAAACTTGTTTTAAAGCACCTTTATACTGCATATAAAATACATCATCCTAAGCAGCCCCAAACAAGAATGCCAAAAGAATTCAGAAGAAATTAGTCTTAAGCTCAACACGCATACTTTGTTGACAAAGACACCTTCCCAATAATAAAAATGACCCAAGGATTATGCAGGCAGAGCTGGAAGAGTAGCACTGTACTGGGAAGTAGTGAAACTGTTGCCAAATATTTTATTACCTCTTTAAAACAGAACTTATTTTTTTGTATGAGCAATCTAAACTTTTGTGACTTGTAATTTGGCCAAAGACATCTAAAGTGAATGTTTTTACTCACTATGGGAAGAAAATTTAAGTTTAACCACGCAATCAGATACCTGACTCCAATGAACTGGTGTAAACGCATAGGGTTTTTTCCCCTGAAAATGAGATGTCATGTTATCAACAACTTATAAGCTTAACGTAAACTTGAACGGCAGACAGCAAACTTAAACAGTTAGTAGTAAAAGACTGATACTCAGATACTACTACAGCACAGAGGGTTAACTTTTTTCCTCTTAGAAGGCAGGTAAACACAGGGAAATACTAGGTTGCCTTCCTGCCTCTTCTCTTTATTCCCCCCTAGAAAAGCACTGCACAACTTTCTCAGTCCCCAGGTTAGTACCTCAGCTAGCTCGACTCAGATTTGACAACCAGTGGGGACTGACTTGCAGACTAAATTACTGAAAAAGCAAAGAAAAAGAGGGGGAAAAAACCCATGCTCTTTAGCAACCCCAGACTATTGCCTTCCCAGAGGCAGCAGTAGCTCTGCAGTATTTCACTGGCAAGCAAATGAAAAAGGCATTTTTCTGTCCTGTTCTAGTCACCACTTAACAAGAGGTTCCCCGTTCTTGCCAAGGAGAAGGCAGCAGAATGTACAGAAGCACATTAGCTCAACCATTCACAACCTGCTGAATAGGCTACACTGACTTTGACTGCAGAGATCTGTCCTTCAGCAAGGGACTGAACCTGTGATTACAGTAGGGGGAAAAAAAAGAAAAAAAGGCAAAACGAAACAAACTGGTTCTATTTGTGAGCTAGGCCAGTTATTGGAAATGGAAAGTGATTAAAATAGTTTCCTAATATTTAAAGATAAATTAGTCTCTGCAGTAACAGAGAACCTAGGGTTATAATTTCATGATCCTTGATATTACGTGATTATAGAAAACATTCCAGGAAAACAGTGAAGAAAGGCAGAGTTACAACACCAATGTTTACTTTTTGTTGTTCCTTAATTCTTTCACTAGCCACTTACTCAGGAGAACCCATTTTAAAGCACCTACCCAAACTAGTCAAGTGATCAGCAGACAATGCTTTGGAATTCAAACAATATCCTCCTTTTGGAGGAAAAAAGAACAGGTCTATCTAATAAAGTTCCGTAATAAATTTAATGTCTGCATCGTCCTTCCCAAAGTTAATTTCCTTTCCCTGTGAGCCATTTATCATGTTCCATGTTACTGAAGATGCACAACATGATTTCACAGTATTATAATTCAATCAAACTTTGCAGACTACAACACAGGACACACAGATTCACTGTCTGGTCGGCAGGGCTGTATTAGTATAACCATCTATACACAGAGATTAGCTGCAGAACAAGCTTTTAAAGGAGAATACATGAGAATAGCATCTAAAATGCAGAATAACACGAGAAAAGACTTAGCAATAAGCACAAAGATGAAAGTTACTCCAGGACACACATTCTCTTACAACTGCAACCCAGACAACAAAGCCAACATAACCAAAGGCTCCCAGTGGACAATGACATTTACTGTCATGTGACTTAAGGCAACATTAAAGGGTTTCAGGTAAATACAACTATTTACTCTGGGTCAGTGAACTCTCACCAGCAATTTCACAACTGTCAAAGTTGACACAGAATACACCATTATTGCTTCTGTCATTTAAATCAACATCTGACCTCACTCATGACAGGATTCCCAGTATTTTGTGGTGCTATGTTCACCCCGTGCTCTAAACTCTTTATTTTAAGAGTTACCGGGTAAATCTTCCTTATTCTCAAATCACTTTATTTTTGTATTTGTGAGAGAACTAACAATATGGGGGTGTTGGTTCCAATAGAAGCTTTTAATTTCAACCTAAATGGTTAGATCTATGAATCCAAAACTGCTTGTTACCCAGTGCTCAACATCAGCATGCTTATCTGGCTAGTTAAGCAGAACATTACTGTCTTTAGTACACAGCAATGCAAATTTTTGTTCATTTAAGCTGTTCAATTAAAAGTCCTCTCCCTGCTCCCATCTGCAGTCCAAACCCATAAACCATTATCTAATTTGCCCAGTAAACTGACAATCAAGTCCTTATACCCAGGTTGAAACCACTCGCAACATGACCAGCGGCTTAAATTTGAAATGTGACATTTTTACCATACGCTTACCTTGGGTTAACTTCAAGGTGATAATTACTTGCAATGGTGCTAATTTCAATTTTCTTTTTAGAAGGTGCCTATGTAGAAAGTAAGCATATTGAATTTCAGAAAGAGTCTTGTAAAAATCTGATGCACAAATAAAAATCTGATGCACAAATTTATCTTGTAGATTACAAGTGGCTGGATCACCTAAAGACTCAGAGATAAAGAACTGCTGAGACAATAAACATAAGCATCGCCTACCCCCAAACCTACATATTATATCCATAACAAGGACTTCGAATGGATAATGTAACCTTTTAATAATAATCAATTAAATGCCTAAGACCAAGGCAGATACAATTTTATTTTTTTCCCTAATGCTGATATTGTAACTATGGGAATAAGAAAAAAAATTAGAACTTGCATCTATGAGAAAAGCAGTGCTAATCATTTAAAAACATTTTTCAGACAAATGAAATTGAAATTCTATACATCTAATTGAGAGCTAGTCTGCTACAACACATCCTATTGTCCAAACTGATCTGTGGGGAAAAAACCCACCACAACAACAAACAACCACAGAAAACAACAAAGAAGCCCCACACCTTCCCACCCATGAAGACCTAAGGAACAGGATTATCTGGCAAAAGCATTTGTTCAAGTAACCAAACTAGTCTGCTTAATTACATGGAAGTGCTTAAAGATACTGAGCGAAAAAAAATATATTTTAAAACTCAAATAGATATAAAGATCTCACAACAGGAATATATCAGTATATAAATATCCACATTATTATGCAGCAGATGGGAGACTTATTTTTTTACCGTTATGCTCTGATGTTCAATTCTCAGTTTTTCCACTCCTGCACCATATAATTCCCTTAACAAACACATTATTCTTGTCTTTTTTCCAGCTCCTGATGGTCCATACACCAACAGGTGAGGGAAGTCACCACATTGAACCTAACACAAAGCAAAAAGATTAGTTAGCTACAACAGTATTCCCCTTATAATAGAGTGTTCATCCTTCCACTCTCACCCAAGTTTACATGAAATTACTTTTCCATATGCAGCTTAGTCACAACATCGTACCTAGAATTAGAACTGCTGAATTTCTTTCCTGCAGCAGTTATTTCCTATCATCTTTTTCTGAAGACCATATGTAACTCATTTAACTCCAAACACCTCACCCCTCAAAAAAACCCAAGAAAAACAACCCCAAAACCCAACAAAAACCACCTCAGCATTTATATGCATTCCAAGGTTTCTGGAGTGACAGATGCAATAAACACACAGTATAAATGGATTAAAACAAAGTTTAAAGCAGATATACACAAACTGAATTATGTATATATGTGCATATATATAATTACTTTGTTGTTTCATTTGCAAGCCTTGAATCTGGACAAACAAGTAATAGATGGCCTGTATTTAAATTAAGTTAGGAGTTTGCTTCCTGAAAAGCTAAAAAGCATGACCTGGAGAACATCTGACTAAATACCATAGTCAGAATTTACAATCATAGAACAGTTTAGGTTGGAAGACACCTTAAAAATCATCTAGTTCCAACCCCCCTGCCATGGGCAGGGACACCTCCCACCAGAGCAGG
>JAOXJM010000001.1:185370458-185388572 GCA_026413425.1 Tringa solitaria
TAATAATTTGAGAAGATACTTCTAGGGAGTTTTATGTCTATATAAGATTTTGGACAGGATTTTCAGTAGTAATGTGTTCTCCTCAGTAGCCGCAAATTCTTTGCAATACCCATTTACAAATAATAGCATTCCTACGGTCCGTAATTTTATAAAATGTATCTGATTACAAGATACAACTGTATGCTGTATTTGGAGGAATGTGCATATCACAATTGCTAATGTGAAGTATGAAGACCTTCCTCACAAAATATATGCAATCCCACATCAAAAAGCCAGAGCAGTAGAGAACGTCATCACCAGAATTGACCTCTTGGGTGAGTAGGAGAACTAATCCCCGCAATCTGCTGGGAGATGGTGCCTCTCGCTTCTTCGTGTCCACTTTTTGGGACTGCGAGTGGAAGCTTCCTGGATGTCAGAGCGGCAGGTAGAGTAGGGCACCCTGTGGATTGTCTGTCCTTGGTGACAGGACAGGAGTACTTAGAGGAACCTTGAGCTGCATGTAGCTTTTTGCTTCCCAGCAGACTCCCCTTGCCCAAGCACAATCTCCAGGCAGGCAGGGCAATTTTCTAGCAAGCCTGTGCCATTGTGCATTGGGAGTGCGCTGCAAGGCCAGACCCATGTGCCTGTGTCCCCACAGACTGAACTGGTGGGGACTCGGTGCCGAGACTCTGTCCATGGCTGAGATCTCAAAGCACCATCAGTGCCTGGCAAAGCAGTGTGGCCCATGGGCCACCCAGGAGCCATCGCCACTCTCCTCTGCAGCACATTGTCCGGCCTTTGGGACCCACTGTTCAACCAAGAAACCAGCCTCTCGGGATGGGAACCTCTCCTATCCCCTCAGCTGGGCTGAATTTACCCGGAGGTTTCACAGCTCACATTAGGTGTGGGGGCCAAGTTAAATCTTCCCATACTCTGGACTAGTATCCCAGTCAACCAAGCATAGCAAAAGGGAAGGAGAAAGCAGTCTCCCTTTCCTGAGGACATGATTTCACATGGAAAGATTACTGAGAACTCAGGGCAGCAGATTTCCAGGCAGTCGTCCAGCCCACTCGGCTGGAGATGCATCCTGACACTCGCCTTCATGTTTCCATGTCTGTTTAGATATGTCACACAAAACCAACCAAGTCCCACAAGAAAAACTAAAGTAGTTCCTGCCTAAGGATAATCTAGAGGCTTCTAATTAAGTTAGACTGCTGACAAATTAAAAACTTCGATGTAATTCTCTTTTTTTGTACTGGGATCTCTCAACTGAATTTTCTCCCTTCTGGAGTACATTGTGCTTTCCTATGGGTATACACCAATCCTTCCTGTTGGAGATGCTCCATTTTTGCATTAAGTGCCTAAATACTCAAATTAAATGGAAATCAAGAGCCCCAATGCTTTTTTACCAAACTTATAATGGCCTCCTACCCAAATAAAAACATGTTTCAACGGCAGTGACCTCCTGAGTGATTTGGCTGAATGCTCTTAGTTTATGCAGCTGTGTCCATCACAAAATGCCTCTTAATCATGCAAAGAAGTTCAGTGTCTGTTTCTCATTAAAAAACCTACATCCATAGCAGACATTAAACTGCTGTAAATTCAGTGCATTGTTCTTATCTAATGCAGCAATTACAGCAGTTTTTCTGGTCTTGCTGGTGAAATCAAGGGGTCAAAATTTGTATCAGTATTGACTGATAATTTTTTTCATCCAGCAATATCTTTTCCAATATACACATTGCTCATATTTAAAGATACATGCCTTTCCAGCATCATTGAGAATCTGACATGGATTTCAGCACAATTTACAACATGATGCCTATTTACTGCTTTTTTGCTGTTGCTGCATAGCATTTTAAATGATTATGAGATTATTCAGAATACCACAGCTTTTCAAATTTGATTTTCTCTTAAAGCAGGCAGTAGTTTAGTTCCATTCTTCTTGTTTTCCACTTGATAATTCAAAGACTTGGAATGAGTGATTTAAATATGAGTCATGTGCATTATGAACTGTTCAGTATATTAGGAACACAGATGTTTACTGCCATAAATTATTGACATCATTTGGGGATGAACTTTGTTATAACCTTGAAATGAGCAAGCTGATGGGGAATATGAATCAATGTACAGTATTTTTTGTAGCTCTGGAATATCCTTCTCTATGGAAAGCTGCAGAAGTATTTTAAAAGGAAAACTTTAAGCTCAAAATTATCTGAAGAATAAACCAGAAAATGTTTCCCATCTATGATAAGAACTAAAATGGGTTCATCTGTATTAAAAAAAAAAAAAACAGAATTCCATAGTTTCTTGTTTTAGTGTGTTTATCAGAAAAGAAAGGTTAGTTTGAATAGGCTATTGTTAGTAACAAGCTTTGCTTCATCAAGTCAATAAATAGTTGAGTCGTTATATCATGTAGTTTCAGTTCATGAATTGTGCGTCTGTTCAAACCTTCACAGACTGAGAGTGCCTGTTTAGATATTGCAAACATTTCTTAGCTCACAATGTCACTTTTTGAAGAAGAAATGAAAATTAGCATCAATTGCTGAAGGAGAGAAATCAACGTGAGAGTTAGGATAATTAGGGATATTTAGCTGCCTTGTCTTATCTCAAAACTGTGAATAGCAGCGAATGCTGCAATGAAGACTTCCCAAACTCACTGTGTTTTCCTTAACATAATAACTATCGAAGCTCACTCTTACCAGTGTACTAGTTTGAATGGCACAACCAAGCAGATTTCAGGAGATTATTAGCACCTTTGATCTCTTGATCCATGTATGCAAACCCCTTTGATGTTGGGTGGAAATCCAGCATGAATCAAAGACAGCCTATTTTGTAAACAACAGAGGCTGGTCTGGAAAAGGTCAGGCAGAGAAAATGGATACATACATAAGCCAGTATCACACACACACAAAAAAATCACATCTTTCTCAAACTGGCAAAATGAACTTTTCTGAGACTGTTTTCTCTGTTTTGTTGTGCTTTGATGAAAGTGGAATATAATGCACAGAGAATTGTGGGTGTAGCATTTTACTTCCTGGCTGTGACATTTCTGGTGGGTTCTTACTGCTAAATATTAGTGAGTTTTAATGGCTGCTAAAGCTCTAGAAACTGCCACCAGGAGATAGATATACACAGAATTGTGATTAGTGTAGTGTTTGAAGTACTGGTGGAAGCTATTTTTGTGCCAAGGCTGAAGTTAGCTGCAACTTTAATTTCGACCTTTGTCCCTGGACTTGTTAAAATCACTTCTCGGGAGGATGGGGCTGTGCATGATTGCCCAGGCAGCAGTGGTACCACCAAGCAGATCGGTGGGTTTTGAGAGAGAGTGGAGGAGGCTGCTGCTGGACATCTGCCGCTGGGACGGTCCTGAGTTACTGTATGCAAGGCCATAGTGGGGAAATATCCCAAAACAAACACTGGAAAAAAATGTGAAGAGGGAACAGGACCATTATAGATGATACCTAAAGAAATAATGACCGGCGTTTCACTGTATCTCTCATCTTGGCCTCAACAGATTAACATTTTCTATAGGTTAGGTTTTGGGGCACAATCCTTTTCATGTGTTTTCACGTAAAGAAAACATTTGGCCAACTGACATGAACATATTTACGTACAGCATTAAAAACTTCTTTAAATTGTCTGTTATGGATATGCTATTTTTAATAGCATTTCTGGATATGCTCTTCTACTAGCTGTTATCTTAATTCTGAAAGGGAAAAAACCTACAGCCCTAAGGTGGTCAGATGACAGATGCAAACTGCCTTTTTTTTTACCTCCTTTAGCAGTTTATAACTCATACTGTGGGCCTGCAGAGTGGCAAGGCCACTTGGTCCTTCCCAGCCATAGTACCAAAATACTGACATATAGAGATGGTTTTACTCTCACTGTCACCCCAGTTCCTGTATTGCTTGTTGCAGTGTTGATCTGTGTTTAGGGTATTTCACATTTACAGAGAATATTGCTATGCTGTCAAGTATACTGTTCTTTACTAAAAACATCCTAGCAATGATTTCACACTCATAAAGACTTTTTCAGTATAGCAGCAGGAATACTCAGTAAGATTGCGATGCTCTAGGGTGCTTTATTTAGGGTCTTTCATTCTTAAATGTAAAGGGTGTGCTTCAAAAGTTGTTCTTTTTTAAAAAAAATAAGAACAAAAAGTTTCAGATCATTCCTTTGATTGCAAAATTTCATGCATATTGATGCTTTATAAGGCCTACAAAACTGTCTCAGAGAATGAATGGCAATACAAGGACAGTCCTGCATTATTTAGCATTTCTGGACAAGTTGTTGCCAGAATCTGGGTTTACAATTACATGTGTTAGTATGAAAAAGAAAAGCCTTCATGGTCTAGATGCACAGGGACCCAGGTGTGATGACATCCAGCCTGGCTTCCCAGCACCCAGCTCAGAGGCAGAAATTTGCAGCCCTGAGTTACTCACCAAACTATCCTATACAGCTGAGGGAAAGTCAGGCACCGGGCTGTGGGATTTACAACAGCCAGGGTGCCAAGCAGAGGGATGCAGAGAAAATGCTGAAAAGAGGAATGTGTCTGAAGTTCCCTCTCTCTGTCCCTGGGATTCAGGTGCCTCTGAGAGAGAAGGATTTACAGCTCTGAAGTCCCCCGTAGCCACTTCAGTTGCTGCTTGGGTATGAGTAACTTATTTGCTCTGTTAAAAGATACCTAGCAGTAGTGGTACTGTTCCTCACCTTTCATGTAATGCAAGTGATGGGATGTTCTTTGAAATGCTTTTGGAGTAATAATAAGCGTATGAACTCTCTGCCTTGTGCTGAGTTCAGTGGTGTTGGTACAGGCCAAGCATTGTGTAACCATCCCTGGTCTACAAAGGATTTAGGCATCTGAATAACTAGTGTGAGAATGCCTAAACACACTGTGAAACAAAATATATGCTGAGACACTCATCTCATCCAAGATAAGAAGGCCTCTGGGAATATGCATTAGAAGTATTTTAGGTGCCTAAATAACTTTACTGATGACAGCTTAGGTGCCTTTCAGGTATGCATGCCACAGGGAGAATTTTTGTGACTCACTCACTTGAATTCAGGTATCTAAACTCTGCTTGAGCTGCGCCATAGGCACCTAAAGGCTTTTGGAATCTCTTCCTAAATTATTTGAATTTATAAAAATGTCTTGTTTCAAAAATATGGCAAGGATTCAAACAGTTTCTCATTTTGCTATGTAAATGAGTAGGAGGTGATGTTTTAAAATTTTCTATATTGCTTCATATTCCTAACATAATTACCAGAATAGGATTTAAATTCATCTAGCACTTCCAAAGCTTGCATTGATTTGACTACAGCTATATGTTGAAAAACATTAAAATTTTAAGCCTCGAGACTTCTTCAGTTTTCTTTGCCAACCTCTTTCTTTTGCAAACATGATTGTAAGACCAAATTTTTTTTTATTCCAGAGTATTGTTTCAGATAGCATCTAGGCACTGTTCTGCATTTTATGGACAACCTTTACTCCTTATTTTGCCAGAGAAGCACCCTTGGCTTCTACAAACTTTTTTAAAATTCTCCATCGCAATGGGAATTTCACTAAAGTCTGAAAGGTGGCTCTGAGAGAATGTGCTGTTTGATAAAAATTGGAAAGTAGCTTTCTCTTTTTTCTCCTATGAAGTCTTTTCACTAGGACCTGGGACTGTAACTTGGGGCTGGCAGTTTTAGTGGTGCTACTGAAGAGAGAGCAAAAGACAAAAGCTGATCAGCTATGCAGAGCAAGACTGTGCTGTCTAACCAGTCTTACACTTGAAAACCCAGAAAAATAAATCTGTTGCCCTAGCCTAAGATTTTACCTGGTTTACAGCAATCCAGTTTAATAAATCCTGTATGCTGTTGTGCTGTAAGGGCATTTGGTTGGTGGCTGTAGCTATAGCCAGGTGATTTATTACTGCTAATGCCACATCCTTTTGGATGCATGAGTAACATTACTTGCAGCGGAAGGCGTCCTGCTTCCAGACACCCACGCTGGAAAATATTAGCTGTACTACATCTTCCCCCAACTCAACTATCAGTGTTCCACATTTGTCTCTTTGGTCTTTTGTTTCGCTAAGGCAGCAAGCAATGAAGAGGGAGCGCATCCATGTTTGCGTGATGGTGACAGTCCCAGGGACAGAGGACTCTTGGGGATGGGCAGGAGCCCCCTTGCTCCTGCCACTTTCCTTCTCCAGCTGGCACGCTGTTGATTCAGGTATCACAAGGTGGTGCTCTTGTACTTACGGCAAATTATTCAGTAGCCAACACTTGAAGTGCCTGAGGCTCTCCCTGAACCTTGTGCTACATATGACAAGTTGAACTAAGCAGCACCGTTGGTGGTTGCACGCCTCCTAGACCAGAAGACATGCCTGGTGAGAACAGTGTCTCCAGGGACGGCTATCTTGTGCCTCCCTATGTAAAACAAGATTAAATGCTGCACGCTCACAGGATCGGTATGTGTTGTGATATTCTGTGAGCTCTTCTTGGTGCCTCATGGAAAGACATTCTCTTCAGCAGTCGTCATAAAATCTGGGCTGAATGCTTCCTTCACATTTGTAATTCTCCAGTGGGAAGAGAAGTAGACCGAGAAGATCTGTTCTGTAAGCTGTGGGTCTAGCTATCTCTTTCCATCCTCTTTTAAAGCTGAGGCCACCACTCCTCTCAAAAATGAAATATTTTGCCAGTCTCATTCCAGTGTGGGATAGATCCCATTTAAATCAGATTATTCATCTTTTTCACCCAGGCTGGATTCTGTATTTTAATTTCTGCATTTCTCACCTATCCATTGTCTTTTCTCCAAGGTTTCTTGGCTGACACATTAAAGAATTTGTGATATCTCAAAGGTCCTTTGTTATTGTACATACAGATCTAATACCAGAACTCTAGAAATTCTACAAAGGTGACATCTCAGAAAGCAAGAGAGAGATTGTACATGGAAAGCAGCTCTGGGACTACATTTAAAGATGATAAAACATCTACTTTCTCTACAAATCTAGCAGGTTACTCTTATTATAACAAGACTGCAGGAGGCTATTTCAAGAGAGTGGAGCATACAGCAGTTTTGTAATTAATAAGGGCAATTGGATTACCTAGCACTCTACTGTGGTTGCTGCTTGTTGTGTTCCTGAGTGAGAACTGAACATCTCTTGCTCCACATTTCTCTGATCATACCCTCTCTGCACATCCATTTTAATAGAAGTAATAGGCTGTGTCCAACAGACATTATTCTATAATGAGATAACACATTACTAAGTGCTCTGCATTTTACTGTAATAAGGTCAGTGGTCTACAGTTTTCAGCAGCATACTGGACAATAGAAATCCATTGCTTGTTTTCTGGTTCTCTTTGAAAGTTTTCTCTCCTCTTCATGTTTAGTGATCATCTTAGTACTCTGCAGTTTGTCACAAATTCTGCATGCCCAAGTGTTAGCTAATTCTTGAGTATTTCAGTATCACTTCAGTGAAGTGAGGCACACATTGGAATGATGCTGTTATCAGCACTGCATACAGCAGTTTTTCATATGTGTGCAAATAAAAATAGTAGTAATTTGTGCGAGTTAGGTACAGAGTCTTGTATCGTACAAAATGACTGCAGTAGCCATTGCTGACAATATTGCTTCAAAGAAATACAGAGAAAGTTTGAGGTTACTGCAGCATTCTGGCAGATAAAAGGAAATACGTTAAGAACAAAGCAGCTTTTCTCTCTCACTCAATAGCATTGCTAATTCTTATGACCGCCCCAGTCCTATTTTAACACCAGTGGGACAGTGTGTGCTGTCTTCTCTTGAAATGCTTTCTCTAGCTGAAGGAAAAAATTGCTTTTATTTTCTGTGATCTTATCATGTGGGAACACTGGAAAGAGCTGTGCACAACGTGTTCCCTACTTGCTAGGAAAGGCAATGTTAATGATGATCCCATTTATATTTTACCATCTACTGGATTCCATAAATGCCGCTATATTGACAAAACCAGCCTGCAGTAATCATATTGAAAATAAGTTGAAACAAAATTTGAGTGTATATTGGTAATGAAGTTCTTCAATATGATTGTAGCGTTCAAATTACTTTTAATGCATCATGCCACATACTATTGCATTCCAGGTTAAGGTTCTCCTTCATAAAAAAGATTACAGCATTCAACCATGTACACATGTTTAAGTAGTACACTCAAATGACTTTGTCACTGACCATGTAGTATCAAGGAGATCCACCTCAGGGTCCCTCATGAGCTTCTCTATGCAATTTCTTCTCATTCCTCTTCTTGAATGCCAGTCCTTCAAATTCACCAAGGACCCTGACAATCAAGTCCTTCTCTTCCCACTGAAGCACAGTGTTCACTCTTTTGGGGAATAGGTATCTTCTGGTTAAGTTTGGGGGGCGGGTGTGTAATTTTAATCTCCTTTTTTTCTGTTCATTTTGTTGGCAGTTTAACATAAGCATTGAATTTCAGAGGATTTTAAACTGTTCAAATTGTTAGGCAGTTTAGATATCTGCTTAAACTTTTATTTTCTGTTCATCCATAAGATAAAATGGCTCAGTTTTGGAGCTTTTGCAGCGAGGCTAAGCCTCCATAATTCTAGTTGAAATCTGTGGTTAGCACTACATGTTCAATACTGAAAATTGGCTCTGAAATTACTTACACAAACCTTCACAATATGTGAATTGGAGGGAAAGTGAAAAGCTAATACTTAACCCTTTGCATATGCTTATGCAGTACAGTGCTGGAGCCAAAGGAGATTTAAGCTAATGAAGGCAGCAGCAGCAAAATAGTCATATTAGTTCATGCCTTTGCCTCCTCCACAGTCCTGGGACTATCAGGGCCATTTAACTTTTTGGGAACATTGTGTTAACACAATTATATTGCCTCTAGTGCCTGAACCATCTTGTTCAGAAAAAATAACTCTTGAGCTCTTATCATTGTGTCCAGTTATCATCTCTCTTTTTGGACAAGGGGAATGTGGTGGATGTGCTATAGCTTCACTTAGTGAGGCTTTTGACACCCATGGCATTCTCACTCAGAAGATGAGGATGTATGTACGGGCTGGAAAAGCAGACTGTCAGAGTGGTTGAAAGTTGGCTGCACCATTGGGCTCATCAGGAGTAATCAGTGCTTGTTGTCTGGTAACACAGAGTACCACAGGGGTTGGCATGGGACCTGTACTGTTTAGCATGTTCATAACTACCTCAGTGATGACACCAAGTGCACCTTTAGCAAACTTGCAAACCAGGGGGAATGGCTGATGTTGACTGGTGTGCTTCAGGTCAGTGAGATCTTGAGAAACTTGAGGACTGGGACAACAGAAATGCTATGAATTCCCAGCTTCTTCAGAAAGGAGAAGGGAAAAGCCCCACATGTGTGGCAGAATAACCCCTGCACCAGTACAGGCTGGAAACAACTGGCTGAGGAGCAGGCTGGCCCAAGTGAAAAGAACCTACGGATCCAGGTGCCAGGTTGAATATGACCCAACAGTGGGCTGTCATTACAGATGAGGCAGACTGCTTTCTCAGCTCCATTGCAAGGACCACGACCAGCATAGCAAGGGATGTTAGTATGCTGTCTGCTTGGCACTGGACTATCTAGAACAGTATCTGGTCTGGGACCTAAAGCACATTACCTGAAGGAGATGCTGAGGTCTCTGGGATGAAGATGAGGCCAGGAAGTGATCAAATAGCAGCCTACAACCACACAAAGGAGTATTACAAAGACTAAACAATCAAATATTTCTTGGAAGTGGGAAATGCCCAGTTGAAGAAGAGGCAAAGAATACAGATTGTGTCTTCAGAGATTCAGGCTAGAGTCTGCGAAACAGTTTGAGAGAGTAGTGAGAGCAGTGGTGGAATCTCCATCCTTGAAATGAGTCTTGGAAACTCAACTAGAAAAAGTATGGCTGACCTGACCAAGTGCTGGCAATAGTTCTGCTTTGAGCTGCAGGTTGAACCTCCAGAGGTTCCTTCCAACTAACATTTCTGTGAGCCTATGATGTGTCCCTAAGAATGCTCCTCTGGCAAGAAAATGAATATTATTATTCCTCCAGTAGTCATGGAGGCTGTTGGGGCTGTATTTTTTCTCTCTTTATTGCAAGAACACACAAGTCTGAAATGTGCCATTGCCAAGATGTGTCCATTTGCCAAAAAGAGAAGAACATGCCACAGCTTTCTGTCAAAACCAGAAAGCCGTATGATCTTGGCAAGCATAGTACATGACTGTAGGGCTGGCACATTCCTAAGGCATCCACTTTCCCTTCTTTTGCTTAGATGAAAGGCAGAGGTAGTTCAGCTCTGCCCAGAGCATGGAAAGGACACGTGTTGCTCACGATATGCACACGAGCGAGGAGACTGAGACTGATCTGGCACATTCAGTGTTTTAAAATACTCATAGAACAAGATTTTCATTTTGCAGCCAGACCTGAGATTTAAATCTTGTTTGATTCTGTGATAGGATTAGAAGTCCAGCTCTAAGAGTGAAGTTATGTGGCTGGGGCCCTTGTTCTTGGGAAAGCACATGAGCAGCAACTTGAGGCTCAGTGACTAAACTCCAGTCTGCAACTCAGGTCTTGCTTTGGGGGTGGCTTGAAGGAAGCTGAGCACCAAGCTAAAAGTCTGTCCCCAGGAAGGTCTAGGTTGGCAGGGAGGTTGAAGAGTCAGAGCTGTTCTGTTGTGCAGAAGCTGGTATATGGAAGCATGACAGGGAACAGCAATTCATTTGCTCTAGGACAGAGAAGATCAAGGAGAAGACAAAAGGAAAGAGAACTTCAGAAATCCAATTAATTCCAGTGATTTTTTAAAAATACAATTACCTTCCGGAGTGTTTCTGCTAGATTCAGAAGCTGGTGCTGTAAGAAGCAGGAACACTACATAAAATGGGAAAGAGAATAATAGTAGATCACAGAATATAAAGAATAATAATATGAGCCCTCTGGAGGTGGTGGAGAACTGCTGCAATATGAGTATCACAGATGTTGAGACCCTGTTTTGGCAGAACCCATGCAGTCACTTTATCTCACCTCTAGTTCAATATAACTATTGTGATTAGACAGGGAAGAAATAGGAGATCTTTCTCTTCTGTATCCTCCTCAGTATCATTTCTAAGAGCTTTGCCCTATGCAAAAATTGCCTGAGAATTAAATGGCTGTTCTTTTTTGTTCATAGTTGCACAATATGATCTCTTAGACCTTATATTCATTCTTACTGTTATAGCCACCACTCTCAAATAAGCCAGAATGTATAGTGTTGCTTTTGTGGATCAGAAAAACACAGTTATCATAAGCAGCAGAGAAAAGAAACATCCAAGAATGTCTCTGCCTGGAGTTTTATAATTAAAGAACTTACCACCAGCAACAGAGCTTCTGTCACCATGGAGGAAAGTTGCTTCAGTTTCGTATTTCTTTGCAAGGTTAATTGTCAGTTTTCAATACTTCAAAATTTCTTTTTAAAACATCTGTTTTTTGAAAACAGTGCCACTGCCTTGTAAAATTGTTCAAACCTGATGAGGTCAACAGCTCAAGGCCAACATTTATATTTGGGGGATATGGAAGGCTTTTAGATATAAGTCTGTGAAATACCTTGTTTGTCTGTCTTATCTTCAGAAATGGAATAATGCTCTAGCCAGGTGACAGCATGAGGATGGAGAAATGAGGACATTTAGAAGGTAAAATTTTCTGCTAGCTTATAGAAAAATCATCAGCTCTTTGAAGGGCACAGATACCTCTGAGTAGGATGGACATGTGCTCCACTCCCTGAAGTTTGTAGCCCTTCTTCTAAAACTGTACCTAGGGAAACCTCTCTGGTTTTTGTTTTTTTTTTTTTTTTTCCTAGCATTTGCTTGAGAAAAGGAGATATACATAATTGGGTAAGATTTTAGTTTTACACTGTAAATATTGATTTATTCCTGCTTACCTCTTGCAGATCCACTCCCTTGGACCCACACATTGTAATGCTTCTTCACCTCCAGCTCACCATGGGATATTTCAGTTACTTTCAGTCCCTCCATCACCTCCACTGTTCCTTCACTCCCACTACCACCTCTGGAGTGTAACCAATTTAAGTTTGGCCTCAATAATTGACTGGACACAGCTTCAAAGAAAGGTGGTAAATAATAATTGGTTTATATCTGAAAAATGAAAACTGAAAAATGTATAGTTAGCAGGGAAAAAATGTGTTATGACAAGTGCATTTCACTAGACCCATTAATGTATCTTTTAGGCATTTAAGTAATTTCCCACTAAAATGTCCTTACCTTCTGTGTCAGGAAACCTCGTTTTATAGAAATTTAATTCCAACTACGTAATGGTTGCCAACACAGTGACAATGCCCAAAGCTTCCTCTCTTAGCTCTCGCATAACTTAACCTTGAGTCAGCTGCATCAGGGGACTTCTATGCCTCCTTGTGATAGAGAAGATGTGACCTAATCAGTGTCCAGCCTGAGGGATGGGACGATGGCCCGAGCCAGCATTCTTGTAAGGTGACGCGCCATTGTCACCATATGGAGTCTTAAACTGAACTGCTGTGAAATGAAGTATCTCAGATCACTCCAGCAAGCTCAGATAAAAACTTTTTTTTTTTTTTAATTTTGGGCATATCAGAACACTTCATTTCAATTTAAATTATTAATAAACCTAATGTAGACATCTTTACTAAGAATATAAAAAAAATCAGGTTCCAATTTCCTGCCATGAATAATGAAAATTTCAAGTCCTGTAGTTCCAACTTGCAATGAGAACAAATGGCAAAATGTCAAAGTATCCCACTGGATAAAAATGTTTTCTTTCTCAGCTGTGCTCTTTGGGAATTGGGTGGAATGACATGTCTCTAGACTCATTTTTTACAATATCTGCACACCGTGAGACTGCTGGAGTAATTTTAAAACAGACCTTTCTATCCAAAAGTAAAATTGGCACGTAGCCCTTTGATTCAGTTAGCAGATGGTGTATGGTATTTATGAGAACAGTTGTTAAATGCTTTATAGCGTGACTCACCAACTGATAGCTGCATATTAATGGAAAGTGGACGGTGCTATCACATTTACAAGTGCTGCATTGTTGAGGGGAGCTGGTTGAGCTGATTTAAATAAACAGTTGCCCTCAGAAGTTTGGTCTAGAATATTTGGATTCTTTCTCAGAGTACTGGTTTTATGGGGTGAAAACCTGCTAACCTTGCTCAAAAGATGAAAATCTTTTAAACCAGAACTTAGACCTTAGTTTCTGAAACAAAACAAAACAAAACAGCAAAAGAAAGGAGTTCAGCAGTTAATTATGTTTATTTTTTTGAATTCATTTCTGAGCTGGGTGATACTTCTACTTACTAACTGAAATTATGTAGGGGAAATTAAAATGTACTTACAGTGCTGGTATCTGTATATGATATATTAGCTGTTAATCAGACCAGCCAGAAGGCATTCTTGCCTTGTCTTGGTATGAGTTATGTTGAATTTTAGATAGAAATTTGTTTTGTCCACTTTCAAAGTCTTAAAGAAATCATTGTAGGGCAATATGATTGGATTGGATTCAATTCAGGTATTATTTAAAAATCCTTGCTATGAGGTTTTTTGATGAAGCACTCTGCGTATCAGTTATGTCAAGAGCTGGAAAACCCCCTGAAAGCATGCCACACATTTCATGAAATTACAAGGACCATAAAACAGACCTTACCCACAAGACCATGCAAATTACTGCAAAGACAACCAGCTATCATTTTTAAAGCACTGATTTCACTGCCTTTATCTTGGCTTTGTTTAGGTTGCTTTTGTTTGCCTTGGAATGGTAAAAGAGCCTTAACGGAAACCCTGCCGCTGAAGTGACATCAGCAGCACCGCTACAGCTTGCTGTAGATCATGTGAATAAAAATAAGCCTAATATCATTAGAATAAAATTACAGGCCTTGTTCTCTTTGGCCCCTGCATTGCACAGACAGACTGGGGCCCAAAGGGAATAGCCTCTGATGGAGAGAGTCGGACAGAAGGTGCAGAGTTTAATCTTTTTCCCAGGATCTGCAAGGAGACAAACTCCACCAAGTACCCAAAATACACCAGACGGAGGGCAGCCCCGAGTTGTCCTCTGATTTTTCATTGCCTATGCAGGAATTTCACTTATCTAAACTTACTGTCTGGATTTAGGGGCATCCAAGCAAAGGGGGTGGTTGGAAAACAGCAATCTGGGGCAATGCCAGAGGCTCCCAACAAACCCAGGAGAATTTTAACATTCCCCTGCTTCTCCCATGAATAATCAAACCTTATTTAAACTGTCTGGGGATTATTTTTTTTTCTCCTTCAATTCCCACTAAGCCTTGGTAAGTATAGTGAGATTCCAGTGGGATCTTTAGCAGAGTAAAGTACTATTTGTGCCACAGCCAACCACGCAGCGTCTGGTGGCAAAGGTTGGAGAGACACATGTGGTGTTCACAGGATGTTGCAAGGAGGTTCTCTTTACTCAGATGTCTGCTTGCACTTTGGCCGTGGGGGTAATGTAGGGGAGATATGGAGACAGAGAGGCTGCTGTAGGGACTGACTTTCTCGAGTGACCACTGACCCAGCTTGCCTGCTCCTAAATCGCTGCCTGCGACCAGTGCTTCAGGGAGGGCTGGAGCTCCTCTTGGGCTCTGGGTTTTGGCTGCAGAGACTCCACCTCTCTGGAAACAGTGCAGATTTGATTCACAGAGTCACAGGATGATAGGGGGTTGGAAGGGACCTCTGGAGATCATCTAGTCCAACCCCCCTGCTAAAGCAGGTCCACCTAGAGCAGGTTGGACAGGAACGTATCCAGGTGGGTTTTGAATGTCTCCAGAGAAGGAGAGTCCACAATCTCCCTGGGCAGCCTGTTCCAGTGCTCTGCCACCCTTAAAGTAAAGAAGTTCCCCCTCATGTTTAGATGGAACATCCTGCGTTCAAATTTGTGCCCATTTCCTCTTGTCCTGTCAGGTACCAGGTACCACTGATGGTCTCATCCTGAGGCTGCAAACATACACCTGTTTGCACACACATTTGCCTGCACATCCAGGTCACTTCATGCAAGTCATTGAGTTTACCCAAGACAGTGAATTATACGTTAACGTGTTTGATGAAAGGGGATACAAAATTTTGATGCATCAGGGTTTCAATACAACTCTAGTCATCTGACTAAGTATGAAGTTTAGAGCTGGTCAGCTCAAATACAAATTTGCCTTAAACTGTCCTTAATATGGCTTGATTTTAATCCAGCTATTGCCCTTCTTTAAAGAAAAGAGAAATAAACTTGCTTCTGCTATCTTTTAAAACCAAACAAAATCTGCAAACTCTACAGGAAAGAGCAGCAAAAATAGAGGGGCTGGAGAAACTGATTAATGAGGAAAAAAATACATAGAGCTTGGTGAAGCCATGGCTCACAGGCAATGTGATAAGTCTACAAATATTTGCAGGCTGTAAATACCAAGGACAGGAATTCAGTATGACACAGTCAGGCATAAGCAGGACTAAAAGGAGAGGAAAAAAAAAAATATATATATGTGCTGGGAGGTGAGCAAAAAGGCTTGCCAGTGAGATGCAATAGACCTGGGAATTAGTAGATGGCATACATATCCTGTGGGGAGCCGCGCCATGTTGGTAAGTAAATAAGCTGAGAGAGATGACAGGGCTGTTCATCTTGAACTGCTGTGGTAAGGTGACTTGTCAAATCTCAGCCATTAGTGCATATATGCTTAGCTTTCAAGAGCTGGCTTGGCTGGGTGTTTAAGTCAGGCTGGTAGGCTGAGTTTCCCAAGCCTGATGTGAATTTGGGCCAACCGTGCTACCCCCTCGGTGGCTGTGACCTGTACAGACGGAAGGCGGGTTAAGGCAGGTCTCAGGTGTGCCAGCGCGGATTTGTAGTCCCACTTGTCACTGCTGGGTGGGTATGAGGCTGGATGGGGCAGAACTGTGTCTTTTGGAGGTTTCACCTCATGTAGGATCAAAAAAAAGGAACAATGAAGCCAGATGCTTTCAAAGCTTGTGGAAAGCCAGTGAGGATGTCGGGGTAACAGAGCCACAGGCTGATCCCCTGGCCGTACAGGGTAGGTTTCTGTTCAGGTTCCTCTGCATCACTCCGGTAACATCTCAGACTCAGCAGAAATATCCATTTTACAAGGCTCAACATTTTTTTTCCTCCACCTCTCCCTCCAAAGCGCTGCCGGATGGTTCATCTTCTTCAGCAGCAGGAGAGCCAGGCAGGCTGACCCAGCTCCGAACCCCTGCCCAGCCCCGGGCGCGGGATCGGGATCAGGCAGGAAAACCTCTGGCCAGCCTTGCCCTGGCCTCTCCCAGCGCGGAAACCTCTGAACAAAATGTTCCCAAGCTGGGAACTGGAAACAAGTTTGCTCCTTGTTGCGGAGCTGAAAAAGACCTTACACACCCCAAAGACGGTCCCTCTCGCTCCTCCCCGCCCTGCCGGCAGCTGATAAAAGAAATTACTTCCACTACTCTTGGCTCTTACTAACGGAGAGTTATTTCCTGCTTGGGGCGTGCTGGCCTCGGCCTCTGGAAATGGGAAATTCCACCCTGAAACCGGCGGGAACTTATTTCACTGACCGAAGCCCGTCCTGTCTCAGTGTCTTTCTGCAGGAGTTTTTCCTCTGAGAAACCGGTGGGTTCTGGGGGTGGAAAAAGCAGCTTTGTCAAAGTTTTTAACCAGCCTGATTATATCCGCCATAGGAAAAGCATTAGAAAATGAGCCTCTAGTGAATCACTAACCTACTAAAACAGAATGTAGAAGCAAAATTAATTTAATTTAATTCAATCAGCAAGTTATTCACAGACTAGAGCTAGCATTTTTTATTACAGCCAGTCCACTCTAACCTGCACCCTGTCTGCAAAAGTCAGGCTAATTGATCAAATAAATCTACTGCTCCGAATTAATAAAGCCAGCACCGAGATTATGCGAGATGCGAAGGCCTTTAGGTCTCGTACTTCGGCTGGAAAAAGGCACAGCTTTTGCACTGGTGTGTTTACTGGTTTCCCTTCCCAGCATGTTGTGGCTTGCAGGTACGCTTCCAGGAGTGAAAACAAATCTACAGATGTTAGTTCATCCCGCTCCCGGTGATGTACGGTCTGATTTTCGACTCGGCGCGCTGCGTTACCGCCGCACTTTCCACCCGCATGGACGTTACCCACGTTCTACTCAGCCCAGGTTCTGCAGCGGGGCTGGGCACCCGGCGAGCCGGGAAGCTGTGGGGCTGTGTCTCTAAATGCAGTTTCCAAGCAGTTCAAATTTAAATGTCATCGGGTTAAGCGGATGCAAGGAGAAAAGGACCTCTGTGACTGACGGGCAGGAGCAAAGCTGGACGCGGGGAGCTTGCAGCGGCGGAGGCAGAGGAGGAGCAGGAGCCTGGGGGCAGCTGGTTGGGGAGCGAGGGGAGAGAGCGAGGTCTGGGGGAGAAGGGAAGGAGACCCAGGTGAGGCTGACCCCCGCTGGGTCCAGAGCACTGACACCCCTGCTGTGACGAGGGGCTGGCGATGCCCAGGACCTTTCCAGAGGCACGGTTTTGCAGGGATGAGGTTTGGAATAAAAAGCCATAAATGGGGTTGGGGTAGCAACTCGGAGAAAAAAAAGCGAAGAAGCATTTAATACAATGAATGGCAAATGAGATTATTTTTAAGAATAAGGCCCAAAGGAGCAAGGCACAGGCTCTGGTGTCCGTGTGGTGACCAGCAGCACTGAGGCAATCTGTGACAGGCTCTGCCTTGGCTCCCACCACCCAGGTGGTGCTCCCCTGCTGACCCCCAGCTTCTCCTCCCCGGTGGGGCTTGGGACCAGCAGCCCTGGCCGGGGGACCCCCAGCCCCACGTTTGGCTGTCACCCCCGTTCGTCTGGCGGCCGGGTCCCAGGGAGCATATGCCGCCCGTGACGGCTTTCCACATGTGCTCCCAGGGTCTCCCGATTGGTGTGCTCTGCAGAAGGGGCCGGGCCTTGAAGTCTGCTCCTGTGCCTGTGACAGCTGATAGTTTCATGCAAGAAAACAAAACCAGGATATCTGATGGACCGCATTATCTTCCCAGACAGCTTGGAGCTACAGCTGCAAAGTTTTGCGCTTAGACTTCAAAACTGTGAGTGGAATTTAAACATCAGTTGTAAACGCCTACCTTTTTTTTCTTTTTTTTCTTTTTTTTTCTTTTTTTTCTTTTTTTTCTTTTTTTT
>JAOXJM010000001.1:185397993-185431156 GCA_026413425.1 Tringa solitaria
GTCCCTGCCCATGGCAGGGGGGTTGGAACTCGATGATCTTTAAGGTCCCTTCCAAGCCAAACAATTCTATGATTCAATGATCTCTACGCTGCCAAAAAGGCCTAAGATCATGATTAATGGAAGAAATAGTTTGATGTGACAACTGCTGAGAATTTACCTTGAAAAAATTTCCCATCTGAAAACATACACCTCGAAACTGGTTGTAATTGAAAGCCACTACACTACAGCAGATTGGAAACCTTTTAATAGTGGCTAAAATATTTTCTCTTTAACTGAGACCAGCATTTTAGCTTCAGTCTGTGAATAAATATTTTGAGTCAAGAATTTTTTGATAGAAATCTATAATTACCTTTTCACTATTGCTGGAATCCATCTGCTTAGTAAAGACTCTGACTTTATTAGCTATTTAATCAGCTGAAATACTCTCTTAACAAATGCTTGGAGAGAACAATATCTCTGTCAGATTCTGCAGCCATTAGGTTGTGTATTTAATAACCTGTTATATTTCAGACCCTGTAGAAACCAGTTACTGAAACTTTTCTTCTTTTAATCAATCCACAGATTACAGATATGACCAAAATGAGTCTTTCTTTGAAGCTAGCTTCACAGAGTTTTCATCCAGACCTAAAATTTTGATTATTTCAAAGTCTTCGTCAGCAACCTGTATTCCTCCAAAATGTTTTTAAAAAGTTGTGATTTTAAGGTCATGTCCTTGCATGTGTGGCAGCTGATGGGGCCCCCGCCCTGACCTCAGCAGAAGCAGGGATGGGGAACTCCTGGTGCTGTGCCTCTGAGTACCCTGCGGAGCTGCGGCACCCATGCGTGATCTGGCTAGCAATCATATCTGATGATGAATCTCCAAACTTCCAAGAAAATGATGGAAATAAGGCCACACCTGTCAGTGGGGATGCAGCTCTGATGTAAATGGCAATGATTGACTCCAAGTCCCTCCCCAACTTTCTCCATGAGGTTGCCTGCTGAAGGCAGCCAAAGGCAATGTGACTGTGTCCTGGGGGAATGTTATTCACCATGCTCTGGACATCTCCACATCTTTCCTCCAGGAGAAGCTATGGGAACAGAACTGCAAAGGGAAAGTCTCCAGAAGTTTGACAGGGCTGAGAAAGCATGCAAAAATGTTAGATGCCATGTGCCTGATTCTCCTGGTAGAGCTGCACCCATAAGTCCCACATCTTTTCTGCACAGGAGGTGTCTCTGGCCAAGTCAGCCAAGGAGGCCAGCCTTTGCTAACTATGTCATTTGGCTAACAGCTCAAGGGCTGAGTCAGTGTCAACAGCTTGTAAAGCCAAGACAGCCAAGAAAAGTCTTCTGAGGAGCCCAAGCCTTCTAGGCCAGTGCAGTAAAGAAAGAGAAACAATGAGACTCGGAACAGGGAGGGTGAATAAAACTGGTCTTCATTTAAAATAGTAAATTATACCGCAGAGAAATTAAATAACCTAATTTTTAGTTTGTTCCTTTGCCACGGCCATTTTCTCCCTTGCATTCCTTTGCCATGAGTTCAGCCTGTATCATCTCCCTCCTTTGTTGATCCCAGATGAAGCCAGCTGAAAGGCACAGAGTACGAGGGAAAATGCTGCTTTTCACAGACTGCAAACCAAGGCTGCTTAGTGGGTTTCCCAAGTGTTAGGACTCCAGGGACAAGAGATTTGGCTTAAGGCTGGTCGGGGAAGGTTCTGCAGCTGCCTGGAGGTGGGAAAACAAAACGGTGTTTTTATTTTTACGTGGTTAATGAGAGATCAGGGTGGGACTCTACAGCTGGAAAGACAAAGGGCAAATGGAGGTCAAGGCTATTGCACTGATTCAACAGATGCCTCCTACCCTTCCTTGAGATGATGGTAATGAGAGAGAATAGTCCCTAGTCTCAGAGGTGAAGACTTTCTACGTTATGAGGACTTTTCCTTGTGGTACCCTGACTACCCTGACAGTCAGACGGCTTCACAGCCCCATCTTGCCCCAAACTTGCCTACAGTGAGGGTTAGGGTGATAAGATGGCAACAAAAAACAACAGGTGGAAGTAGAGAGCGGAAAGAAGTAGAAACAGAAGTCCACATCCACCTAACCAGTGTCAGATGAGCATGAGCTGCAGAGAACCACAACAGAAGTAGCTCAAGAAGAAATTTGGAAGATGAGTTTGCTGTGTTAGCTATGTTAAAATTTAGAAGTTAACTACATTTAAAGCTTTCAAGTATATAAAAAAACTATGTTTAAAGTTTACTAGGTTAACGTTACAAGTGAATGGAAGGAAAGCAAGGGAGGCAGATGATAGACTGGAAGTTGAATCTGCTGCTGTTAGCTGGGCGAAGTGAGGAATAGTCAGTCTTGTAAGCTGTAAGATTTGATAGAAAAGGTGAGCTTAAAGAGGACGACCTTACAGGGAGCATCACAAGGCTGTGCCTGTGTGGAAGATGGGAGAGGACGACAAGTTGATCTTCTGAAACCAAGATACAAAGAGCTTTGTTTTGTATGGATTCAAATGAGGCAGTTCAGAGGGTATCTGTATATTGCTATGAGGAGGGGATGCTGGCCAGACATTACCAGGATCTGGGCTTCATAGAGCAAGATACAAGCATAGTCAGGCCAGAGAGAAGACGCTTTTGGTGTTACCTTACGGAGAGAGGACCTTTTGGTGGTGCTTCATGGGCTGGTATCACATGGGCATTGTCACAGGAGCAGTAAAATGAAGGACAAGAGTGTCCACACAACAATTTAGTGGCATTGCATCTGGTGTTAAGCATGTAAGTAGCCCACTTACATCATACTGAAGGGCAGATCAAATTATTTGAATTACTTTCTTTAGGAGGACTTTTGTCTTCTACTAGTGTCCAGCTTTCCCAAGTCTCGTTCCTGCACATTCTCAAAACTTCTATCTCTCCAGCTTTCCAGTTGCTTGAACATTTTTTCTCTTTTTCTTCCTCTAGATATTTTTCTACGCTGGCCTTTCTCGGTGCCTAATGCATGTGTTACCATACTGACTGTTGCATATTCTCTGAATTCAAATTCTTCTTTAAAGCACTTTACTACCAGGTAGCCTTCCAGGGAAAACTGCGTCTTGCACTGTTGTCTGTTTCATTTATCCCAAAGCACATCCTTGCCCAGGTTTGAGCACATCTGTTTCACATCTCCTTTATTTGATGTAACTTTTCAGCCTTTCCCACTCTTCTCCTTCCTGCTCCATTATTTTAATTCTCTGTGTTCATCTGATTTATCCTACCAGCTCTGCCAAAGCTATTTGGCCCAATTCTCATCCTAATTATGGAGATTTACTCCACGAAGATGGAGTAAGAGGAGTTATTCTGCTATTGCTGATACACCAGGATCTGAATCTGGGACTGATTTCTTTCTTTCAATAACCTGCATGATTTTGGCAATATAATTGGATAATTACCTGCTTTAATTTAGAGTACTCAATACGAAGTTTAAATTTTTTAGATGAATTCTGAAAAAAAAACCTTCTTCTTGTAATTTTCTGTGTAACAAATGATGTCATCTGGCAAATAAGAGTCACTAAAGAAGCTTCCAGTCATAACTGGGAATAAGATGGTATTGCCTGTTGTGTAAGCCATCAAACCAACATGACAGACAGGCTAGCCTTCAGTGACCTACAGCAGGGAAGACTTTAAAGACTAAATTTCTTTTGAAACATTTAAAAATACTTTGAAACTTCTAATCTCAGGAATAAGGAGGAGACTGCTCAGTGTTACCCAGAAGATGCAAAGCCTCTGAGAAGAATAGTGTAAATCCTTCAGTTCATCAAGAACAAAATATTTTTCCATTAAGTGGAGCCTGAACCTTCCCTAGTGCTTCTTTTTTCATCTGATACTCAGCTCACCAAAGCTACATTTACTCAAAACATCACACTTTGGCTGAAGACACAGCATGGCTTCTTGCCAGATATAATGATTTAAAGGCATTTGTATGCTTACTTGAATTGCTTTGAATGGACATAACTGCTGGGTTTTGTACCATCAGCTCCTTACATTCCTGCAGTGAACTCTTTCCTGTTATGCTCTGGGTTTCCCAAACTCCTTGCCTCTACAGGTTAGGGGACACTGAAAAAATGTGTAACCCTAGAGTGTGATGACAGCTTTTGCAAAGCATGTCGTTGATCTGAGCAGTGCTGGGTCCTCCGGGGAATTTAGCCGTGTGCCTGGAAGCCGCCTGGGAATACCTGCTGGGGAAGTGGTTCTCCGGCCAGCGATGCTTTGTGTAGGTCTGAGCTGACTCACAGACAGGAGGGACAGTCTCCAGAGCTGCTGAAATCCCCTGCATGAGATACCTACACAGCTTTCTTCCATGGGACAGAGAGGAAAAAGAGAAGAAATACAAATAATGGTCTATAGACCTCCGTAAAAGGACAAAGAGATGCTTTAGCTGAAGCTTAGTTCCCTGCTTGGTGCACTCAGTGCAGGTTTCGGGACAGTGCTGTACAGAAGCCATGGGTGGCAAGTACCTGCCAACCATACATCCACGCTTTCTTGCAGGCTGCACCCTGGTGACCGCCTTCGCCTTCTGCTGTGATATGTGTCTCAATTGCTTTCCCAGCCACTTTGCTGCTGTCAGGACATGGCATCAATAAAGGAAATTAGCCGTGAACTGACATGGGTATAACACTGACAGATCTCAAAAATATTTCAAAGCCATTCCACATCTCCTCTTTTCTGTCTGGATTCACTTCTTCTGGCCCTTCGTGATCTCCCTGACCTTGCCATGTGTCTGTGAGCTGCTGACACTTCAGCCATGAGTTATGACAGAAGTTATGGATCTGTGCAGTCCTGTTTTATGATGATGATTTATCGTTTGTATTACAGTCATGCCTAGGGGCCTCAAGCAAGATCAGGGCCTCACCGTACTAGTCACTGTATAAACATGTATTAAGAGACGGACCTGCTCTGAAAAGATCACAAACAAAAGGTGGGAGGAGGAACAGAAGCCCAGAGATGTGAAATGCATTCCCCAAGGCAGCCCAAGGATAAGTATCAGGGCAGGGAGCAGCCGCACTCGCGTCCCTCGGTTCCTGCCTCTGCTCCTCTCTGCTGCTCCTCCGCGTCCTCCTCGCCAGGGGCCGTGCAGGGGATGGCACATTCCTGCCTCGCCGTGCCTCTGCCCGTGGCCCAAAATCGGGCACAGTGTGCCAGGAGGCACATCTCTGCCTCCTCCGCGGGTGCTGCATGTGCACTGGTGCCCAGGCAGGTCACCGCTTCTGCCAGGCTTTCCAAATTGTTGTTTTTTTCACCTCTGAGCCGACAGTCGTTGCTACCAGCAGAGTTGTTGGTTATCACCTCCAAACTGAGACCGGGCTGCTTCATGCCTTTTCAGAGCAAAATAGAACAGGCAACTTGAAGCAATTACTTTGTTAGATGTAGATGCAAGGTGTCTTTGGTGCAACAGCAAGACCCACAGTGTGCTAAACTGCAAGCACAGAGGCGTACTATGGGACAGCTGCATCCTACCTCCACTTAATAGGGCTTGGATCTCAGTTTTGGCTATGCCTAAACACTACCTTTGCTTTGTCTTTGCAGCAGCTAGGGGATAACTGGAGGGCAATTTTTGTCCTCCTTTTGTAATTGTTATTGCTCTTTGCATTACGACTGGAGCTGTTCTCTATGTATAAAAATGCTGTTTCCAGAGCTTAACCTGGAAGCTGGATGTGTGGACTAGCAGCAATCTGTGTTAACATGAATTATAGATTGAACATGGCTTTGAAAATGTTGTGAGCTAATTCTATACAGGAAAGAAAAATGAGATGGCACCTTGGCCCGAAGATTTTCAAAGAGGAAAAAGCCAGACTGCATTTACGAAAAAGCTTGGATATGCCCTTTAGAAAAGCTGGGAAATAAAAATACTGAAGAGCAGCCTTGTCTCTCGCTGCTGACAGAAGTACCAGTCCAGCAGTCAAGAGCAGGCAGACACTCTGAGATGATATCAGGGTGACAGGAAGGTAGTAAATTGAGGGACCCCAGTGAGCTGTGAGGGCTTCCAGAAGACTCTCCAATGCTGGCTAGACTCCAGCGCCTGCTAGACGAAGCAAAAGATGTTGCTCCCAAAGGGCCTGGAAAGTGTGAGTTGCATCTAAGGGCAATGGGAATGTGGATGGCCTGGCAAGGCCACTGTCGGAGCCATGCAGGGGGGCAGTGTGCTCTTCAGCAAGCTTCTGTAATGGGGAACTCACCGGAGAATGGCATGACTTTTATCTCCAGGCAAACATTCAGATGTTCATGACAGAAAGGGCTTACTCCAATATATCCTCCATTAGCTTGCCATTAACACTGCAACTGTGGTAGGTGGGGCCAGGCGGGCATTTTCTATCACCTACTCAATCTTCAGCGTAGTTCAAGAGCACAGCAAAGAGCTGAATCACAAAAACATCCAGGAGTGTTTGCAAAACACAGGAATTCCTCTTTGCCACTTGGGAGTGTCCACTGGGGAGCGTCCAGACTTCCCAGCCCCACCTGCCTCTTTACCCGGCGTGCCCTACCAGTTGTTCTGCGTGTTTGTCGGACTCTTCTCCCTTCATAACAGTTCAGCCAATGCTCACTATATCTGCATGATACTCTCACCATATAATGCCACGAGGAGTGGAGACTCTCCCAACAAATGTGTTTAAAAGAGTTTATACCACTTAATTGTTTAACACAGATGCAAATAGCATCACAGTAACCAATCTCTGCATCAAAGTCCATTCTCCTGGCGAAGTATCAGCATCTGGTTCCTCATCTCCAGTTGGAGCTTTGCTGCTGCTTGATTCAGAATTTTCCATTCATTCCCCGATGCCATCCATCAACTCATGAGCTTGAAGTTTTCTGCCATAGTCTGAGTAAAGTAGGGTGTTCTCTCCAGCTCCTTGGAAAAGGGCTGGTTCCTGAACTGATGTTTATTACCGGCACAAGCCTTAGAATCGTGGTGTTTTCCACATTGCGTTGTCTACTTAACACCCCCATCCTTCTTTTTTATTCATTTTTTTTTTATTCCTTTTGTAAAACAGACACAAGGGGTAGTGCTGGCCCCCTTTGCAGTCAGTCAAACCCCCCCCCCATGCCTTAGCACAGATGTCACATGTGTTAGGTACTGCTTTACAGACTGATGGAGAGGCATCCTCAGCCCAAAATGAGCCATCAAACAAGTCTGCTCTCTCCAACCAGACATTTTTATGCCTTGTCCATGTGAGCCAGCTCTTGACAATCCCAGCCCTCGGGGCTGGTTTTCCTTTCCTTTTGTCATCAGAGATACAAGGATGATCTAAGCTTCTTGAAGTGTGAGACACAGAGCAAGCAGGACATACAACTTTATGGCACCAGGCTTTGCTACTTCCACTTCTAAGGGAGAAAAACCCATTTCTGGTGCAGCAAGTGGTCTGTCAAACAGCTTAGCAGCAGGCTCCCCTTCAGTGCCTGGAGCTCAGACCCCCAGTCTGCCATAAGGTTGCCCTCCTGGTCAGGGCAGGAGCTGGCCCTTTCTTTGAAAACCCATGGTAAATGCAACACCAGCAACAGCACAAAGAGGTTTGGGGGTCAAATCAGCATCGCTGACGTTTGTGGAGACACCCATACCCAGGTTGGCTGCTGCAGTTCTCGTGGGCTGTTAGCATTTACCAAACAACCCGATGCTACGGCATCAGCCAGCCACGTCTTGCGGACTGGATCACAGGCGCATCCATTGACTGCCGCCGCACTCTTTGTAGGAATAGATATTACACCTGTGAGGTGGGAATGTGTTATTAAAGCCATAAAGATAACAACATTGCTCCTAAGTGGACAAATTTAGTGCCGTGTCTATTACTGTTAAATGGCAAAATTACAGTTGTAACAATATGGAGATGTAAATGTAATTGTGTATAACATTGTATAATCATTAAAATCCATATAAATTTTGCACACTCAAATTAAACACAAGCGACTACTGCTTGACACCTGAAGCATTAGCATAATACTCATGCCATATGGTTGGCATTTTCTGTTTCTTATATCTGTCACTCTTCATTCTTGTCAGCTGCTCATGAGAACTTGCCAGATAATATCTGCACCATTGCCAAAAATGTCTAACAGCTGGTGTGGTACTGGTTAAACACTCCGTAATGTTTCAAACTTTACTGCTCCCATCTATGCTTTAGAAAGCTGGTTCTCGGAGCAGATGTTTAGCTTTGCTTTTAAATTAACTTCAGTCTGCTTTTGTGTCAGTGGTGTGTTTTTACGCTCCATCATGCTGCTGCCTTCTGTGAGATAAACGACCTCAACAGAATCCTGCCTTTGACAGCCTTAAAACACATAAACTGGCACGATAAACTCCGTGTTAAATATGCACTCTGCTGTCTGCTTCAGCACCTGATGTAGGCTTGGGGGCTGGACTTGAGCTGCAAACTTAGAGAGACCCGTTCAGCTGAGCCTGTGGTATCTTTAATTTCCCTGTGTGATCCTCCTTGCAGTGCTGAGACGAGCATCTGCTCAATGCCCTTGGTGCCACTGACCACCGGAGCCCCTCTGTGGTTCAGAAACCAGCATGGAAGGACCTAAATGCCCAAGTGAGTCTCTGGAGGGACCCAAACCATAACATGGGCTTAAGACACAAGCACTGCATGGGCATGGTTTAGAGCTCTGTCCTGCCCTGAGCTGGGCAGAGGGCACCTGGTCTAGTGGGAGGTATCCTTGACCATGGCAGGGGGGCTGGAACTTGATAATCTTTAAGATCTCTTCCAACCCGAACCATTCTATGATTCTATGATCAGGGTCCATACTGGCACCCAGGCACGCAGCTGGAGTGCAGCCCAGGGCCCTAAACCCACCTTCAGCTTGCAGGGTTTGAGGCCACTGGTGAAGGACTAGGAGCAGGAGACACATTTCTAACTCCATAAATACCCTTTAAAACAGTGCTAATGACTAAACTGGGAATTCTGTAACGTCTTCTGTATGGAAATCAGTGTGAACTCTGAACATGCTGAAATCTATGTAGTTGGGTGATTTACATATTGAGATTTATGATGAGCCAGGCACATGAACATCGATGAATTAAACAAACATCTAATTTCATAAACAATCTGATTTTATGGATAGCATATGCAGTTCCCTTGGGGCTGTGAGTTGAGAAGGCTGATTTATGCCTTTGGTAAAGAAGACTCCATGCTTTTGCTTTTTCATTTTGCGCTTCTTTTCCTAGAAACAAGGAATTATCTTTCCTTTTGCTCCTTCAGGTTCACTTCCAAATGAAGTCACTATCCAGTTAGAGCAGTGGCTTGAATTTTGAGTCCTTGGACACTGTGATAGAGGGCACTTACTGAGAAGTGCTAAGACATTCTTCTGTGCCCAGACGGAAGGGGGGGGGGGGAGGGAAATGGGGAAAGGAGAGCCCTGAAGAGAGGAGACCTCTGCCCCTCCAGAAGTGGGCCATTCCATCCTGCTAGGCTGCTTTTAGGCCATGTAGACAATGACCTAATACATGTCCTTTTTACACAGAGGCATTTTAATTTCTACTACCTTTTGGCATAGGACACCCTTTCTGAAGCGCGACTCGCCTGTTCCAGCTGTCCTACAGGCACACGGCAAAAAGGGGATGGCTGCCTGCATAACCTTCCCATCTTACAGGAGGCCAGAAACAGAGGTATGGAGAGGCAAAGATATATGGGTTAGAGGAGTTAAATATATGGGTTTATGCTATAGGCAGCGGTCTGTATGCTTGTTTTTGCCACATGGGATGCTTAAACATTGGATATTCAGGTAGTGGCTTGTGCTTCTCATACTCCTCTGCACAAGCAGACCTACTCAGATGGAAGAAGTGTAGGCAGAAGAGTCATGGGCTGCATATATCACAAAATAGATTTGCACAGTTTTTATTCTTTGCAGATGTTTCTGCCCCTCTACTGCATCCCTGGAAATTATCCATCTTGGATAATGGATGGAATTAGATTAGAAACAAGACAAGATGCAATTACTCATGGAGGACGAATTGGATAAACTGGTAAAATGGGGCCTGCAGCTGGGGCTGTCAGCGTCTGGTTTGTGTGCACATGGAGGAGTCACAGAGGATTTTATCCTTGGCATTAGCTGTAATAGGATAAACATATTTTCTGTTTATTGTAATATAGACTTTAAAAATCATTACCGAGCCATTATCTATCACATAACGGCTGGTATCGCTTATTCCGGTAAGGTGCTATCCACACGAAGTCCCTAAATTGAAGAAAAAAGCAATTAAAATGAAAATAAACTTTACCTTTGATGAAGAATGAAGAAACTACCTTAGGCCAGAGAACTGTACCAGGATGCTCATAATGCCTCTTCAGTGCCGTGGGATCCAGGGCAGGAACAAATGTCAGCCCACTTGTTTCTCGGTCCAGGCTCAGCTCTTTTCCTAAGGAGGTCCTTAAATTTTTCCCTCCCCACCAGGGTTTGCAAATTCATTCCTGAAGTATACAAGCGAATGGGGCAATCTTAATCTGTTTAGATGCTTGGTACATCCCTCTAAATGATTTTTTTATTTCTTTAGGCATTTGGACACTGTTGAAAGCCAGGCCATCAGGTTAGCTTAAGGCCGTGCAAAAGGTGTGACAGAGGAGAGAGCACTGGGAGGGGTGTTGCACTGCTTTTCCTCTCACACGTGTTTACTTGTCAATTTGCTCACTGACCCAGTGAGGTTTTGAATTCAGAGGTAAGGAGGCAAAGTGGGAAGCTTCTGCCAATTCAGAAGTTTCAGGCCTGATTTTTTTTTTTTTAATGTCTGTAGAATCCTTGGACCATTTTGTTGAAATATTTCATTTTACACACACTAATTGACACTAAAGATTCAGCACAATGCTACATCCCTGAAACCGACGATATTGGTTATCAAACTACGATGTTCTGCTGCATAAAGATGGCTAAAAGAATGACATAAGTAGATGTTCCTGGAGGCAAAACATGTAGTACAGTGCAGCTCATTACTTAGCAATGTAGCGCACATACATGTGATTGCAATCCATCATTTTTACCACCACCTTGAACAGGACTACAGCCAACGTGTAGGGTCATACGGGCACCTGTAATCCAAGGCAGAGGGTTCCCTTCAGCTCAGGCCATCACAAATCTGTCATTTGTGGTGTTCCCTTTATATTCTTTGGTTTATGAATGTGAATTATTTGATGGAAATTGTTTCAGTGCAAAGGTAACCAGGTGATGCTTTTGACTGAGTGCCAGCCAGCAGGTCAGGAAATCAGTTTTGTACTTCTTGCTGTTGATAGGTTTAGCTATGGGACTTTTTTTTTTTAATGTCTTTTTTATGTGTCTGTATTGATATAAGATATATTAACATAAAGTTTCCAAACTCAACCCCTGCCCTGTATAGTCTTTGTACACGTATTTAAAGCATTTGAGTTGTCTCATTCGCTTCAGCAGGCTAATCAGGTGTGCATATTACTTATAGGGTCAGGGTTTAATTCCTAACAAGACTATAAAAGAAAGACAGTGCCATGGTGGTCATGACACGAAGTTGTTAAACATTTCTTCTTTTATGTGCTGCTTTTATGTGCTACTCCCTGACCGCGTGGGACTGAGAGGCTGCCCCATAGGTCTGATATATCATGTCACTTCATATTCAGCATGGGAAGCACCCATGTATACATAAAGTCAATACAGTTTCTAAAGTGAAAGATAGATAAATGGAAAAAATAAATTGAAAAACCCTGGTTTTCTTTCTGATTCTATTCCTTTCTCCCTCTGTTACGTTGCTATAGCATCTCAATGCCTTCTGCTGACATGGAAATCAGCAGAAGCAGCCAAGTCCTTCATGCACTGTAGAGGGGGCACTGTGCTCTGCTTTTTGGAATCAACCTTTTTTTTTCTTATTGGGAGTATTTCTAAAGCCAGATTTAGAGAGGTTGAAAGGCTGAAATACTTGTGTATATTGAGCATCATTTTTGTAACAGACTTTATCAAAGATTTAGTAGACTTCTAAATCTTTAATTTCTCAGAACTCCTCTGGAGGCTGGTATACTTCCCACAGCTTCATAATGTCAGTAGCAATGACTTAAAAGAAAATCAGTCAAAGCAATGAAGATAACTTACAGTTCAAAAAATACATTTTTTTCTTTGCCAGTACTTCTCTAGGAAATATTTTGTAGAATTTTAGCACAGAAAAAACCTGTCGTCTATTTAAATTTCTTAAGTAACTTTTAAGGGTTTCACTTTGCTGACACTTCTTGGCCTTGCATTAATCTTGGGATTGTTTCACAAGAGACCCAGGGAACACCCACTGATAACAATGTCAAACATTCAATGTATTTACTGAACGTTTCCACTTGCTTGATCATTAAGGCATGCTTTGAGTATGAGGTCACTGATGTTGTGTAAGCGTAGAATTTATGGGGTGATTTGAACTATGGGGGAGTCCTGACATGTTTTTGGCAAATACTGTCAGATACCGTGGACTGATGCCACTCAGAATTGTAGCTCTGGGATATAATCAGGTTCTAGCATGAACGCATTGCATTAGAATTCAAATCCTCTGATTACAGAGAAGATGGGAAAAAGGTTATTTAAACAGGCCATACGTACACTGTAGGAGTCTTTTAACAGAACACATTTTCTTGGCTGTTAAAACATGATTTAAACATTAAGTCTTTTAACAAACAAAAATGAAAATGTAGTTTTAGAAAATCAGAGGAGAAAGCTCTACATCAATGTAGCGTGCAATCATTCTGCTCTGCTTTTGAGTCCTGCATTTCACTTGGAGGGAGCAGCGAAAGTCTCAGTTAAGAAGGTGGCAGTGACATCAATCCAGCAGCAGCACAGGCTGTAACCAAGTCTGGGCTTCCCAAATTGTATTCCTGGCTTTGCCATGGACTTGCAGGGTAGCCTTGCAGAGCCTATTCAGGGCCTGCTGAAAACTCATTTAAATCACAAACAAATCTTCAATTGGATTAGAACCTTTTAGATACAGTGACAATGACTTGGGCTGCCTTCATTTTCTTGATTCTCTGCTTGTACTCTTGTGAGAATAAACTAAGACTTGGAGTCCTTGAATGAAACCAAATGGAACAGGATCTGGATCTACAGAATTGCTGACTTTATCACCTGCCTGCTGCCTGACTTTGAGTTTTCTGATTCTGTATTTTTTCCTCCTGCCTCTTGTTTTGCATGTTTGAATTGCAAGCTCCTTCAGGCAAGGTCCATTTCTCACAAGAGATTCGTAGAGTCTGTTGTCTGTGGTCATGCAAGACAAATGATCAGCGATGGCTGCCTCTCATGCAGGAGGGTTCAGCAGTTCTCTCCCACTTTGCCTGAAACACGTAAATACAGCCAGTTCTGGTATTGTGCACATTTTAATCCTTTGCAAAGCTATTAGCCCTTTGACATTAGTCCCACTAATCGGACTTTGTTTCATTACCTGAACTTTTTCCCTTAACATTGTAAAAGGCATGTTGTTAGCTGGTTGCCAAGTACAAGAGACCACGAGACCACAGGTAAATTAATAGTATGGGTTCAGGAAGGAAATACTCTCCTGGTATTGACTTACACTGTATTTCTTCATCCCACCTATAATATAAGAGAAGGAGACAGAAGAAAAACTCCAGAAAGTAGAATACAAGGTAAAAGGAAGAAGCGATTTTAGGAGTTTGGGTATATAATTGTCAGATAAAGACTCAACAAGACTGGCTGATCCCTGGCCAGGGACTTTTATAAAGGGGGCATGATTGATACACAAAATATTAGATTTGACACACATTTTATAGGGTTCCCTAGCAGAATATACACTGGAGGATTTTAACAAACAGTCCTGCTCTTGATATGTAACATTCATGGAGCTCCACAGTTTTGGGGAATGTGCTGTCTAGCCCTAGGAGTCCATCTCTTACAGGAAAGGCCTTTGAATAGCATGTCTCAGGACTGACCTGCTCCCTGAAGGATTTTCAGTATTGATTTTTAAAAACATCTTAGTTTTATTATGCCCATTTACACGGGATAAATGGGCAAATACTATGATCTATTTTCCTACCCTTATTTTTATTTAACATTGCATATACCTATTGGGATTAGGGATATCCTATGACAGAAAAAGGACATCACCATTTTCTGTGGAAAACAGAGTGCAGAGTCTTCTGACAAATAGCATGAAAATTGCTTTGCTTTTTAGGCAGACATTGTTCTCCAGATATCTGAAAGACTTAGGTATTAAAGAAATGGGTGTATTAGTGTAGTGAAGCTGGCATTAGCGGGTGTTGTATATGAGAAATGTCATTTATGAGTTGTCACACAGCTATTATTAAAAGACTATTCAGCAGAACACAGTACATCATAGTGACTGTCAGTGCGCTCGCTGCAATCACCGAACAACCAGACATAGTTAAACAGAACATTTCTTTGGCTTTCAGGACAAATTACACTTATGGTTTATTTATGTGATGTATTCATTGCATTTAGATGTTCCCCCATCACTGTGCCTGCCAGGTGGGTCGGGCAGTGGTCCAGCCTCCTGCAGCTGGCCAAGCCAGCCGGGAAACAGAGCCCTCCACGCATCCCATGGGATGGAGGTGGTGGTACTCCAGCTCTGGTTCTCCCTCACTCCCCTACCAGCAGTTGTGGAGGACAGGGTCTGGAGGCTTGAGGCAGTCTCCTGGCCCTGGCTCTAGGCAGGATGGGAATCCAGCAGCTTCCAGAGATGCTTCTCCCTCTCTGCCTCCCCCCGGCACCGAGGACAGTTACTCTTGCTGTTCTTCCCTGAAGTATCTTATGCACACTCAGATATCTCCCTCCAGCTACATACCACGTAGAGTGAATTGCAATTACTCCATGGGCTTCCCCACAGCCATAAGTATTTACACCAGGTATTAAAATGCAGACAGAGAAATGAAAGTCAGCCCTCGATTTAGGATTTGAACAGACGCTGCTTGAATCCCTGCAAAAGTCTTTAGCTCACATACTGCATTCAGACTGTTAAGCCTTGATCCTCTAATCTCTCCCCTGGTTGAACTTCCATTGACTTTAACCTGCCCAGCCATATCCTTTAAAGCCAGCCTCCCCCAATTATTGCACCACGTGCAGCCCCGCTGGACCTCTAAATCTTTCAAGAGGTTTGTAATTTGGTGCATTCCCTAAGGAAGCTTTGGAAGGGGTCCAGGGAACAAGGCTAATTTAGGAGACGGGAGAATACATCTTCTGAAGAAATGGCTCCAAGACCTTGACATGTTGGGCCGTGAAAAAGGAGCAGGTGAGATAGGATTTAATTACAGTGTACAAGTACCTAAGGGGCGAACACAGAACTAGGTCTGAATCTATAGCAAAAAGGTAAAATACGAGGTCATGGGCTGAAAGTGAAGTGTATTTCTCTCAGCAGAAGCTTGCTCTGTATATGTCATAACCTGGCAAACTAGGTAGTGGAAATTGGTATTAGATGCAATAAGCTATTTATAACTGTTGCGGTGTGGTCAGGATGCCCAGCTGATGGTTCCTGTCAGCCACAAACGGCTCTTTTTCTGTGTTGTTTTGTATTTCAGTCTACGGTGCTGGTTTGGGGGGTGTGTGTGGGGTGTGTGTCTTCAAAGCTAAGCTTCCGGTCATTAAAAATAAAGATAATATTTAAAGGCTAATAGTAAGAAATAAGTAACTATTTTTTTATTAAATGCTTTAAAGGTTTATATGCATAGTATCGTAGGTCTTGCAAAATGGCATGACTCCCTCTACGGTCTGGTGCTGCAGAAGAACACACTGCACAATTCTGATGAACTTCTGGCAGGTGAAAAGTAAGGTTTCCGTGACATCAAAAATAGTAATATGGTACTGGAATAAATGGGCATTCCACCTCATTCACCTGTTTCATGTTTTTGTAGTAGGGGAAAGTGAAAAATGTAATTTGGAAGCTGAGTATAGCAGGCAAAGCATGAACTTAGGCTCCCTTAAAAATAAAATGTGTTTCTCCGCTAATTTGCAATGGTTTGGGTTTAAGTTTTTGAATCCATTTGTAAAGGAGGTGCCCCAGTTTCAGCTGGTGCTTCTGACTCTGAAAAATGACAGAACAGGTGGAGGCAGCTGGGACAGTGGTCTTCCCCTTTGCAAGCTGAGTAGCTTTGTTTTCACCTGTTTCCAGTCACTTAATCATCTACTAATGAAAAACCTGCTCAGAGAATAGGTTAATGTGAGATATTAGTTGGACTTACAGGGCATCAATAAGCAAGTTATTATTTTAGACAGTCTACATTCATGCTGCATGTTTCCTAAACAGTGTTCAGAGTTGATTTATTTACTCCACCAGAAGTGCAAGAAAATCATAAGTGAAGCAGCAGTTCTTTCCGCCAAAATCTCTGTGTATGCTCTGCACATTTTTATTTTTTTTTAATGGGAAGGGTGGGGCCAGAGTCTTTTCAGTGGTGCCCAACAAGAGGACAAGGGGCCATGGGCACAAACTGCAACACAGGAAATTCCATCTCAACATGAGGAAAAGCTTCTTTACTTTGAGTATGACAGCACTGGAACAGGCTGCCCAAAGAGGTTGTAGATTCTCCTTCTCTGGAGGTATTCAAAAGCCTCTGGTCCAACCTGCTTTAGGTGAACTGACTTTGGCAGGGGGCTTGGACTAGATGATCTCCAGAGGTCCCTTCCAACACTTACTACTCTGTGATTCTGTGAAACTTCTTATTAGCAAGTTAGATAGACTAGTCCCAAGTCTATACCACCTGTAGATTAATTGAGGATGGGTCATGCCTAGAACTGCTACGTCCTTCAAAGGTCTCTGCTGAAGTACTGAGACTTTGCTTCCCATAGCACATCAGAGCGCTGTGCTGCTACCCTCTAGCAATGGAGATGCTCCTAGCTAAACCAAACTCTCCCAGGAGACAGCTTTGGGTGTCTCCTGGAAGAACATGTGGGTTTTGGCTTGGATAGTCCTGGTGAGATTCAACTGTACAGCAAAGATAACCTATGCTTTGTCATCCTATGCTCCTTCTGCTGGCCCTGGAGAGTAACAGACTCTTCTGACAGGCAGTTCATTTCGAGAAAAACATTGAAAACTGGTCACGCAGACTGTGCCTAATGGGCCCTGTTCTTAAACTTGGATTATGGAGTAAATCTTGGGTGACTGATTGGGCTTCTGGGGTCCTTTCACAAGTTATGGTTGCAATTTTTATGAAAGATTTATCCCAGTTGCCAGAATTATACCCACGCAAACTCAACAGTTTTATCTACTCCAGGGCTTTCCTTGCCACTTCTATCCCAAGACAGCTTCAGTAAGTAAAGCTGAGACTGTTTCTATTAGCTTCAGTTTTTTTCATCTATATATCTTCAGACCAGTATCTATTACAGAGATAATGATCTTTAAAATAAGGTTAATAATCCTTCTCAATCAATTTTGCCAATTTATGTGACTTCTCTAGAGCAGAGACAATTTCTCTAGGGTTTCGACTGGTGCATAGCAGAAATCATAGTTTATAACCTGCAAGAATTTTTAGCATTTTAAAATACATTTCATTGCAGCTGAGGATGGAAACAGCTCTGTCAATTTCTTCAAAACAGGGATCCTGAAAGAATTCATATGAAAAACTATTTTTTCCATAGTTTCAAAATATTTTATGTTATTTCAGAAAAGTCATTTTATTAATGCCTGTAAAATGCTTCCTAAATTAATTCAGAAATAAAAGAAGAACTAGACAATTTTACCTATTATGATGTCATATTACAGCATGTCAGAGTAGTGGTACACAAGCGTAAACTTTCTTTTGACACTTCTACATTTCTCCTACTTCAGAATAGGTGATTTTTTATTTTTTGTTGGGAAGTCATTTTGCACACAGTTTAATGAAAAGAACCATATTTTAAACTAAATGTCTTTGAGGAGCTTTAGTTTTGCTTCCATCCCATCTCCTTGCACCTTTCTGCAGCTGAGTCTTCTAGCTATACTAAAAAACCTAACACTTTTAATTTTATTCTGCAGTTCAGATTGATTAATTGCCTGGGTGCACTATTCAATAAAATGAATAATGCAGCAATGACATTTTTTACAAAAAGTTCAAAGTACTGCTTTGGATTGCTTTATTAGATGATATATCTATACGATCTAGTTATATTAATCAACTTTAACAAAATACAACCAGATGACACAGCTGTAAACATGCCAAACCAAGAGTGTGTGAGCCTCAGAAGACACACCTCAGCAATCTGTTTTGCTCTGATTCAGCCAGTCATTGGGACCAAACCACCAACTGGGTTTAATCCTTTGTTGTTGTTGTTGTTCTTGCTCTTTGGTGTGGTATCATCTGAAGAACTGTCTTTAATAACTACATTAAAAAAGAACAGAGTAGCTAATGGAGGAGAATCACATCTCTGACCAAGGCATTTTGCATGGAAGAAATTCTAGATTCAGCTTTCACAGCAAACGGTTCCCTTTGCCCGTATAGCTTATTCCACGCAGGAAATTGCTTTATGTTATGCTAGGTAAATAAGTTTGTTGAGGACTTATTTTGCCAAAATAAGTTGCATCTCTGGAGAGCATTTTTCCAGGATTTTTATTTTTTTTAAGAGTAAATGTGGTGACAGACTGAGAATTACTTCATAAAATGCTCTGCAGGTAAAAATCAATCTTGTTTCTAGTAACACATTACTTAAGATGAAGGGTAAAATACAGACGCTTTTGTCTTTAAATTTGATGTAAAATTTAATTTCAGAAGTTCTAAGGTGTAAAATGTTCTGAAAATTATATACACATCTCTCTTCTCTTGTTTCCTACATGCTTTCCCCCCGTAATTGTGATAGATACGTTTATTTTTTTTTCACTACTTTATGGAATCTTGGAAAAGAGGCACAAACACGGAAAATGATCTTGAGTAGCTGGAATTATTGTAATTTGAATGAATGGGTTTTAATTAATTTCTGGCTGAGAATAAATGGTTCATTAATCTTCAGAATAAACTGAAAATTCACTTAGAAGAAATAATGATACTAAACATACAACAGAAAACTGTGGGGTTGCGTTGACCTATCAACACTTTAAAAATTATTACTTTAGATGGCTGAAGTAGTTTGAATGAGTGAAACAATTCAAATCTCCTCTAAGTCAAACTTCTGTATAGAAAGCTTAAAACCAGCAACTCGCTCAGTGGTCTTCCAACAAGATCACTGAAAATATTTTCACTTATATTTTTTAATTATCCTTTGCTTCTTGATTCTACCTGATTCTAATTTAGGGTGGCCAAAAACCCCACAACATCCTAATGTCTTTTTAGAACTGAGGCACAACTCAGTAAGGCTTTTATGGTCTTTAAAAATGTTTTTTAATGCTGCTTTTAAATGATCCCTGATGTGACTGTAAAATTAGCAATCTGTGATGCATCCGTATTTCTACAGCCTTCAAACAGCTTCACGAGCCTCTGGGGGCTGACTGGCCAATATTTGTGTTTATATATGCTCATCACGATCCAGTTTCTGTATGGTTGTTTGTGCTTTCCATAGATATTTGTGTTGTGTCATGTTCAGAGGTATAGGCTGCGACTTCCTTGAGCAGGGACTCATTCCTGTGAATTTACTGCATGTCGCACAGTAAAGAAGTGATTCTTTATATGGCACACTGGCCCTACCACAATATAAATAACATTTTTTTATATTGGCACAACTCCTTTGAGTCAAAGGAGGAGTCCCGGAAAGAGGCAGTGAAGAAGCAGAGATTTCATCACCTTAAAATCATGGTTTTTGAAGCCTGTCTTTCTGTGAGATGTTGTCCAGAGAAAGCAAGAATTATATTTTGAGAATTCTAGTGATATTTTTTAATCTCCATCAACCTACTATTAAACACATTCTGGATCTTGTAATGTATTGACATAGTGGCAAAAAAAAATCCTGCCTTAGGCCACATTTTCTAAACCACAGATCCAACTGCAGATATGATGCTTTTAGTAAATTGACAGAGGGAGCTGTAAGAGTGGTTTAGATGATTCATATTATTCCTCTGGGCAGAGTCCCAGCTCAGAGTTCTCTGAGTCAGCTTTGGTGTTCCCTTATCAGGAGGCAGAGCTTTGTTAGAAAACACCATTCTGGGGCTAAAGCAGCTCTTCTGTCTTAATAGTCCTCTGGCATTGACAAAGTTTTAGCTCCCTTTAACAGGGGAGCTCCCTATGCGTGCCAGCTAAACCCAAAGTGCTGCCTGTGAGTAGTCTTTGCATCATATCTCCATTTCTGAATTTTTGCTTTAAGATGACTTTTTACTTTTCCATTTTTATCTCACTGCATTTTAGCTGTTAGTACTGAAATTCAGTGATTTAACTAGGTTGTGGAGGAGATATATGTTACCAATATTTTACTGTTACTGTCTTGATCTTTTTCTGCAGTTTCTTCTTTGCAAGATGCAGTATCTTTTTATTGTGCTTGTATCCACACTGATAAACTCAGCTGCTACATATCCTCCCTTTTTACCCCCCAGGTTTACCAGTGCTGCCTATACGTTGGCTTCTGTTGTGGTTTAAGTCTGAAAAAGGAGCTGCTGGCTTGCCTGGTATGGAAACTTGGGCCTGGTTAGCAAAAAAACCTGGAGGCCAGCAGCAACCAGCGCTTTAGCCCACTCTCAGTCCTGTAAAAGCATGGGAGCTTGGGGTCTTGCAATCACCTCCACACCCTCCTGACCCATCCCATGGCAAGACCCTCATGGTGACCTGTGCTTAGCACCCCAAGCTTTAAAGCAGGACTTATTCCTGGGAACAGGTTTTCTGCTTAATGCCATTGATGGTAGATGGATCTATTAACCCAGAAGAGATGTTGCTCTAATGGCAGCAGCAGAGGAGGCTTCTCACTGATCGTCCAGGAGCTGGAACACTTGCTTTCTAGACCCTCAACCTGAAACACTGCTCCTGCTTTCCAGGAAAGCCCATCTCATCCACCAGGCTGTAACATTATCTGGCATGGCACAGTTCTGCCAGCACCAAACACCCTGCTGAAAGGGACGTTATATTTACAGGGCAAAAACTAACAAGCGAGATGGTACCGGGGCCTTTAGCCTGTTGTGAGAGGAGCTTCAGTGGGAAGAAAAAGTCCCAGGCCCTACTCCTTGCTTCCATTTATTTATTTTTTGCAGTTTATTTGTGAGAATGAGACTCAAAGTCTTTCTAAGATGGGCTGAGTTATGGCTCCGCATGTAACCATAGGGGCCAGTAACTGACCAGTGCCAGCAAGGTGTTAGATCACTCAAAGTAACATATAGCTCAAAAATATCATCCTTCACCCAAAATCTAAAGCATTTCTAGCTCTTCGGGAAAGCAAGCCTTCATTTCAGCCCACATGGACCCTCTCCAGATCCCTCCCTCACTGTACAAGACAATTCTACTCCTCGGGTCTTTTCCTTTAATCTTTATCCTCACATTACAAGTCAAGGTAGAGGCACAAAAGGCCTAATACCAGATGTGTTGTTCATGTACAATAAGCTTACAAATGCACGCTGGAGGCACCACTGGAGTCAGACAACTCTGCTTGCCAAAAGGCAGAGTTGCCTGGGCTTGCCAGAAGGCAGAGCAGCCCGGGCTGCCTCCTCCCTGCCTGCAGGCTGCCCCAAGAGAGGGAGGTCATGGACCATGCAGCGGGGCAATCCTCTCCTGCCTGCCACTCCAAGGCTATGAGGACCGTCGTGTTCCTGCTGGCAAGGTCTCATTCACTGCAGGGCATCCATCAAGAGAAAGGGAGCATCAGGAGTGCAAAGGTGTTTGGCACAGGTAGGACAAACGGGCATGCAGGGAACTGTGAAGGGGGAAGTGAGTGGGAATGGGGTGCTGAGGACTGGCAGAGCAGCCTCGGGCAGGGGACAAGCCTTGGGCAGGTGGAGCTGAAAAACTAAATTTTATTGAGGGTGAGTTGAGAAGAGTTTGGAATTAGTTCTTTTTTGTGTTTCAACCTCTCTCTCTCTCTCTTTTATTCTGACTTGCTGAATTTTCATACCCCTGTAGCAGACAGGCACCTGGTCACCTTTCTTGCTGCCATAACCCTTTCTGCCATTCACCTTTCTGGTCTTTACCCTTCATTATTGCTAACTGTTAGAAAGAGGTAGAGTAGAAAAGTATAGCTTAATAATGGTGATCATACAGGACAAAACTTTCCAGAGGCTGCAAATGACTGACAGAAAAGTTATACAAATCTATGGCTTAGTATCTTCCACTAGCCTATGAAACAGAAGTTTTTGGTAAGCTGACTGGTGTGTTACTGAATAATGGCTCCAAATAGTCTTTTTAAAAGTGTCTTTTTATTCTCAAGATGTGAAATTACTTTGATAGCAGGAAGACAGTTGCAAGTCTTTTTTCAGTGGTGCCCAGGGACAGGAAAAGAGGAAATGGGCACAAACTTGAACATAAGAAGTTCCATCTAAATATGAGGAGGAACTTCTTGACTGTGAGGGTGTCAAAGCCCTGGCAGAGGCTGTCCAGAGAGGTGGTGGAGTCTCTTTCTCTGGAGACATTCAAACCCTACCTGGACAGGTTCCTGTGGGACCTGCTCTAGGTAGACCCACTCTGGTGATGGGGTTGGACTTGATGATCTCCAGAGGTCCCTTCCAACACCATATCATTCTATGATTCTATGATTCTATGAAGTCCCACTTCAGTTAACTTTGCTGGGTACTGAGCTGTGATACCTTCAGCCCAGTAATATTTATAGATCTCAGTCCCTTCCAGTATTTGGTACGTGCCTACCTGTAATGTCTACAAAGCTCTAGCTTATAGAAAAACAACATTGCAAGAGAGGGAAAACTAATGTTTAGCAAATATCAGAAGAAATGACAGCATAAATTAAGCTCTAAAACCAGATGTTCATTTCAATGTAGCAGGCTATTTGAACTTACTCTGCAAGATCGATATTTTTAGATTTGCTGAATTTCTAGAGGCAACATTTTCAATTTGAAAGGTTTTTAGCCTGGCTGAGAGGGTGAAGAATATTGAGGCAGATGCATAGGAGCCAAAGCAGCAAGGCTTCAAAAACAGCACATTGGAAAATCTCCAGTTGTTTTAACTCCAAAGAACACTCAGTTTTACAGCACGCCTAGCATACAATGCCCATCTTTCACCCATAATTCGACTTCTGAAGGTGTTTGCCTTCTCTCCCTGCATCACTAGTGATCAGGTTATCACTGCTGTCCCAGCCAGTTCCCCAGGCCAGAGACACTTCTGTCTGTCAGGTGCCCCTGCAAGGGATTTCTAAGCTCCTCTGCACTTTCTACAGGGAGTGATTTGTCACATACCTTTTGGCAGAGGAAAAAAACTGAATGCACTTAATTCAGCCTCAGCCACCATTCCTGGTTTAATGTAGAAGTACCTTGTGTACAGAAATTCCGAAGAGTCTTACTAGCTGTTACAGAGTAAGAGGCACTGCTGAATTTGTAACAACAGGCATGCAAATACGTGACTGCTTATCCTCAGTTGTCTTACTTCTGTGTAGCATAAGCTCCTCAAGTATGTGCTAATGGAGCACACCCCATACAGAAAATGCTGCACAAAATAAAACTATGAAGTCTTCTAGAAGGATATAGAAAAGGAGAATTTTGAAAATCTTGGAATTGGCATAATTTTATTTCTTTATTACATCATCAAGTACCCGTCAGAGTAAACAGAAATCTTGCCACACAAATGTTAATTTGAGATAACGTGGTGTTTGATAAAGAACAGTATATAACTACTTGCCACTGCCAGCTATGAATGAAGTACACACATTTGAGGGAACCTTCCCAGTTGTCTTTTCAACACTGCTTACCCTTTAAAATACAACTTACTCAGTGTGGTGGCCATTTCTACGGCAGCATTGAAACTATCTCTGAAGTATTGCTTCCATATGCAGTGTTTGACTGACACCACTACGTAAAAACTCTCCCAAAGCAAATCCTGGAAGTTAGTAGGCCAGTGTGTTACCTTAATTGCATAAGTGGAGGTTCACAGCTAGAAAAGTTATTCTGGGCACCCAGAACACGGACACCATCTTCAGCCTGGAGGCTGGTTGGTGCAAATCAATAGTGGACATTGCTGTTTTCCTGTGTTTCTGCGTGGAGAGTGGTGAGGGAACTTTGTAGCAGTAAACCCGTAGCAGGTAAACTCACTGGCACTCCACATCTTGCTCTGAGAAAAGGAAACTCAGCAGTATCTCAGGTAGAATCTCATAAATACCTTCCACTTGTCTGTACCCTCACTGGTATGGTGTTTGTTTAGGATACTTTCAAATATCTTTGGAATTGTTTATGTAAGTTAATATTTCTTTACTTAACTGAAGGTTATGTATGACAAGAATTCACTAAAAATATGATGCCGCCAGGTAGGTACTCTACTGAAATTAAAGAGAAACATAGCCTCTTGCACAATTACACAAGTACATATAACTGACTCACACAGAAGCATGCTAAAACAACAGTAAATACTTATCACAGCACATAGTCAAAAATTAGCATGTCTTGTTTTACCATTGCCCTTCCTGCATTGGGCAACCTCCATTGGTTACCTCTCTGTAGGATGGTTCATGTGCAGGATGAAGCAGGAAACCTCAGGCTACAAAACTGTAGGTTCATGTAATTAAAAGCAATATTATAATATACATTTTCAATGGGAACAAGATGAAGGTGTGCTGGCAACTCTCAGTCTTGTATTTGTCAATCTCTCACTGCAATGGGAACTCCTAGAAATCCTGATTCCTAGGACAGCCCTCCTAAAGATTTAAGGGGTTGTTGCCAGTAGTGCATTATAATAAACACATATGGAGTACATCCCAGACTCTCTAATAAACAGAGTTCTTGTGTGAGCATTTGCATATGTTCCAATATTCTGTTAGTGTATGGGATTTTAGGTTTTTAGAACATAAAAAACAAATGAGATAGGAAAGGCTAATAAGTATGTTAATTTGTGAGTAAACGCAGTTTAAGGGAGGTGTTAAAATTTTCTGTTTATCTGAATGCAATCTGACTCTGACTGAGGTAGTTTATTTTCATCTGCTGGAGCAACAGAGATTTTAAATAAAGGCAATTCCTCATTTTCCCATTTCTTTCTTACCGTGCAACCTATTTCCTGAGCATGGCTGTTCCAAGGCTTGTTGGAACCCTGAGGATGTAAGCTAATTTCCCACTTACTGCAGGTTTTTTTCTTCGTTTCTGACACGGGGCTCTATTTTTCCCGAGAAAGCTTGAGAGTAACTCCACGTCTCACTGCTTTTGGGCACCACCTTGCAAAGCGGGGCTCGAGGAAAGCAGCGCAGCCCTATGGTTAATGATACACGGTGCCGTGGTGGCTGCAGACACTGCCACGTGTTCGCTCGACTTGTGGTGATGAAAGATGGACAAGACCAATTCCATGTTCCCCCCACCCTCAAAAAGCACAGACGATGTTCATTTGCTGCAGCTGAAAGAAAGAGAGAGGTGGCAGCGAGAAACCTGTCAGCAGTAAGCGCCCTGGTACGGGTGACATTGCTCCTTTCTTGTCCCTGCTACTCTTCCTGGCGTGGGTGGTTTGAGATTTATGCCTGGCTGAGGTGTACAGGGAAGTCCATATTTCATACCTCTGCTTCGCCCTGTCATCGCTTTGGCTCAGGGAGCCAAGGTTGCATTAGTTACAGTCTCTTACAAGTTTTATGCTTCTCTTAAGAGAAGGGGGAAGTAAAACAGGTTAAAAAAAAAGCCAAAGAGAGGCTGGTGTTTTGAAATCAGAATATTTATCATTGCACAAATGATCCCTTTGGAGAGGCACATGTCAGAAGTGGCTGGTGTTTTACAAAAGGAGAGGCCTATGGCTTTGGAAGCTCAAGCCCTCTTAAGATATTTTATCATGAAAATACCAAAAACTTAAACTATATGGAGCGTTAGGATAGGAAGGCTCTGAGATCATAAACAGAGAACATTTGTTCTACCATTTGTTTGACCACAAAGCTAATGATACGGTCAAATGCACCCATTTATTTGTTTTTCTGCTTTATAACTAAAAATTACCAATGTGGTGTTTATTCCTCATTGTTAAAAAAGATTCTGTATCTTGCATGACAAACATACGCCAACATTTTAGCTTGGTACAATTTACAGTGATTGAATTTTATACCCATGAAAACCTGATTTGCTGACAGACCTTTAACTCATCCTGTGATGGTACAGACATCCTGACCCATAACAGAGTCTCTGTAAAAGTATGTGTAATATGCACAAATGAGCACGCTGGCAATTTTAATGCATGAAGACTGAAACTGAATCTCTGGCACATCTAAAACTTATTCAAGGCAACTGTTTGTTCTTGGTTCGTTCTTATCTCAAGGGGAAAAAAAATGGCCAGTTTTGCTCCTCTGGTATCTGAATTAATGACTCATCTGCAGCACTTTGAAGGAAAGAAAATCTCTTACATTAACACAACACAATTTGTACTTGTAAAAGAGAGGATGAAAGACACCATCTATCTCAGAGGTTAATATAATTGAGTAGAGTTGCGGGGGCCCTTGCCTCGAGGGAGGAGAGTGTTGACCATTTGATTGAATGCTTGTACAACCTGGAAATAACCATTCTGCTTGTTTAAAAGGCTCTATAACCAAATTTGATTCAATACTGTGTTTCCATGGGAATCAGATTAATTGAATTTCATGTCCTCTGTGAGGTTTACCCTGCCAGCCAATGGACAACCCCTTTGGTTAAGATTTCTACGTATCTTTTGTTTTTATTAATTAAAGGTTGGAAAAAAATGTCAGAAAAGGAAAGCTAGAAAAAGTTAAGAAATAAATTTTTGTTTTGTATACTTTTTAGCCTGCATAATGTGGGTGTTTCAGATATTGTTCTCTATTCCAAATTTGTTTCTGGAAAAAAAATATCTATCTCATTCTTTATTTGTGGAGTATTCCTCAGATGTAGTAGACCCTTTACGATTTCTAGCAGTATCAACTCGGGGATTGCACAGTTTTTCATGATGGGGTGGTTATTTGTTGCTTCATTCCACAAAGTCACATGGAAATGCCCACAGCATTTTTATTCTGCATCACAGAAAGACATCACAGGTAGAGAAAATCTGAGGAAGTCTCACAGGAGAAATCTGTACTATAAGAAACCAAACTTATGGGGGGTCCAGAGAAGAGCTTCAAAAATGACCTCTGAACTTGGCATAAATTTATTGCAGGTGCCACGTAAAGGTCTCTGAGCTGACTCTTTGGATCCCACAAAGTGCATCACAGCAGTATGCCTCAGCTCCACTGCTTTATTATGTGTCAGGCTCAGCGTAGTAAGCTTAAAGCTGGTTTAGATATTTTTTAGACTATATTTGTTAGACCACTTAAAATGTTTAGCTGTCTAAGTTTATCCAGTTATTAAGTTTAAGGAGAGCCGTTATTTGATAAAAAGTCTATAAAGACCCCTTCTAGGGGAAAAGATCATCTGATACCATAAGTCTCTCTAATTTAGCAAACAGAAGAAATCTCATTAAATAGAAATCTGGAATTCAAGAACTGAAACTGGAAAACAGATGAGTGTAACTAATTATTGGAAGATCTCAAAAGGAAGGAGAAATTAGCAAAAATTTGTTCAAAATAGCTATTCAGGCATCAAATATGCACCTTGGCTTAAGAAACACTTCCTTCTGTATGTAAATAAAACTTTGGCCACCTCTAAAGTAGCTGTCACTAAAGTATTGCTGCATGTTTTAACTTTGCCTAGTATAACTGGACAAAACCCCAATAAACTTATCCCAGGAAAAGAATTCAAAAGAACAGTGAATTTCTGTCAAATTCACTGAATACTTAATACTAACAAAAAAATCACATGGGGAAGCAAGAGATAAAAAGGTTGAAAATACTGAAATTCTCATTGAACAGTTCATATTTTAACACTTCTTTCTTCTGAAAGCTCTGACAAATTAAACAGGTTAATCAAAAGGAGTAAATATCCCCCAACGTATTTTTTTTCTGGATTAAACAAAAATGCATTGGGTTATCCACCAAAAATACATTGGTTTTGAGGGAAGAGTTCTTTTACCAAAAAATACTTCTTGACCAAAACTGATTGAACAGAACTCGCCTTGGCCTTATATCACATATACAGATAGGTAACACAGGAGGAGTGAGAAAAATAACTTTTGCTCCCTCTGAAATAACTTATCTTCATTGAGGCTGACACGGTCCTCCCCTGCTGCCATCTATATCTCATGCACCCAGCAGGTCTTGAGAGGAGGAGTCTGCCCTCCAGCACGGCCTTTGTAGTAATAGGCATTTATTGCGGGGGTCACCATTTCTTTAGCGTTCATTACAGACACTGATTAAAGAGGGTGATAAAGACATTGCTGGAGTCCAAAGCCCATCTTGGACTGGAAAAGAAAAAAAAAAAACCAACCAAGAAACCAACTGCATGCAAAGTAGCATTTTAATGGATGCATCTATTTACTGCTGATATTTTCATACAAATGGTTTAGTGATATTAGATTCAGAAGGTGTAGCAGAGGTTTTAATTTGCGGCAGTTCTGGTCTAATAGGTACGAAGGCACTGGAGGATTCTGAAATACTGAACTCAGAGGTGTTCTGACAAACCTTTGTACTCATAATAACAAGAGCTAGTGTGAGCTTATACAATTTAAAACTAATTGCCCAGCCAACATCCTCATTACCATATTGATGCAGTTCATAAATCAAAGCCCTGCCTATTCAAGCTGTTTACCAGTCTTGCATTAAGCAGCGTATTTCAACTGCGAAATGTAGTGTGTTGCCAAAACACTGCAGAAACTTTGAAAGACTGATAGGAGCACAGACCTGAGGAGCCGAAATGCCACAAACTGATTTAATACACATGGCACTACAGTGCTTGTTCTTGTTTGTTTTCTGAGCATGTTCTGATTTAGCTTTGAAACTTTCCATAATAATGTACTGCGGCACAGATACAGGTCCTTACACACCAGAGAGCTGCTGGCAATTTTGATCAATTTGGCTTCCTACAGGAGCTTCTTTTCTTAACCAGAAGACTCATACAGACTTTTTTTTTCTTCTTTTTTTTTTGGAAGTAATACAGTACTTATGCCAGCTGAATTTAAGTGCATACATTAAGAATGTAGGCTTTTTATATAGGCAAAGGAGAGGTTAAGGCTCTTACCTAAGAATCCTAAATTAGTTACCGAAGTTAGGTGCCCGAAGTTAAATTTGAGTAGCCTACTAAGTAAACTGAAGGTACAATCCCTTTGCCTCAACAAGTGCCCACCTCTGCCCTTTGAGATACCCTGCCAACCTACAATACCCACGCAGGAGATATGTCAAAGGACTTGGAGGAGATTCGCACCTCTCTGAGCTGGGGGTAGTCCAGGATGCCTCACAGGGCATTAGAAGCCTGTGTTTAAGCAAATGAATTTTTCCCTATTTTTCCTTCAGATATGCAGTCAGCTGGTTTAGGTATCAGAAAGAGCCCCAGTCCTGTAAGCAGGATTAATAAACTTGTGCAAGGCTCAGTAGCTACCGCGGTCCAGCTGCTTCCAGCTCCCCGGGCTGGCTGGTTTCAGACTAGCTGAGAATTTCTACAGTTGCCTGAGCCTGTTCTTATCCCAAACACCAGCAGTGTCCCGTGAGCTATTTTTCTGTTTATACATTGCCCTGAAAGCAGCAGGAGAGATTTATTTTTATTGTGGTTTCTCATGAGCTGAGCGCAGCAGATCTTGGCAGCTGCTGGGAAGCCTCTGCCCTGGTGCCAGGCTCTCACCCCTGGGGTGGGCACGGCCACAGATTGCAAGGACAGAGGGAGCTGAAGGAAGAGTCAAAGGCACCGGAACAACTTTGAAGAATAGTACCAAGACTTCAAATTTATCTTGCTGGTGTGAGGGAAGCTTGAAGCAGAAGCAGGGTGCTACAGAGTTACTGAAGGTTGTTGGAGGTGTTGGGGGAATTTAATAGATTCTGGGAAAATCAAGAGCTTGGGGGGGTAGTGGTTTGGTTAAGGTCATCGCTTTATCCCTGTTTAAGAGAACTCAGTTCAGGGCGAAAAAGGTGGACACTTCTAACGACATACAATTCTTCTCTATGAACAGAATTAACAAGAAGAGTTTTCAGCCTATTAAAACCAGTGCTGATCTTCAGGCATGTTGCTTGTTGAAGAAGCCTCTGTCTCTTCTGTTCTTTATGACAATTAGTAAATCAAAAAAAACCAATTTTTATTGGCAGAAGATGAGATGTGATTCAGACATGGCTTTGTGTGATAAAGAAACTTTGATTCATGTTTAACATCTCTTCTACTGGCTATGTGGTCACAGTAGACACAAGTGTCTAATACCCCATATGCAGACAGTGGATTATAGTGATTATAAGTGAAATTTATATGAATTGATACCTTCTCATGAACGCACCCAAGGCAGTGATATGTTTTCCATTTTCAAACAAGGAAATAACTTTAAAGAATTTAATTCCTTTCATTTATAAGGAATTATGAACCATACAGTAAACACAGATCTATACCAGTCTCTGCCCCTATGAAACACCAGAACAACTGCCTTTGTCCAGTGTCTTTGGCTGCTGGTGGGGGTCAGAGGTTCAGCAGAGATTTCTCAGAGGGATGCATGCAAGTTTGGAAGCCACCCAAAATGGGCTTCACAAGCTTGAAAAAAAAAGTAAAGATGTGAATATGACCGTTAAGCCATTCATCTTAATATAGGTATCTTCCCATACAGGAAAATTGTTTCTTCTAGCCTCTTTCCTCTTGTGCAAAATGAAGATTAATTTCCAGCCAGTCCATCGAGCATCCCTCGAATATATGTAATGGAATTCACTTTCCAGACTGAAGAAACAGTGGTAGTAATTACACTGGAGGGAGAAGCAGCTCATACCTGTGTGTCGTCGCTTGCAGAAAGCCTGTTTCCTGACTTTGGTTTGGACTGGCTCCTTAGATGAAGAGCTGTGATCTTACCAATGCCAAGATCCTCAACCTAAAGAGAGACAGTCTTCTTTTTTTTTTTTTTTTCCTATGTGGTTTACCCAGTGTTATTTTAAAAATATTTATTAGGTGCTAGCTCTTTTGGGAGCCTCAGTTTATGAACAGTGTCTGTGTATGACTGGCTGCTCTTCCTGTTTCGTGTTGATTGCACCGTTCATATAAAAACAAAGCCAAAGTATTCTACGGCAATATATAAAAAATTTCTGGTTTTCATTTAATACCACAGATTTTAGATAAATGCATATGCAGACACACACCCCTTTCACTCCGCCTTTCCTGTAAGTATTAGGATTTTCAGCAACTTCACATCAGGTTCAATTTACCAAGTAGCTCAGAGTGTAATCTTAAATCACTCAAAATTGCTTTCTAAAAGCACGTAGTTGAACAACCTCCGGACAATATCTCATCAGGAGCTTGATGCTCCATTTCATAGGTGCAAGACAAAATACATGAGGCAGAACAGGGAATACAAAAGCAATACATTGAATGTAATGCTAAAAGAAGCCTAGTGGCAGAAGGAAAGCCAGATCTTACTCTTTAAAGGTACTTCGGTCTTGTTCTCAGAGACATGCTGAAAGATGCCCTCAATTCTCCATTCATACCTGCTTTTCTATACCTTCTTTTGAGAGGATGTAATCAGGTATGCAAGAGGTATGAGACTTTTCAAGTGTGAAGAACCATATCTAGTCCTTCGCTTTACTGGTGCTCACACATTCCTGCACTCAGGATGGTAACCACGCTATTCATGGGCTGCACAGAGCAGAATGATTTCCAAAGTCAAGGGCCACTTTATGTAAACTAACTAGGACTAAACATTGCCCATGGATCTAAGTTCTTAGAAATGGCCACAGTTGTATTACAGAGGATATTTTCTCACCTTACTTGCAATTCAACCACTGTTCCCACATGGTAGTAAAGTGACAAAGACAGTGCTGTTGAGAATGCTGTTTTAGACTCGAACACAATTGAGTCAGCACACTGGCAGGGAGTTAAAGCCTCAGCTGGATTAAACTCAACCTCAGGCATAGCTAATAGCACGAAGTGTGTCAATAATTCATCCTGGAGCAGAGTCTTTTCCTCCTATATATTGCAGGTAGGTCCAGCTGTAAATAAATTGCTGACATAGCTGCGTTGGTTAAGATGGTGGTTGGAAAACAGCACATCTGTGACCAACAGTTGCACCTAAGACAGACATGAATCTAAGCGCAGTTAAATTAGCCAAGTGTCTCTTTATCATTGTAGTTTATTGCATTTGAGAAGATATTTTACTTTCCTTGGCAATGTAAAATGAGCTTCTGCCACGATGGAGGTGGGGACAGAGGTGGCAAAGCTGAAGGACAGCCTTGGTTGTACAGCTGTCCTGGGATAATAAACACTTTTAAGTTGAGACAAGCCTCACTAAACTGTCATATAAAGTAATTCCTGTAAAATGGTTGCCTCGAGATGTGGATCCATTTGCTGAGTGACTCATTCATAAATATGCCAAATTCTTTGCTGACTAAAATACTGTTTAACTTCAGTGTAGGCAATCAGGTGCATGAGGTGCAAGAGAAATGAGCATCTAAGTGCCGCCTCCCTCACTCAGTGAAATGAGTCAGGAGGGACGTAGATTTGGCAGCATCTGTGCCAAATATCTGTGCCTGGATATCTCAAGGTGAAAAATGTAATCTACTACTACTAGCAAGCAGGATCCATTACATCCGTGGAAGGGTATTGCATCTTTTCCGTTTTTACTGTTTACTCTAATCAAAAGCAACACAGGAAAGCACTTCCAAAATTAAACTATAACTCAGAGTCTTCTCACCCCGTATTTCCAGTGATAATTCATCCTTTTCCTTTCCAGGCTAGATTTGCAAATAACTGATTTATAATCGCACTCAGAAACTCGTATGTCCTGTAACCTACACTATAGCTGCCCTTTGCAGTGCATACAGAAGTCTGTCTGCAAGCTACGATCCTGTTAATATATATAAAAGGAAAGACTTGTGAAGCTTTGGCAGCTAATGTATGTCTGAAGAAACACAGGAAAACAATAATTAGAATTTGCAAGTGACATGGAAAGCTAATTTTGGTATTCCTTTATACTGGCTTTATGCTCCATCAAAAGACGTTTCACAGCTCACCTTCTCAAAACCTGACAGCATCCAAACTCGAGTGTGTGCAGTGGGAACCTGACTCCAGGTGCTCCAGGTGATAAAGCAAAGCACAATGTTAAGGTCTGGCATAATGTGAAGAATGAGGTCACACGGTATTTATAGAAGTGCCTGGTGTTCTTGTGAAGCATTCTCTCACTCTCTCTTTTCATTTTTTTTCCTTCCTTCTCCTTTCCCCCCCC
>JAOXJM010000001.1:185441337-185469443 GCA_026413425.1 Tringa solitaria
GATGGGGCATCCACAACTTCCCTGGGCAACCTGTTCCAGTGTCTCACCACCCTCATAGTAAACAATTTCCTCCTGATATCTAATCTAAATCGCCTCTCTTTCAATTTAAAACCGTTACCCCTTGTCCTATCGCTACACTCCCTGATAAAGAGTCCCTCACCATCTATCCTGTAGACCTCCTTCAGTTACTTGAAGGCTGTTATAATTAATTAATTCGGGAGGAATCCATTAAGGGAGCCTCTGCCACCGTCATCTCTACTGTGCAAGCTGGTGAGCAGTGTGTCAGGCCCAGAGCATCAAATCTGCTAGCCCTTACACAGGAACCTGAGAGACCTTTCGGGGGCCCAAGCTGCACACAGATTTACATCATGCCTCTTTCAACACATTTAGGAAGATCTAAACCAAACCTGCTGGGCGGTTTAAAGCCAGACAATGATGGCCTAATATTTGCATTAAATATTAGCTTGTTCAGCTGGGTCAAACAAAGAGATACCACTCCCTAGGAGTAACGGAGACAAGATGACCCTAACAGATAATTTAGGTAATTAAGGTAGCATTCACAAATAATATCTTTGTCAGGATTTGGCCTCCAGTCTACAAACTCAAAGACTTCTGGAAGAGGCTGCACAGTCATGGGAGGGGCCAGTACAATGCCAGGAGACCCTGTCTCTGTACAGCTCTGGGTGGTGTCAATGGGGTAGTTGTGCCATCACCTTTCACCCTGAGCATATCTTTAAGTAAAACTGTAGTGTTCTAAGGGAGATTTGTGAGAACTGCATTGCTTTTGACATTTAAAGCTAAGCCAGCTGAACACTGGAAATGGTTACAAAAAACAGTCCTTTGCTGGCAGGAAGATGGGTGATCTGGCTTTCCAGACTCTCTTTCCTTGATTATTCACTTATTTTCATTAATTTCCTTGTCCTATCTTTGTACTACAATTAGATAGTTTTTGTCCTTATTATACAATTATTACTGAGTGGCAAGTTTGCTAATCATTGTATAAGCTTAGACCATGAGAGTTCAGATTCAAACTGGAATAATTTGCTGAGACATGATATGGAAGTCTCCATAGCGTCTGTCCTACATTTTGTCTGCTTCTGGCCTGTGTTTTCTTTCGTCTTTTCACAAACACCAGAAGTTCACCAAAGGAGCAAGACAAGATAAATAGACAAGGACATGTAGGAGGTGATAAATCCACAAAAATTCATTCAAAGCCATAGCCTTTGAAGCTAGTTATAGTTCCTTAAAAGATATGTGTTCTTCTGTGTAATCAAGTAATCATATCCAATGAGAAACAAATCAAGAAGCTTTAAGTCTTTGACAATTAATTTTCTTTATTCAAATTAGATCGAGTTCATTCAATTTAAATGATCAAAACAGAGTAGCAGTCAAGCCTACAACTGTGATCAGTAACTGGCTCTCCCAAAGTAGGCTTTTGACCCTTATATTTGGATGGCTTAAATTCCGCTAAGTCCTTGTACCTCTGGTATTCCTGCTCAGGTCCTTGCTTAGTGCGTGAAGCACTTTTCCAAGAGGCACTTCGCTGTTTTCATTAATGAGGCACTGGAACTTAGGTGGAATTTAAGATATCTAAAAATTGCCCTGCAATACTTTCTTTTTTAATTCAGTTGTACAAGAGCAAAAACTAGTAAAGAACATAACAAAGTGAAGCACAAATTCCTTCTCCCATTCCTCCCATACTTCAGAAGTTTGTTCTTCTCTTTACCCTGTCAAATAGAAACTCCAAAACTAGAGGAGAATGGTTGCAAACTTGTGATGATTTCTTCAGAAGAAGTTATTATTATCTCCTTTTTGTTCCTCTTCTGCAGCCATAGGATGTCTACCCAGGTAGGAGAGCTGAGTGCTGAAATAATTACCAGGGAGAACACAGCAGGAAATTAAGGGGAGGAAAAAGGGTAAGGACTTGTCTAAGACAGGAGTGATGCACTGAGCTTTGTAAATTGTTATTTCCTTTGTGTGTCTCAGACGTGCACTTTCTGTATTTCAATTATACATTCTCTCAAACTGATAGGTGGAAGCATGGTGAGCTGAACTTTGGAAAGTTTCTAGTGTTTATGCTTGTTTTCTACCTGCCTGGGAAAGGATTTGGAGAACTGCTGATTACTTTAGTAATGATGCGTTATTATCAGTCAATAAATAACCACAATCAGCTCTTAATAATAAAATCAGATAAATGCTGTCTTAGGGATTATTAATTTAAAACAAAAAGACTTGTGTTAATTTCACAAATTTGAGGGACTAATGACGATCATAGGACTTTGTACAGAGCACATTCTTCTCTGATCCCACTATTCTTAATATTGTGATGATCTTCCATTAGGATATGTAATTTCTTGTGTGCTACTTCTTATTGTGATTGAGGGAAGCAGTAACTTCAAATTTGCATCTTACTTAAGTAGAAATGAGCTGTATGGCTAATAAATAGCTGTTTCTATTACAAAAATATAGGAACTTTGGAAAGTAACAGTACAGTCAGGAGTAATAACTTAAGGATATGCTGAAAGATTGTATCAAAGACAACTGGTATATTGGAATCATGTAGGAAAAAATTATAACATCATTTTACTATCTTTGATATATATGCTGAAAAATCATATCAAAGGTATATTGGAATCATGCAGGAAAAAATTATAACATCGAAATTACTATCTTTTATCTCATTTATTGTTTTACTTCCATGATGCTTACATGTTTTAATAAACATGCATGATTCATTGTTTGTTACTAGAAAATTTAAAAGTTAACATGTATATGGCCCCCAAAAAGATGCACTTTCATGACATCAGCGCATGCCTGTCTCCCAAATCACAAGATTGTCTTCAGTGGCATCAATGGCCTGCTGAAGCTGCCGGGCTGAGGTTGGAGAAAATACATATACTCTGTTTTTGTAAAAAATATCCTGTAAGATATTTTCAGCAATCTCCACTTGGGCTCGGTCAAAACTCTCCTGAAGAAAAGTTGTAATATGAGGGCAAAAAATCTGTCCTTTTTCAAAAGCAAAGCTGATAAACAAACCTCCGTGTGATGGGTGGAATAGTGGTTAAAAAATTCAGAGGGCCTTTTTACAGTTGACCTTTCATAGAATTTGAAATAATTTGTGCTGCAGAATACCATCACTCTCAAAAAACGTATAGTGTATGGTATATATTACCTATATAGTGAGATTCTGAGAAAATTAAAATGTCAAGACAAAATAATATCGAAAATAAAAAAATTAGTCAAAAAGACAACTCACCTTGGCTTTCAAACTCCTTCAGAAAATTTACAAGGTTCATTTAAGGTTGGTGCTGAATTAGGTAATGTGAAATTACAGAAGGTGAGATTATTGAGTTACACTGCACAGTGTGAAACCTTCAGGCTGTTCAAGTTAATGTATAAAACTCTGGCCCTTAAGTCGTTTTCAGAACATGATGAATGATCTTTAGGCTAGCAGTTTCCAAAGCGTAACTGTCTGCCACTGATGTCTGTCAAAGGCTTCATGCTGCCCACCCGAGCTGTAGCTGCCCTACTGGGAAGATGCTGAGCTGACAACAAATTTTGCTGCACAGCCCCATCGTGGTCCCATGTGCACATTAACAGTGACCACGAACAAAATTTTGGGAACTCCTGCTTTTCCCTATCCATAAGTATTAGTGCATGGTTTATATTTATCTTTGAAGCTTCAGGAGAGTACTTAACATAATTGGTGAATTATAGTAAAACGGGAGAATATTCATCATATGTTACTTGGGTAACGATTTTTTTTCAGATACAGACTAGTTTATTTGTCATGTTTTTGAATAGTTAAGAATGATATAGCCACCTCAGGAAACAGCAGTATTACTATTGCTCTTGACAGAAAACATAAAATACATTATGTATTTATGGTTGCACTAAGCCCATAAAATAGAAGAGGTTTATCAGGATTCTCCTTTACAAATATTTGAAAATATCTGAAACCTGTGCATTGTGAGACCATTCAAATGTTTCATATATCTCTGCAGAAGTAGAGCAAAAGTCAACGGAAAATAAGTCCTGTCTAAGTCAAGGCTCTGATGAACTACATTCCTCTGTCAGAGCACAAGAGCAGGCACCTGAGAGAATTACAGACTGGGTCTTAGGTGGGGAGAACCAGAAGAAACATGCAGAAATCTGCTAATCTGCTTACCACTGAAATTAAGATATTCCTTCAAGGTGCAGATGGAGATTCTGGATAAACTGTGGGATGGGCAGTAAGCAGCACAACTTGTGAGACTGGAAACTTGCGCAAAAGATGAGGGGACTGGGTTGGGTTACATTTTCAAGCTTCTTTGGCTGACAGGTGGGGAATTGGTATGTTTTTCAAGTCCAGCAAAAGAACTGAAAAAGTAATAGTGTTACTGATTTAATAACCCTGCAAAGTCTATTTCATAATATGGCAAAGTTCTTGAGCAGGAATAAGAAAAAGGAGTTACAAATTTCCTCATGCACACAAAGGTCCCACTGAAAGTTTATGGCACTTCCTATAAGGCATTTAGGTGCTTTTGAAAGTTCTTCTTAGGTAACATATGCCCAGTTAATACAATAAAATTCTAGTGATATACCTGGGATCCCTCTGTCCTTCTTGGTGTGAAATTCCAATAAAATAATGTTAGTTTGATATTGTAATGTAATATTTCTTTGGTAGTACCATGGGATCACAGACTATCATATGATTTGACATGCCCAGGGATCTATGACCATTTGTACCACCACGTCCCCAGCTATCATATAACCAGCAACCTGTGCGAACACTGAGGTCAGTGTCTGAAATGAGTGCAGAGAAACTTAAAAACTTTTTAAAAATGTACTGAACTTCATAGAAATTTTAGGATGATGGGTCTGAGATTTCATTTGATGACATTCTTGTGTACTTATTTGCTGTAGGAGAGAATTTCATCACCCTCAAGACTTTTCTTAACAATCACGCCAACGATCGAGTATTTTAAATTGTAATTAAACTGGAAATAGACTGCTTTTACCTATCCAAGTTTTTGTCCAAACTAAAAGTCTTGCCCAGTTTTGAATTATTTCAGAACTAAGACCTTTGCAGTGTAATTAAGTAAAACCTCCTCTGAATTAGTTCGGAGTTCTCCAGAAATAAAATGGACAGGACATTGAGGCCAGCTCCTGCATTTCTAATATTTTTCTTCCAGAAATTAACTTCAGTAAAATCTCACCAGACTTTTGTATTGCATTACTTGGCTTTCTCTAGTGGTGCTTTCTATGGATTCTGAAACTCTCTGGCATTTAGACTTTTAAACAAATGTTTCAAAAATTGGGTCTAAAATAAGTAACATTTTAGTGTCAAAGATTTAACAGCTTACTTGCACTATTTATTCAGAGAAACTTTGTCTGGCCTTAATCTAATCTTTGTGATGAAGTAGTCAGTGATATGGTATATAGTCTATTGTAAGTTTTGCAGTTAATATTTATTGTTCCTATTCAAACAGTATAAAGGTGAAATTTCAGTAGCCATGTAATGATGATTTTGCACTGTGGCAAAATGCTTTGCAATTAGTCAAAAAACCTGCTAAACCAAGAAACAACAGAATATAACACTGCAACTTGCATGTATTTCAAGACATACATATACTAGATGAAGAGAAGAAAGTATATAAAGCCAATAGCTAGAAGTAAAAATACACAGATTGGCCAAGATAGCAGTATCATAGAATCATAGAATGGTTTGAGTTGGAAGCGACCTTAAAGATCATCTTGTTCCAATCACCCTACCATGGGCAGGGACACCTCCCACTAGACTAGGATGCTTAAAGCCCCATTCAGCCTGGCCTTGAACACCTCCAGGGATGGGGCATCCACAACTTCCTTGGGCAACCAGTGCCTCACCACACTCAAAGTAAAAAATTTCTTCCTGATATCTAACCTGAATCTACGTTCTTCCAGCTTGAAGCCCGTACCCCTTGTCCTACCACTAAAGTCCTTATAAAAAGTCCCTCTTCAGCTGTTTTATAGGCCCCCTTCAGATAGTGGAAAGCCACTATAAGTTCTTTCTGGAGCCTTCTCTTCTCCAGGCTGAACAGACCCAACTCTCTCAGCCTGTCCTCACAGGAGAGTTGCTCGAGCCCTCTGACCATCTTTGTGGCCTCCTCTGGACCTGCTCCAACAGGTCCATGTCCTTCTTATGTTGGGGGCTCCAGAGCTGGACACAGCACTCCAGGTGAGGTCTCACAAAAGCATAATAGAGGTGAAGCTGCTTTTTATGAACAGGCCTGACCAAGATCAGTGCCTCTACTGAGAGAAAACAAAGTACCAAGTATTTGTGCGACTAAGAATCTAGACTCTCAGAGTTCACCTCAAGCTGTACTTTTATCTGCTGTGTCATCAGAATTCACTAAGATATTACAAATAACTTTAGATATGGATATATGGAAAAGAATTGTTTGGGAGATTAAAGACGATGAAACTAAAAAAATTACCTCTAGAAAACAAAAATATTCCACACACCCTGGGTTTTTTTAAGCAAAGTTGCGATACTATCTTGTATCTTTTATGCAAGAGAGCTATCAAGATAGCCTGTGTTTTCTGTAGTATAGATCATGTGCCGTCCCAGATTGTCCAAGCCTTGTAAGGACTTACCAGTTTTAGTCTTATCTTGGAAGATACAGAATGCCACTACGGTAAATAAATAAAAAAGAAAAGGAATGCTAAAAGACAGAAACAAGCTTAAAAACCTCTAATGGGAAATCCCCAGTATTCCAAGCAAGCAGGGACAAACTCAGTTCTTTCTGAAATGAAGGCAAAAGTGCATTATACAGGCTCAGAAAATGCTTTTGAAACCAAACTATTCAGACATGACAAAGCCTGCATTTTGCATGTGAATGACAGATAGAAAAGTCACCACTTCAATGTTCTCCTATAAAACTTTTTTAAATAAAAGAATTTACCATGAATACGAACAATAAATAACAGCAAACTCTAAAATAGCAAGAATTGCTGTAAGTTGGAATGAACACACAGGTTTTATCTCAGATCACCTTCTCTTGTGTGCAATGTTTCCAGTTTTGTATAAAGTTCTTAAGAAGATGACTTCCAACTGCACTAAATGCAATGCAGGTACCTAAGCGTGATGGATGTTCTCTTCTTATTCAGAAATTGTGTTCAAACGGTTGCAAATGCTAAGGAGTGGTCACTCAAGCAACTCAGGACACTCAGCATTTAAATCCAATGCAAATTAAAATGAATGTGTAAGAGCAGCAAGTATGAGGTTGAAAACTGGACAAAACAAGGAAGGAAAATTTAGTTCATGCATCCAATTTAAAATTGGCTGTACATACCTCAAAAATCCTTCTAGGTACAGCATGGCAAATAAAAGCATTCAGTTTTGCAAAGAAAGTAATTCTTTTCAAATTTAGGGTTGCTCCAGTTCAGAAAAAAACTCCCCAAAGATGCAAAATTCTCTATGACATTAACTGATTCCTCAGCCTGGGAGTGATATGTCAGGAGCCTCCAGCAGCTTGCTAGGTGGGCTACTGAGGAGCTTGTATAGCTTAACTGGCAGGTAAAGGTATTTTCCCCAGAGGAAGGTTGTCAAAATGAAGCTGTCTTTGAAAAGTAATTCAAGTTTGATGAATTGACAAATATAAATTAAATTTAAAAATAAATAAATAAATCAATCACTTAGACTCTAAAGGAAAATTACTATCACTTTGGCATTTTAAATTTTAAATTTAAACATATATTGGACGGTTTGCAACTAGGCTGGTTTCTACATTGTCTATCCAGTTTTTTTCCAGCAGGGCTAAACTATTTATTGATCAGTTTATGCACATTCTCACTCTAAGTGTGCTCTAGGCCCATTTCCCGTGTCATCTTTATTTATTTATTTTTTAAAAAAAAAGGTGGTATCATAGCAGGGCTATACAGAGGTTAGCAGGATTGAGGAGCAAGTGTGAGAGCTTGCCACATTTTTAAGTTTCTCAAGTCGTATAATAAGACAAACTATTGAAACACAAACTATATATATATACTATATATACTATATATATAAAAATACAAAATATATATATAAAAGTTGGATCCTTCCAACTTTTATCCTGGAACATTTGGGTATAGCACAAGCAGTAATGCAGCAGCACATAAAGCTTTCTCCACATGGAAGTACCTAGATATGCCTCTTAAACCCACAAATCTTGCAGTTCTACCTTATATTGCATTTTTCTAGGAAGATTTTGCTTATTATTGCTTTTGTTAAGTCTCGTACATTTCAAAATATGCTTTTTAAACCTTGTTTGAGGTACGTAGTTGGAGGTACTAACTGAAATCATAGCCACCTTGAATTAGGCTAGGAATTGTTTGTCTTCAGTTATTTGCTGAAGTTATGTCAACATTTTTGGGGGTTATTGTGGTTGATGGGGTTTTGCTAAAACATTTCATAACACATGGAACTGAAATATTTGTGAATAGAAAATATCATTGCTGATAATCATCCCACAGCAGGTTTGTTTTGGTTTTTTTCTTATAATTCCCTGAGTAATTCCAAACAGTAATGTTTTCCTGTTCTTTCTAATAACTATTACTTTTCTAAAGATAAATAAAGCTACCAAATACCTTCACATAGATAAAGAGAATTTTCAAATGCTTTCAGTTATGGTACTTCACAAAGAGCCATGGAAGGGCAAATAACACTACAGTGCTCAAAATACAATCCGTATTAGAACTGGAAGTCATTAATGTTTAGGCTAAACCTCAGCAAACCCTGGGCCAGGCTCATTCTTACACCTTCACCTGTCTCAGAACATCTGTAGCGCATTTAGGTCTTGCAGATTTTGCAGAACTCCTGTAGGTTTATAAAAGTAGCTGCCACGGATCACTTCCCTCTCTCATTCCAGCAGGAGACGTCCGAAGCAAGGGCACAGGGAATTTTTCTGAACCATGAGGTTCTGGTCACAGTAGTTGTTGTTGTTTAGTGACCATCATACTTTTAAAATAAGACAGATTTTTTGAGGTGTAAGCCAAAATCTCCACACCTTCTATTATACAAAAAAATTTATATGGTACAAGAAGTTTGTTTACATGCTCTGGGGATACAGAAATTATTCTTTTCCTCCAAGAATGGTGCCTAAGGCTACTCTATCAAGGCACCTTTTCTTCAAAATTGAGATCAAACAGATTTGTTTAACAGAATGTTTTATATCTTTAACAGAATTATCTTCTTCCCGAGACAAAAAGGACATGCTAAAATCTGTAATCACTGTTCTGTTTTTTAGTTTACGATTAAAAAATCCATGAAAGAGTCTTCATAAAATAAGATGTCCAAGGGGAGAAAAATACTCAAGTTAGCATTATGCAGTAATAATACAACTTTTCCACATACTTCACTATTATGTTTTGGGTTTTTTTAATTTTCATTCTTGCAAGATGGGGCTTCAGCTGTGTACAAATACCATTAGTAGTTACAAATACCATGAATAGTTAAGTTTCTGAAATTTGTTTGGATCACTCATGTGGTATTCAAGTCTATTTTTGACCTCTAAAAGAAAAATGCCCTTAAAATTCTGAAAGCTTTAAGCAGGTAACTAACATTAACAATTAAAACGATAAGACAAAATACATACAACATAAATTAATAAGGTATTAAGGAACATATACATGCACAGACAGATGACTGTTCTTGTGCATGAGGGGATGATCTTCAATTCAGCATTTAATAAAAATTAATTACATCGTTCCTTCAGCTTTTTGGTTTCTGCATTTGCCATGAGTATTTTTACTGTTGAGAAGAAAAAGAAAGAGCATAAACTACAGCAGAGTATTGTAGTAGCAGAGCTGATATTGTGGCTTTTAGCACAGGCAGGTCGCAGGAACATGTATCTCAGTTTACCAGACAAAGGGTGGTGAAAAAAACCCAACAGACACACAAGGAAATGACTTGTAAGAAGTGCCATTGTTGGAGCCTGTGGCCTGTTCAAAACTTCATGGATAAGACTGTATCCTTGTCCAGTATGAAAGCCTTTCATCCTATGAAGCTGGTTTTGTCAGGGAGGGAGCAGTGAAATCTGATCTCTGTAATTTAGGCATTTGATTTTCATCTAAAATGCAGATATTTAAATATCTGTGGTACCTGATCATCAACCGGGCCTGGGGGAGTAGGCTTGCTGCTCTCAGAGTTTAATTTTCTTCCCAGAGAAACTAGGGATGTGGGAGGAAGACAAGAGGGAGTGGGAGTGGAGATGGTGCACACCAGGTCCTGCCTTAAGACAGAGTTAAGACATCAGCAGAATATTATCTGGATCTGGGTGTCGGGGAATGTATCCAGTTTCCACATTATAGAGAAAGTAATCTGTCAAATGAAGCACATAAATTCCTTATACAGTCAGAGGAAAAGACGTTGGTGTCTTTGAAGAGCTCCAGAGGGAGATCCCATCTGATTAAGTGCAGGCATTTAAGAGATGTAGACAATGAAAAGAAAAATGTGCCTCTTCACTCATCTCTCTCACTTTCAAAAATTTACATAAGGAGATTTATTTGTTGCTATGATCAGTGTCCTCATGTCATTTTGACAAGCTTCTTGTAATTGAAGTGCTGCAACTCATAAGCCCTCTCAAAACAGGGGATACAAAACATTAAAACTGAACAATGTACATGTACTGTAAACAATACTTGGAGCTAGTTTTATCTAGTCACCAAGTATAATAACATTTCTGATTTCAACACCATACTTAAACTTACTCCCACCTCCCTTAAAAAAACTTGACCAATTCAAAACTTAAAACAAAATAATATTACTGTTTGTGTTAAACTGTATCTTTAGTTCCAGATATCTTTAGTTTACTTCCCCACTCCTAATGATTTTTCCTCCAGAAAAGATTTTCAATTATCTGCTGCAACTTTGCCACACAAAAGAATTGTTTTCTTAATTTATCTTAATCCACTACTCTACCCCCTGGCTGATGTTCAGAAAAGAACTAACTACATCCCTGTCTTGATCCTTGGCCACTAGGGACAGGCTTCTAAATTCATGGAGGCTCTGCGAGGAGCAACTCAGCAGGGCTGACACTCAACCAGAAGCTGTTGAGAAACTCCTTTCCTCCTTATGAAAAAAATGTAAGAGCATGTGGGATCAGCAACACAAATCCTATAAAATCATCGAATAGGAACTGAACAACCTGTCACCTCCCTCACAATGTATTTTATTCAATTTCTTGATCAGGGACTAACTGCCCTTCATGACAGAAAAAAATACCATTTATAAAATCAAGTGTGTTAGGGTAGGAAGTGAAAATTTATTGTCCTGCTGTTTCTACAGAATTCACCTAATCACACCACAATGATTATCTCAGGAAAGAATTACTGCAAAATGTTTCTCAGATTTAAGATGACCACACTGACATTCAGCAGAACTAATGCATCCTGCTTTCCTCTGGCCTCCCGGCTCACCCCTTCCAGCCCCTCCTGCTTCCCGATCTGTTCCCCACCTCTCAATGTTTTTCCACCACACTCCAGTCCTCTCCCAGCATTCTTTCCACCTCCTCCCACTATTTTCTCCACATCTGCCCCTGTCTGCTCTATTTCTCTTTGCCCAAAATGTCCCCAAATCCACCATGATTCTGGCAAGTGACAGTATCTGCTTTAGCTATAGGTATCTTTTCACTACCTGGCCAGTCAGCTGCTCATTGGCAGCTGCTGAGAAGCAATATGGGCTCATCCTTAATCTCATCCTTAGCTTAGAGTGGACAGTCATTTGAGTCTCTTGTGTCTCTCCAGACAAAAATTCTGATTTAAACTTTGAAGTCGTATCTCTCTGATGTTTCTTCCCATCTTTCCAACTGGCTTGAAACTATCTAAAATACTCAAAAAATTGCAAGGGAAATGTCAGAGCAGTTGAGCAAGCACCAAGACAGAACAGTATGACTTTGTTCTTTTAAAACACCAAGAAAAAAAAAAGGGGAGAAAATATGAAATAATTACTTAAAGTATAATTACTTTACCTATAAGTACCATTAAAATATAATGGAAGAAACTCAGAGGAAAAAATATATTTAGCATTTTAATTAAAACTATAAATTCCAATAATGAACAGTTAGGAAAGGTCTATTATGAAAAGTAAATGAAACTAGAAAACTAGACCAGCCTGAAGGAAAAATTAAGAGAACTAATTTTTAAAAGGTATTTAAAAATATTTTGATTGATGTGGCCCAATATGTTTGAGTTTTATTTATTAAGGAAGAATATAAATTGGAGTTATATTTATTATCATTTATATTGAACCAAATGACGAAGGATTACAATTAAAATTAAGTTCCCCTGGCACTAGGAGCTGCACTGTAACACGATTCACATTCAGGCTTCAAAGTGTTGGTTCTCTGTTCTACCAGTTTCTCCTGAGTGTCATGATGTCAAGGCAGGAGGCTGATCCTCCAAATCTGGATCTGATGCTTTGCCAGACTTCCTTCTTGGTAATTAAAGGAACTGTGATTATACCCTGAATTTGGCTTCCAGCATCCAGGATTTCTATTCTTCCTCCCTCCCTCCCCATATCCTTCCCTTTCATGCTGCAAAATGTAATGAACTTTGAAGAAAAACCTTTTCATATCACCAGAAAGATCAAAAAATAAGACTGTCCAAATCTGCCCACTCAGACTCATTTTAATATGTCAAAACAAAAAAGCAAATCTAAATGCTTTTGGAAATGCTTCATTTTAGACATTCTTCTCTTGAGCTGTGCTGAAATCTAGGAGTCTGAAACATTTTCTCTGTCACCTAAAGTCTCCTTTTGTGTTCAAGTATCAGAGCCGAGCTCAGGCTCCCTCACTACTAACAAGAGTTATCAGCTGTCCTAAGGCAAACTGTGGTACTATCAAATGGTTCAAACACAATTATGGTTTGGGGCTTTGAGCAACCTGGTCTAGTGGGAGGTGTCCCTGCCCACGGCACGGGGGCTGGAACTAGATGGTCTTTAAGGTCCTTTCCAACCCAACCCATTCTATTATTCAATGATTTCATAGTGTGCCTCTGACAGCCAGTGTTTCCTAGCTTTGAGAATTTGGGTAAATTTTACATTTATAACAGTCTGACATTATCTATGCAGTTCCCCTTACTCATAGAACTATTGAAATCAAGGCAATCAATCAGATCTCAGATTTGACATAATTTTTTCTGAAGTCGAACAGAATCAGGCTCGACTGAGACAGTGTGATTTACCCTGACATCTGTCAGGTACAACCGAGGGGCAGATCGTCCGGGTAGAACATTACAGACTTTTCAGAAATCTAACTATTTAGGCGTGCAGTAAGCCATTTTTGACACTTGTAAAGCAGTAACTGCAGCTCTGAACATAAAAGCAGTAACTTCCCGCCAGCGTGCGCAACTGCAGAAACATGTCCGAAACCCTGATGGCCTTTAGAGTACTTCTAAGCCTTGTCCACCTCTGCTTAGACGTGCAGGCACCAGTAGTAGCCTCCGCACGCTCACCCCTGCACGAAGCAGGTCTTCCAAGCTGAAGCGCTCCTTCACGCTGGGGAAACTGAGGCACAGCCCTACGGAAGAGGCATTTTATGAAGGAGCAAAGCTGAACACACCCACCCCCCCCCCCAAAGCTTGTGACAGGTTTTAGGCCAAGACACAGCACGGGGCAGGCTGCCGGGGAATGGATGGAGGGAGGCGGGATGAGGGGGGGCAGCCTGGCGTCCCTCCCCCTCACCGCCCGGGCACCCCGGCGGCCCCTCACAGCCGCCCCTGCCGGCCTTGACTCCGGGGCCCCCGGCGGCCCTGAAGACAATGGGGACGGCCCGACCGCTCCGGCAGGGCCGGCGGGAAGGCGGCTCTAGAGCTCAGCCTCGCCCTCTGGAGGAACGGCTCCCTGCTTGGTCCGGCGCGGCCCGCCCGGCTGTTCTCAGAGAGCTTGTGAGGGCCGCCCCCGCCCAACGGCTACCAAGGCGGGGCGCCGAGGGGGCAACGGGCAAGGCAAAGGCTGGCTCCCACCGCCCTCATCCCGCTGCCCCCGGCCGCCGCTGGGGCGAGCCCTGCCCCGGCCGCCGGCGGAGCTCCCTCCCCTCCCGGGGCGGGCTCTGGAGCCGCGGGCGCCGCCGCACCGTGCCGGGCCGCCAGGTGGCGCTGCCGCCCCGCGAGCCGGCCTTCTCCACCCGCCCTCCCCTCCCCCGGTTCCGCCCACCAGCGACGTCACTGCAGGGGGCGGGGAGACAAGAGGAAGCCGGCGGGGCTGCGCGCGCACCTCGGGGCGCTGGCCGCGGCGGAGGCCCCGCCTCCTTCGCCCCTTTTTTCAGCGGGCGCGCGCCAGCGCTGGAAAGGGCGGGCTGTTGAGCGCGTGCGCGCGGGCCGCCATTGTCGGCGGGGAAGGCGGGAAGCCCCTCAGGGAGACTCTGCGCCCCCCCACCCTCCGCCCCGGCTGCCCCCTCGTCAGGGAAGCGCCGTCTCCTCTCACGCAGACGGGGCGGCTCCGCTTCTCCCCTCCCGTGGCCGGGCAGCAGCGCCGCTCCCGAGCAATGGCGGCGGGGCGGGGTGCGGGACGGTCGGCGGTTGCTTCACGGCCGCCCGTGGCAAATGGCGGCTGCGGCGGGAAAGGGGCGCGTCGGCTTCGCAACGTGGGCTAAACCCGCCCTCCCTTGCCGGGATGCCCTGCGGGCGCCTCCTCATCAGCCGCGCTCGGCGGGACGTGCTTGGCCTCCGCCTCGGCCCGGGGAGCGGAGCGGGGCCGTGTCGGGACGGGCCCGGCGTGGCCTTCGCGCTCCCCAGCGGTGCCATCACGGCCTGGGTGGGGGTGGCGTTGTGCAGGGCCCTTGAGCACGGGGGTGTGGAGACAGCACAACCGGGTTTGTGATTTTTTTGCTGAAATAAAGCCTCCCCAAGCGAAGGATGGGGAAAAAAGCGGCACATTTCTGTTACTTGTTTTTTTATTTCGGTATGCTACTGCCAAACAAATTATTTGGAGCCAAGTACTGGGTGGATCTGGGTGACAACTGGTGGCCTGGAGGTCATGATGTTAACAAATTGCTTTCTAGACAAAACTGGAGAAAGCCTTGCTTTGTTCTTTGGAGGAAAAGGCTGGGCCTTTGTGTCCCTTTTACTAGATAGTTCTGTGTGTCCAAAGTGCATGGGAGGTTCTGTGCTGCTGTGAGAGCTGCTGTTTCAAAATTAGGTTTTTCTTTAACTTCCATGTAGCATCATGAATGTGTCTGTCGTAAAATAAACATAAATTAAAGTGTATGCCACCTTTAATTTATATGCCAGCATTCTAAGATTTGCAGGTCTGTGTTATACTGGGACAACCACAAGAACTTTGGTGGAATGGTATTAGGATAATATGGGGCAACTTGCCCCAGGGTCTTGTACGTATTATATGCAAACTAACTTTTCAGAAATGTTCTTTATTATTTTAGTTAAGCAGATAAGCACAACATGGGGTGAAGCTAAGTAGTGTGACGTAATGTTTTAACAGTTAAAGTTGCATTTATTTAAGAAGATATGTAGTTCTTACATTTTGTAAGTTTCTTAAAAAATGTTAAAAATATGAGCTATTTAACTCCTGTTCCTTTTGTTGTTCTAAAAGTGTCAAGAGTAATGGATTCAAGAGTAATGGATTTTTAAAAATGCTTTTAAATATATCAATAAAACCGAATTCTCAGCAAATCCATAGATTGCATTTAACTTATTTTTGAATAATGTGAAGCCTGGTAGTTAAACCTGGATAGTTGGGTGTCAAACTTTCAGCTAAGATCTGGGAATCATGCCTAATTTTCTTGGCCTGGGATTAATGCCTTCTCTTTATTGTTAACTTGATGAAAATCGGTTTACATTATTTCAATTACCTGCTGTTCTCCTGCTCTCCAATAATTCATGGTCCATTTTTTTCCCCATCACCACCTATTCTTAGCCAGCAAAAATATCTTCCCTTCTGCCAAACTTTCTCTTCTTTGTCCTTGGTTACTCTTAATTTCAGAAGCTGCCTTTCGCTCTTTATTATTCTGTGTTAATTTCTGATTTCTGTTTAGAAGTGGGTTGCTAATGTTAAGATTTTTTTCTCTGCGGTAGACTGCAAAGAACTTCTGGGCAGGGAACAATGTTGAATTTGACATTGCTCCATGAATGCTTGTGAATCTTGGAAAGAGTATACTTTATCCTCTGCAATGGGGTTTGGGCTCTTGGGGGTTTATTTTTGGTAGTTTGTCATTAATATAATCATAGTGTTGCAGTCATTTTATGAGTTTCACATTTATCAGTAACGGTTTTGTAAGTTACATTTTTGCATGCACTATAGGCATGAAAGAAGTACCATATGACCTATTCAGAACACAGTAAATAGCTGAAGTTCCGTAATATGTAGAGACAATCTGTATTATCAGTTTTCTTGGAAATTGTTTCACTGTGTATACATTTTTTTTACATTAAAACAACTGAAAATTAGGTACATAAGAATCTTGATAGTTAAAAAAAAGTTAGGGTTATGTGTTAAGGCCTACACAGAGATCTTTCAGAGATCTTTTTATTTTTTATAAAAAAGCGTTCTGGCACTTAGTGTTTCAGTGTTTCTATATTTACATTTAGGAATTTGCTAGGCATTACTAGCCCTCTGCCCTTATTCTCTACTATCTTAATCCTGAAATCTGCTGCAGAGTTCTTCAAGGAGACGTTGGCGTTGGTATTTTTAGAAGAGTGACTGGTGTGTGGGGTGGCCGGGCCGCCCTCGGCTTTGGTGAAACCCGGTCTCAAACACACCATTGCTTAGTCAGCGGGCGCTGCAGGAAGATACCCCCTTCTATAAACAGGCAGGGGTTGGTTACATTTTCCAAGATAGTCAGGGTAAGAGTTATTGCACTCTAAAGTTACTAATTGTGGTGAAAAAGTTAAGTGCTTCTTAATACCTATGTGTGTAAACTATTTTGATTGTTGTGGTCGCTAAGTGTGATGTGCAGGTACAACCGCTGTTGCAGATGGTTCCAAACCAAATGCAAATGGACAGCACCAGGAATTTGACTTCTCCTCAGATATGAGAAGCACAGTTCGCTTCCTCTGCCACACAAGGTGGAGGACGTGGCAGAATAGATAAATGGTGAGCTGGCATCCACTCTGAAGCAGCTGAAGATGGGATAACCCAAGAGGATAGTTTCGTGTGCTGAAACAGGAGCAGATGTCAATTAAGACAGCTTGTCTGGCCATTCGGTGCCAGTTCTGTAGCGTGTCCCAGCAGTACAGGCCTGTCAGACAGCCCCGTTTGTGAAATTCGGTGTTGCTTGACATCATAATTTGTTAGACGGTGGAGAATTGCTGTAGGCATTGTGAACTGGGGGGGAATGAATAAAAAAAAAAAAATAATTGGAACAAATCCAAATTGCAGTTTGATGTTAAGCCCAACTATGTGCCGTTTAAAGTTGTCATTTTTTAAATGAGAAGTCAAATATGAAACTAGTTGCTTTTACTAAAAACAGACCTGCAACAGAGTTTTCATAATAGGCTGTCTTGGGCACCCGGCTACTGCACTTTAAAACTTCTGTGGTAGATGCAGTGCTTTTCCAAAGCATTTTGCTCTGCACCTTTTCTTCAACTAAATTCCTTTCTTTTCCCCTTCCAGTCTCTCTCTCGTCTTGCGTGAAGCGCCATGCTGGTACAGTGTATGGCTTTTGGTCCAGGAAATTGCCTCAGGTTTCTTCCTTTGGGAAGTATTTCCATAAACTAGGATTTGGAAGGCTCCAATGGTACCAGGGCTCCTGTCCTGCCTAGGTTAGAGCAATAGTCCCTAAGAATTGATGCAGGAATCCTTGGAAGAGAGTTGGGACTTCAGGATTTTCTTTCCTTTATATGGTGGGCATTATCACTATGCAAAATCAGTGTGTTGATTGCAAATTAAAGACCAAATTACTAATTCACTGAGAGATGAAAAGCTGTTATAAAAAGTAATTGAGTCTATTTCTGAGCTGGTATGAGTTTGCCTTTGAGACAAATAGTCAAATATATGAAATAAGGTAAGGGCTGTGTTGCATTATTTTCTTACGGTGCCACCTCTTTGGGTTCCCTTTTCTCCCATGTTGTGTGCCTTTTAATCATAAAAAAATTTCCAACTGCATATCCTTCTATATCTTGAAGTTAGCATTTCCACAGTATTTTTCTATATTGTACTGTATTCACCCTCAAAGGCATAGCTAGTGGTTTACTAAAACGCAAACATGTAGGTTATGAACATGCACGGTTAAGCTTAGTGAAAGAAGATGAAGTCTGTTATGTGGTGGCACTATGAGGGGAAGTGGAGAAAAGCCAGAAACATCCCTAAGTGTCTTTAAAAATCAGTTTCATTTGCTCTAGAGCATCAAACTCGGAAGGTCTCACCAAGTTCATACAGTTACAGCTTGTGTCACTTCTGAAAACCTGTTGGAAGAAATGAGTAGTTTGGGGCAGGATGGCCTCAGGCAGGAAAGAGCAGAAGAGAAAGCGGACAGGAAGGAAAAATGAAGCTCCATACACAGATGTATTAAAGAATTGAAAAGCTCATATGTTTGGGGGACAAGGGTGCATCCCGAAAAGGTATTTCCTTTAAAACCGATAAAATTAATGTTATCTTCATATTAGTATTTCTGTACATTTGGGAAAACTGCTGAGATCCTAATAGCCCATTTTGGGTGAATACTTCCGTGTTTTGGGGATCGGAAGGCTTCAGATTGCTCTGAATTTTATGCGACGTCTCTGAAGAGCTTTCTTTGTCCCAGCAGCCCAGCTGTGCTAGATTGAAGAGGCTTTCCTTGATCATTTCAGATGGGTAGCAGGACAGTTCTTAGAAGTGGAAAGGTTCCTAACCGCAGAGTTTACCTGCTTTCCAGGATGAAAGCGCCACGAGTTAGTTGTCCATCGGAAAGCTCTGCAAATATTTAAGCCACACTATAGTGACATATGAGGGAAAATTCCCTTTGAAATATTTTATCTTCAATATAGAAGAGGCATACACATCTATTTTAAGAATAATAGTGTCCTTTGTATTCTAAATACTTTTTTTTCAGAAGGATTTTGTATAAGGAACCAGCTGGGCTTCCTTCCCCAGCCCCTGTAGGCAAAGCCACCAGTGGCTGAGACTTTCTTTTACACAGAGCTTCTTTTGAGAATGGAGGAGCCCCATAAGTGCAGCAAGAGCAAAATACAGTATTTGGTCTCTGAAATACTTCCACAAAATCATTCTTTGCAGATCTAGGCTGTACATCAGAGAGAACTTTATCTAAACCAATTTAATATTAGGTAGGAGGGTTAAATAGCATTGGTATTTTTTTTTCATTTGGGGGTTAGTAATTTATCACTCGAAGTTGTAGAATATATTAATTATCAGAACAATTGGCCCTATTGAAAGTTTCTTAAGTGAAAGCCACAAGTTATCAGATAAATTTAGAGTTGTGTAATTTTCTCATAACCCTGCACTTGGAAGCCTTTCTGCTTCCAGTATAGGATGAGGTCTGGCAGCGAGGTTAACCCCAACCTCTGGGTGTTCTATATGGACTCGTTCATTTCTGCCACATTCTTGCAGTTTAAATTTAGATTTGCTGGCAGCTATTATGCCTATTGCAATAAGCTGCATGGGCAAAACATTGAAACAAATATGCCTTTTATCACAGATGTTTTTGCTGAATAAGATTAGTGAAGAACATTTGGAAGCTGAAAAACAGGGTGCAGAAGCCTTTGGTCCAAAAGGCACAAATCGTTGAATGTCTGGAATGTATTTACTTCCCAATCCAAGGAAAGAGCAAGTAATTGTTTAGGTCATGGACCATAATCTTGCGCCCTGTTTTACCTCTGATTTGTCATTGGTAGTAATGAAATTTTAGCTATGTAAGTGAACACACAATCTGGATATGAATGTGTAAATGTAACAAAAACATTCAGTTTGCTGTTCTAAAACAAGCTGTGGTGTCTGTAGGAAGTAGTAACCTACAACTAAATTGTATGTTTGGCTGATTGCTAAATGTGTCTTAGTAATTAAACAGTTGGGTTAGGCCTTCATATGCAATAACTATCTGAAGCATAATAGCTGCATCTGTAACTGTAAACTGTAAGTTTAAGGAAGTGCATACCACTTAATTTTAAATTTAGCACAGAGGATAATACTTCTGTTTTATTATATTTTTATTCCTTTTTTTGTTTAACCTGAGTGTATGGAACTTGAGAAATCCATATGGCAAAAGAGTTCACTTTCAAGGGCAATATGTCATTCTCTTCCTAATGTATGACATGATCTTCATAGATAAGGTTGCTCCACCTTGAAAGAGTTGTTTGACAAGGGATTCTCTGGTCTCACTTTCTACTACTGCTCATCTGTCTAGGATAGGGCAAGAGGAAATGGCCTCAAGGTGAAACCAGGGGAGGTTTACATTGGATATTAGGAAAAATTTCTTCACCGAAAAGTGTTGTCAAGCATTGGAACAGGCTGCCCAGGGGAGTGGGGGAGTCACCATCCCTGGGGTATTTGAAGGATGTGTAGCTGTGGTGTTGAGGTACATGGTTTACTGGTGGACTTGGTAGTGTTAGGGTAACTGTTGGGCTCAATGATCTTAAGGGTGTTTTCCAACCTCAATGTTTCTATGATTCTATATTCTGAGGTCACATACAGAAAGCGTTCCTGCAATGCGGTTCTGTCTCTAAGCTTTTCAGGTTCTTCAAAAAAAAAAAACAGCATCCCTATGCATTGCAGAATGACTGTGTGTCCAACAAAGAAAGGAGAGTATACAGAAAGGAGTGTTCTCCCGGTACACCTCTTTGGGGGGAAAAACAGTGAATAAACCAGGCTGTGATTCTTAGGTAATTTAGAGTGAGGTGCTTTTTCCTCCTGAAGGGCAGGACACAAAAGCTTGCAAAGATGCTCTGACCCCACTGCCTCTGCAGTTGCTATGGGCAGGATACACTGATACTCAGCTCTTCTGAGCACTTTGATGGCATCCAACCTAGTTCCTAGGGCTGAACACTGAGGAGCTGTGTTCCTCGTGAATGGATTAGGCAGAATTTATTCACTGGTTAGGAGTCCTACTGTGCAGGCAGTATATTTTTGAATGTAAGTAGCATCATGTTTTTGCTCTTCAGCAGGAAGTTTCAGGCAACCTTTGAAATATGTAGCCAATCAGTATTTGTTCCAAATGGTGCTTTTGTGCCAAATTTCCAATTAGTGAATGGCATTTGTTAAGTAGCCCCTTTTGGCTTTATCTTGAAGGATAATGAAAACCCATCTTTTTCCTCATCCCCTTAATAGACATAATATAGAGTCTTACTGAACTGAAAAAAGACAGAACTGAATGGAGAAAACTAGGAGAGTTAAGAGTTCAGGGAAACTCTTCAGGACTTATATTTTTAAGGAATACTGTGGTTTGGGTGGTGTTACAGTAAAACAAGAAACTTATAAAGGGGGGGGTTTGGCTCATACAGATGTATTGCAGAGTGTGAATGCTGGAAATACTGTTCCAGTAGGGAAGTATTTGTCAAGATAAAGGCAAAGTGTGCCTCCCAATGCATGGAGCTGTATTTTTTACTGTAACAATATATCATGTGTTTGTATTATTACATGCATTTTGAGTGTCTTCATCAGAAATAATTGGAAGCCTTTCTTTAAGTCTTCATAAATTTTCATCTTTGCATTTGGAAAATGCTAAATTAGAGACACCCTTCTAGCCCCCCGAAATACTTTTTTTTACTGCCATGGAATAGGTAATGGACAGTTTGCGCTTTTATAAGTCTCTCCTACTTTTTTTTTTTGGACTCAAAAATCCTAGCTTCTAATGTAACCTTCAGTGTTTGTCATCTGGCAAGTACAATTTTTGCATAGCTCACTGAAAAATTAAACACACTTAACTCATTTTTGTACGTAATTGTTGCCTCAGAATTGTTTACCACTGATTGGTAAGGAAGCACATTCTTACGGCTCCTTTTTCTTAATTACATTTTAACTGTGTTGAGAAAAGAACCTTTTTACTAGATTTTGATGCACTTCCTACGCTAATTGTTGCTGGAGTTTGGGTTGGGTTATGTGTTTTTTTTCCTTGTTGGGTGTTTTGAGCATTCTTTACTTTTAGAAAGACAAATATATGAAGAAGCGTAACTACAGGGAAATGTAGAATTTTTGTCTAGAAATGAGTGTTGTGGACATTTATCAATGGACATATTTTCTGTGCAAGATCATTTTGCTTAGAAAGGATTCAGTAGGGGGAATGCCTTTTGATACTCACTTTCTGTGGAACATCCTGTATTTCCCATATTTAACTTTAAAATGTTTGGGAGGACAATGGGAAATAATCAAAGAATCTGTTTAAATAATTATAATAGCTACAGAGTTGAAATACCGCTTTGATGAAAACAACTTCTCACAGCATTTCAGGAAAAATGCTCAGAGGTGTATAACAATTTGGGAAATTCCAAATAAATATTTGGAAAACTAAAGATTGGATATTACATTTTCAATGTTTCAAAGCAATTCCTACAAAGATAATACTCGCCCCTCCGAAGGGAACATGCTTCTCTTGGTAATATTGGACCAGATATCTGATGATCTGGGGCATCATTCTTACTTACTGTGGTGAAGATGAGTAATTCTATTAGCAAAAATAGGTCAGTGTACTGCTGGAGTGAGCCTCCTGGATTCTATTCCTAAAGCTTTTTTCTGTGGTAGTGAGCAAATTACAGTTATCTCTGTTGCACTTGTGAAATTCTCATGAGGAAAAAAAAAATCACCATAAAGGTTTATCAGGTAAGAATAATAACAATATTCATCTGGCTCCCCTAGGTATCTTGGAGTGTTGGTATGATGCTCTTAGGTTTTTAGCAGGATGGCAACGCACTGTTATGTTTGTGTGCTCAGTCTGTTAGAATTGTTTGCTAAGAAATTACCATCTCTGCAAAGACATGTGTTGTTTGTGAAAGTGAGACGGGTAAAAGAACTGATGTAGTTTTAGGACAGAGGCTAATCTGGGGACCTGTAGTTGCCCATGATGACAGGGAGGTCAATGTGACTGTTTTTCTTGGGTGAGGATAACAAGGCATAATACAGCGGGATGCATGGGGGCTGCCATGGAAAGATGCTTAAGGGGAGTCACTGGAAAGGACTTGGAGGAAACTAAGGAACAAGAAATGTATTTTTGGCAGTTGTGCTACAATGGATTAATTTTTTTTATTATACAGTGATGCCGTTCAGATAAAAGGGAAAGATACCTCCATGAAAACTGAAAATGTTTGACACTAGTAAAGTATTCCCAAGGATGGGCAGAAGAAAGCTGCAAGATTTGATGAAGTCTGGAATTATAGTAAGGAGTAAAATACACAGCACACGATGACCATTCTTGTTGACAACCAGCAATAAGTGGGGAGATGCTGAAATAGAAGTGGCATAGGGAGGAGACGTTAAAGTTACTTTGGTTTTAGTCTTGGTTGTGCTTAGCTTGAGCTGGTAGTGGTTCACCCAAGATGAAGTGTTAGAAATTCAGATATACAGAAGTGGAGTGTGATCATTTGAGTATGAAGAACAGCTATGAATATGTGTCATCAGGGCTGGAGTGATAATTGAAGCTTTCTAAATGGAGAAAGTTACCCAAGGACAGGGAAAGAGCTGGTCAGCTTTTTCTTTGAGGGCTAGAAGAAAAGTGAGAGTCTTCAAGTTACAAAAAGCTTGAATGTTTTAAGACTTCATTTATGTTTGATTTCTTTTAGACCCAACCAGAAAAAGGATCTGAATGGTCAGACTCTATGTCATGTCTTATGAAGAAACTGGAACAGTTGAATTTAGACATTGAAGAAGCTCTGAGTGCTGGCTCTTCTCCCTCCAGTACTCCTTCTACCAAAAGGCAAAAGCAAATGGTAAGAATGTGTGTGTTCTATGATATGTTTTCTAACATTTAGCTATCAGATGCTCATCAAGCCATGATTTTCAGATGTGGTTGTGTTTCTGAATAGGCTGAGGAGCTCAGGTTCATGGATAAAGTAAGTTACAATTTTCAATAATGATGAAATCTTATGAATTGCTTAGATGACTGATGGTCAAATAAACAGAAATATCATAGGATGAAACTTGTAAGTTTTCTGTCAATATGACTTAAACTCATTTAAATACCTTTTTTTTAGAGGGGAATTTGAATTCAGATGATTGCATTTGATAGTTTTTCAGGATAGAATATTGTTAAAGTTCTAGTGCTAGCCTATTTGCGCCTGTTAAATTTATTTAAAAACATAACAGCAGGAGAGATACTATGTATTTTCTTTAGGAGTTGAATTTTTTTCTTTATTTTATCTGAATGGTTTTTTTAGAGCTGCATTCCTCTAGTCAAAAATATTTTGTGATGGCAGGTGTCATCAGTTGATGACACACAGTTTCCCAAACTTTTATTTTGAGGGCAAATGGGATTAAGAAGGAAGGATACTATTTTAGTAATTTTTTAATAAGCAAGTTTTTTTTTTTATAGGAGCAAGTAACTGGAAAGTGAACAGCATGAGAAGTAGGAGTGTTTGTTCTCTGCTTTAGGTTATGATTAAAGTCAGTTCTTCAGATAGAGTTGTTTGGATTTGCAGTGGTGAATGTTAGTGCTGGCTTGAAATTCCTGGAAGGTGAGCTTGTTTGAACGCTTTTGCCATCGCTGCTGTTTCAGTGCTGCTTCATTTTGTAAAAGTAAATTCTTTAAGTAAATGTCTCTGTGGATCTTAGTGTAAATGTTCATGTCCCTCACGGTGGGACATTCAGAATCTTGCATCTCGGTGTTGCTCTTTGCAGTAGGCGTTTTCATATTTTGCTGGGAGTGGTAGTAACAGAGTGTCCATGACTGTCTCATTTCTTTCTTATTGTACATATCATCAAGCCAGAATCAGCTCTGTCCAACAGAATTAATTTCATCATTAACTTGTCTGTTAATAGGTAGTGTTCTGTCTTCTTGTAGGAAACTGCTCAATGCCTTCTCTCAAAATGCGGTGGCAGTGTAGTCTGCTTTTCTGCCTGAATGTGAAATCCAAGCCATCAGAGTTTAAGTGCTTCCCATTGTGAGGCGGTTTGGTTTTGGTCATCAGTGATCCAAACACCTGTTATTTTATGGCTTTGCTTGTTCTTCTAAGGCAAAAAACATGGTTTAGTTAGGCATCATTCTTTTTCCATGATGACTTGAACATCATAGGACACTGGATTTCAGATTCATTATTGGAGCATTCAGTGAAGGGCAAGTAGCGTGTAGACAGCAGAAAACCAAATCCAAATAGGCAATGTGTTCAAATGCCTTTTGATACATAAGAACAACAACATCAGAAGTGGTTGCATAGAGATAGTCAACACCAGCATCCCAGATGCTTGCACTTCTTTTACTAAAGCCTAGTGGCAAGACATCTTCTAAGCACAGCGGCTAGGACTTTGGGTGCAGCCTCGTCCTGCGGCATATCATAGAATTCCCTAGGTTGGAAGGGACCTTTTCAGATCATCTAGTCCAACCATCAACCTAACTCTGAAAAAAACCATCACTAAACCATATCTCTAAGCTCTATGTCTTCCCATCTTTTAAATACCACCAGGGATGGTGTCTTGAACGCTTTCCTGGGCAGCTTGTTCCAATGCTCAATAACCTTTTCAGTGTAAAAATTTTTCCTAATATCCAATCTAAACCTCCCCTGGTGCAACTTGAGGCCATCTCCTCTTGTCGTATTGCCTGTGACTTGGGGGAAGGGACCAACCCCTGCCTTTGGACAGCCTCCTTTCAGGTAGTTGTAGACAGCGATAAGGTCTCCCCTCAGCCTCCTTTTCTTCAGGCTTAACAGTCCCAGCTCCCTCAGCCTCTCCTCATAAGACTTGTTCTCTAGATCCCTCATCACCTTCATTGCCCTTCTCTGGACAAGCTGCAGCACCTCAGTGTCTTGCTTGTAGTGAGGGGCCCAAAACTGAACACAGTACTTGAGGTGGGGCCTCACCAGTGCTGAGTACAGCGGGACTATCACCTCCCGAGTCCTGCTCGCCATGCTGTTCCTGATACAGGCCTTTATCATTCATGGATAATGACACAGAAATCCTGTTTGATTGTAATTAGCCTATCCTATGTTAGAGGTACACCTTTCATTGAACAAAATTTTGTCTTAACTTATACATTCTCTTCATTCTTTTGCAGTAGTATGTTATCTTCATACTTTTTTTGGGCCCCACACCAATTCCTTTGTCAATTTTGCAAAGCCACCTCATTTTACAGCCCTAAAAATATACTGAATAGGAACTAGGCAGTTAAAGAGCAAATTTGTCCTTTTGTGAGGGGAAGCAGCCAGAAAATGGGCTGGTTTTGACTGATTCTACCTGACAGCTTGGGACTGCTCTGCAGTGCAACCATGATCCTGGTTCTGTGATTGTTCCCAACACAGATCCTCCTGGGTTGCAGCATGGCTTGCTCCTTGCTTGCACACCTCATCGTTCTTTTGAGGCAAACCAGGATACATGGGAGAATGTTGTGCAGTTGGTCTCTTCCTGGCATTAAATTCAGTGGGGCTGGGTGCATGCGGGCCCAGAGTTAGGACATGCATTTTTAAAAAATGGTGTGGGAGCGAGATCTCCCCAAGCTTGGGGGACCACAAAAAGGGGATTTGGAAAGCTCTGTTATTTCAAAATGGGAGTTTGCTGGGTCTCTGTTTAAGTCAGGAAAAAGAACATGAAATAAAGTGAAAAGATAGTTTTAAATAAATTGAATAAAACCATTTATTTTTCTAAGATAGAGGTGATTCAGTTCCTTGATATTTAGGAAAGTGTGTACTACTACTTACTAATTTTTCAGTTGTGTATACTAGCTGTTATAGAAACCACAGAATACCTGGACGTCTAACTTAGCAAAATGTGAAAATGATGCAGCAGGTGGTTTTGAGAGAAAAGATTAAGCCCAAATGTTTACCTTACATCGGAGAAAAAAGATAAAATTCCAATGTTTTCCTCTTGTAGTTCACATTAAAAATATTTATGACTTGCCTTTATTTACAGGGGTTTTAAAATTCTCTTACAGTGCCCTGTTCAAGTAGAGACAGGCTTTTATGGAGATCATCAAGGAAAAGGATCTTGGAAAAACAGAAGAGCAGACTACCAGGATCTAGACTGTTTACCTTACCCAGTGTCAACTGGAGCACGACCTAAAACTGATGTAAGTAGGTAGAGCACATTTACAACAATTCTCCAACTCTGAGATTCAGTAACCTCAAAATTTACTATTTATCATTAAAATTGTCCTTGTGTTTCCTCAAAGTAGCTTGCTCTGCAAATACTACATTGCCCAGAGGAGTTCGGTTTGCAAAAGAGGTACAGATGATGAAAGTTAATTCAGTCTTCAGTGAGAGTCCAGGGCTGTGGGATTCATCTAATTTGATTTTAGAAAATTCTAGTGAAGACTTCTCCATCTGAACAAGTCACTTGGACTGCCTTAATAATCAATGGAAAGAAATAGGCATTTCTAAAGAGTATTTAATCTCATCTGGAGGTTAGATGTGATGGATCCCAGGCATCAGACCGACTACTGTGTCTTTTTCTTCATTACTTATTTTAGAATTAGTTTCTTAGGATTTTTAATTTGGGTGTTGGTTAGGCTCACTTCAGGGTGGATTCCACCCTGCATTCTCTGTAATGAGAAGTGTTCAGCTCTGGAGGTTTCGTTAAGCCCTACTTCTATTCAATAATAGTGATACATATTTTGTTTCCTTTTTTTTTTTAACAAGATGATGCTGAAGTCTGTTAAAATCTATCAGAGGGTTTCTCCAAAAGGCTTTGATTCACTTCCTCAGTAGCCAGACTTAGACTTTATGTCTAAGTAAGTAAGACAAGACTTACTAAGTAAGTAAGATAAGTAAGATATTTTAGGATTAGTGACTTGATTCCAAAATGCAGATCATCTTACCTCTCGGTTGTAAATTACTTGGGTGCCAGCAGCGTCCATGGTCATCACACAGGATAAAAATGGCTGCACTGGTTTGTATCAAAGGTACTTCTAGTCCAGTGTCCTTTCTTTGGCAATGACCAACTTTAGGTATTCAGGAAAGAAGTGTAAGAACAGAATCCTGGGCTGCATAGGGAAGAGTGTGGCCAGTAGGTCAAGGGGAGTCGTTCTCCCCCTCTACTCTGCACTGGTGAAGCCACAACTGGAATACTGCATCCAGTTCTGGGCTCCCCA
>JAOXJM010000001.1:185487681-185514709 GCA_026413425.1 Tringa solitaria
GTGGGAGGTGTCCCTGCCCATGGCAGGGAGGTTGGAACTAGATGGTCTTTAAAGTCTCTTCCAATTCCAACCATTCTATGGTTCTGTGATTTGCAAAGGAAAGACTCTGGCAACTAAGAAGATACCGCACTCAGCAGGACCACACCGCTGAGGCTCTTAAGGTAACCGTTCCCCTGGTTTGACTGAAAGGTACACATTTGTGGTAGGCATTTAAACACAGCAGATCCTGGGGCATCCTGATTTCCAGTGTGTATCATCTGGCAGTTCTCATTCAGTTGGATCAGCAGCTAGTTGGCTGGAATTGTCTGTTCTTTTTTTTTTTTTTTTTAGTTTTTTATCTTCTTATTTTTGTAATTTTTGTTCTCTAGAGAACCCAGAGTCTAAAAAGGGAAAGTGCAAGCCTAAATGAGGCTGCTGGGGCCTGCACATTTAGTTGTACACATCAGCCATCTGCTTTGCATGCTATACCTTTGCTCCTTGTTATACGCTTATTATGGGAATATTTATTCTGTCAATGACTAGCTGTTTGCTCTTAATATGCTTCCATCTGCATATAAATTTGTTAAACCACTCCCCTTAGGCATATGAAAGTTTGTCTTTCCCTTTAAGGTGGCTATAACTATGCAATTAGATTTACTGTATCATGATCAGGATGTTCAGCTCCCACATCCGCTGCAGGATGCTCGTGTGGAAGATGGGCTGGGAAAGGCAATTTACGGAACTCCTCAGGTGCAAAAAAGTCTGAGTTTTAGAGCCTGAAGAGCCTGAAGGTGCAAAAAAGGCTGAGTTTTAGAGCCTGAAGAGCCTGAAGCTCTTCCAGCCTGAAGAGCTGGAATCTGTGTAGGAATTTTGGAGGTCTTAGAGGTAACAATACAGTGAAAATAGCTGGGGAGGAGCCAGAGACACCTCTAGGTCTAAGTAAGGGCAATGGGTTTCCAGGAATGGTGAAATGGCTCTGGTGTGTGCCACACACCTGGCAGAGCTGCCTTCATGGAAACTCCCAGTGGGCTTTGAGGAGAGCTATGTAAGGAGAATACCCCTCTTGGGCCTTCCTTCTGGGAGGACCCAGAACAAGACCAAGTTGCTGTTGAGAGTGGGAAAGGCAGGTTCTGATTTCTGAATTATTTAAACTTTTCAGAGTTGTGCAGTTCATACATAATGGAGAAGAGGAAAGATGGATTGGAATTTAGGGGTTTGTTTGTTTGCTGTCTTCTGGTTTTGTTTTGTTTTCCTTGCAGAAAATGACTCAAAATAGTGTATTTTCTCACTAAATTTACTCCTGTTAAATTGTAACCAAATCCTAAGAGGTGGGACCAGTTTCCCTAGTAGTGTCCATCTTAGCATTTGGCACATGGTAGCACTTTCCTTGATCAGCCTGAACTTTCAGAAATCACATGCTTTTGAAAATTAATTAAATTCTCCTTCTCATACTAATCAATATTGGGTAGCACTTTGTCTACAATAAACTTTATCCCAGGAGCCTGGATGTTTTAAGTACTTGCCAGAGACTGTCAGTTATCCCAAGGGAAATGATGTGTTCAGGCCTATTTCACTTTAAATAATTTTAAAAGTAAACATGTTGCTTTGTCTTGCATATGAGTTATAACCCTAATGACTTCTGGTTCTGAGTTTCCTTTCTCAGAGTTTCCTCTCCCCAGACTTCTCCTGATGATAATGCTGCACAGTGTGGGAATGAGCCCAGGCTGCCTTTTATTCCTATGTATTTACCTGACATTTTGCCAATGTGCTATTATGCTGCTCTTTATATTGAAGAATAATGCCCCGAATCTCACATTGTGAAGGTCAAAACCTACTCTTCAGCAAGGCATATAGTAGACCGAAGAAGTCTCAATTACGGGCATAGAGGTGGCTGGGCAGTAGGCATACAGGTCCTTTGGTGATGGACAGAGAAAGTGAAAAGCCCAGTGGCTTACTGGAGGCAGTTCAGTCCCTGCAGAAACACGATTTGCTCCAGCAGTCTTTGGCACACAACTGCAAGAGCTTTGAAGAATGCAGCAACTCTGCTGATGCCTGTGGTGAAGGCATCTATTTTCTCTGTTTAGCCCACCTTATGCAAGGAACTCTTGATGAACGTTGGCTATTAAAAGCCAAAAAGATGGTCCACAGAATTTCAGGCATAATGCCTTTCATTGGTGAAGACTGTCTTCCTTTTTTTTATTTTTTTTTCCTCCCAAGAAGACGTTGATTAGAGTCATACTTTGTTCTGTTTGAGTCGTGGCTTCTGAGTGAGTATCTTGATATATTATGACATTCTGTCATTAACTGGCTCTCTTTGAAGGCTCTCTGCAAGTGTTTTGCAAATCACTGCTACATTAGAGGCTCACTGTTGGGACCAATGATTTAAGACATATGCTTACAACTTAAAATTGCTTTGTTCTTAATGGGAAAGCAAGCAAAATTGTGGCTACTTGAATATTTGAGAATGGTGTTGTAAACATGAAGCAAGAAGACACTGTGCAAAGAGAAACTGTAGCTCCAGTCCTGCAGGCCTGGGGATACGTTTGTTCCCACGGAGGTCTTCAGGAGTCCTTCTACAGGAATTTCTTCAAGACCTCAGAGCATGGTACCTGGGGGCAAGTTCAGCAGCACCAGGAACACCTAGACCATTTGTTCCAATTTTTAGATAATTGACCCCCTCACTGGAGAACACTGATAGTTTTGTGTCTTATAGTTTCAGCTCCTCAGAAAAATCTCTCTCAGCTCTACTGCATATCTTCTTCATCATCTTTCTTGTTCCATGATTGACATCATATCCATCCTGCATCCTTACTTCTCCATTGCCAGCTTTACTGACAGATCCAGGACTGAGAATGAGGTTACAAACCTGACTTTATCTGGCTAACATCACCCAGAGCCATTGGGGTGTCTCTACACTGTGCTTTCATTGTGATTCTGATTTAGGAATACATAACACAGACATCCAAATTGGCTTTGAATGGATCTGTGCAGATCTGACAGAGCGTGTTCATTCCCTCTCGGTGCTTCGTTTGTGACATGTTCATGGGTCACCACTGAGGTCCACCTCATCCATCAGAAAGCTCTGAACAAGAGTTCTTAATGTTTTAACTCCATTGCAAATTATTTTATAGACATGGAGTCAGATTATTCGCAGTAGAAAATAATTTATTTCTGTGTAGTTAATTGCAGAACAATTAGAAAGAATTTGCTGACCGGTTGGAAAAAAAAGTTAATTTGTGTGAAAATGGTCAGTAAAAGTATTGTTTAAGTAGGCTGCATTTTCTTTGGCTACATGTATCTCAGCATAAGAATTTCATTTATAACACTTGATATAAATAGCGTGATAACACTTCACAGAGGCTCCACTTATCAGGGAAATTCCAACTTCTTACAGAGACCGAAGCATACTGGTTGTCATGCCATCCTTGTAAATATTTTACGTTGGCTTAAGACTCAAGGGCAGACATCTATTTTTACTTTGTGTTTGTGAAAAACTATGAACCTAAAAAGCTTTTTGTATAAAATATTTAGCAGTAGCAAAGTCATTTCAAAGCTGTCTCTGGAAACAGAAATTGTGATGCAGCTTTTTTGTTTGTTTTTATATTATATTTAATGTTTGCTATACTTCTCTGGTAAACATGTCCGTATTAAATAGTTGTTCCAAACAACATAATCCATTCAGCAAAGTAGCTTGAAAGTCAGTTGACTGCCTTACGTTGACACCTTCAGCAGTAACTTGCTATTTTATTTCTTTTAAACACCTACAGCTTAGTATTGCTCCCCTGCCAAAAAGATGAGACTTGTAGACTGGCAAAGACAGCTCATTACTAATGTGCATCCTATATTGTCTGGTGTCCCAACAAGCTTTCCTGGATATGTGCTGTTTTTTTCAAAGAAATGACATAAACCTTCTATTTGGGACATAGTCTGAGGTTCTTAAAACCACAAAAAAAAAGAAAAAAAAAGAAAAAAAAGTATCATGTCCTCTTGATTAAATAGAGAAAGTTTGAGAGCCAAAGACTTTTACTATGTAGATAACCAGTATAAATATTGATGTGCCTGAGCCACATTGCCTGCTAACACAGACTCCTCAGCTGCATCCATGCATACGGAAATGGGACAGAGAGATTCAGTCATTCAGACACTTTTAAAAAATTTAGCCAGCATTAATATTTATTTTAGAATTCAGATTTCAATATCTTAATGCTCTTCTCTGTTTCCCTGGCAGACTCCCAAAAGCCAACCACGTTACCAGCTCAAGTGGCCATATTTGTCAGCTTCTGCCTGCGTTAGCCCGGGGCTTGACTCGGTGCTGCTGTGAGAGGCCGGCGTGTGACATCATTACTAATTAAGTTTGAATACAGAGCTATGTTTGAGAGCCAGAGGAAATGCAGGAAGGAAGCTGAGTGTCAGTGAGTCATGTCAGATGAATGCGTGGCAAGCAGTTATTGATAACATACAGCCAAGTCACAATGTTGATTTTGGAAGATTTGGCATGGGAACTAAAAGCAGCATCCTGACCTCGGTTGCGATTTGTTTGTATTTAGATTTCCAATAATGCTGTTTTGATTTTTTTTGGAAGAATTGTTTCTTCTCAGATACTCTGTCTTTATTTATCTCGTAGTTCTTGCTAGAATAAGGACCCTTAGGGACTTGAATGTTTAATCTGTGTGAACAAGGCATCAGCGTTTTTCTGAAGACTGTCTCCCATTTTCTGTGTGAAGGAAAAATGTCTCTTTAGTGGCAGGCACCCTGCCTTGTAATTTCCGTTGTGTGAGCTTGGACATCTGTGCGATTATCCTCTGGGAACACTTGCAGCTTGACACACATGCATCTAGTCTAGCTATTTTTAATCACAGCTTTTCAAGTGTCTGTAGTGAGCTTGGTGACATGAATGGGAATAGTGTTTTCCAAATTTGAGTCCTTTGGTATTTGCTTTTTGTAGTCCCTCAACCCTGCTAAAATCTCAAAGTATCATAAAGGTTAATCGCTTCCAACTGTCCAGGAAACGTCATTATAAGGCTTGAAAATATTACAGTGCCCACAGAATTTGAATGCAAAGCTGCATTTGAAGATTATAAGAAATATCTAATTTCTGTGTTAAGCGTAGCCATACTTATATAGGAACATAACATACTGGAAACCAGATAGTCTTTAAGGTTTTTAAAAGTTATTTTAAAATTAAAATATTATCATATACATGTTTTGGCTTAATTCATAGGAAAAGTGATGGTTCTGTACCAGCAACAGGTACTATTGTGGTTCATCTTGCTAGAGAGTTATCCTGGTACTTTTTTACTTTTACTCCCTGGGATGAAACTGAGGCCAGTTCACAATCTTTTTTGTCCTTTCCCTTTCTGTCACAGTTCCAGGAACTGTGCTTTTGCAGCTTACCTTATTGAAAGGAAAGCTTCTGTGCCACATCTCCCATTGTTGATGTGTGAAGTAGTTGTAGAACAAGACCTGAAGAGTAGTGTTCCATTTCAGGTCTCAGATCTCTAACTGACTCCTGTTCCAATCAGTGAAATACACTTGAAAAACCACAGCACAGTATTTGGACCGGTGAAACAGTATTTTAAGAGTGGTTACAGATATTAAGTTCAAGGATGGTATAAATGTCTCATTGTATTGATCAAGTCATGAAGAGTACCTTCTCTTACAGGTTTATTTTAAACTGCTTATTTGCAGATTAATAAAATAAGAAAGAAAAAAGGCTTTAAGGGATTTCGGTAAATGATACACTTCATTTCCTTGGCCACAGTGTAGCACCAGGTAGATCTATGTCACTTCTGAGAGATGTTTCTGTACTTTCTTCTTGAAGACCCCACAACGTCACTGTGCAACCAGTGTTTTACTATATTTTAACATTAGAAAGTTTATTCTTTAAAGTTTTCTTGGACGTTAAATTCACTTCCTCTTGTCCTCCTCAGATGTGGAAAAAAGATTATTTTCTTTTTCCTTACACCATATGTTTGAAAACTGCTCTCATGTTTCAGCTTACTCTTTTCTAAATTAACCATTCTACTTCCATCAAATTTTCCTTACAATTCACATTTTCTAGATCCATGATCATTTTTTGATGATTTTTTGATCCATGGTCCATGTTCTTTTTGACATGGATTGCCCAGTACTGAACGTGTCAAGTGAATGCAGTTCAACAGGAATCACACTGAAGTTCACGGAGCTCTATCTGACGCTGGAGACAGATAACTCACAGAAATAATCCCTCCGGATTCAGTGGAGCCACTGAGCTAAAGGTTTCTTGGTGTGAGAAAGCGCAGTCCTGCCACACGGGTCTACGAGACGTTACTGCAGAGATCATTTTCCTTACTCATCACTTCAGCCATATTCTTTTTGTGTGCCTCCAGCCATGCCTCTGGTTTTTGCTGTATCAAATATAAGGTCTTTATTTTCACTTGCAACTGCCTTGACAGCCTATTCCTTTCTTACCATTTCTCTTCTTAGCACACTCCCACACCTTCCATCCCTCCATTCCCAAATTCCTAGATTTAAGGAAGTTCCTTGGTGATTTCTCTTACTTGGGGCCTCATGCTTTAGGAAGACTCTTTGTAAACATCCACGGCTCAGCGCCAATCTTCCTTTTAAAACCTTAAAACTCTGTTTCTGAAAAATGGGAGTTGGGCCTCTTGTGCGCTGCACACGGTAGCACTCCAGCCTGGCACATTTCTGGTGATTCTTTCTTCTCTGCTATTTATGTGCTGTTGTCTCATGTCTCTTTTACACTAGGAAGGAAAGCTTTTTGGAATGTAGGGCATCTTTTATGTGTCAAATGAGATGTACTTCACACAATAGTTTTGCCTATAGTTAAGATGACAGTAGTAATACTGGTAGATGTGCTGGAGATACGGCCCTATGCAGAGCCTGCTATTCTTTGTGCAAGGAGCCAAATATTTCAGAGGCAACTCTTACATCCTCACGTATTTTTTCCAACCCATAGAATTATGCTTTAATAGTATTTCCACAGAAGAGCAAGGTGCGCCAAGGCTTGGTCGTTACAGAGTTTTTTCCATGTAATTGAGAGGCTCAAGTAAACATTATGAAAGATTATCTTGGCAAAAGATGTAAATGTGAAGAGCAGCTGGTAATCCCATGAAGATCCTGCTCATCTATAAATTAATATATGTCACCGGGGATACTGGCAATTTGTCTTGGAATGAAATGGTCGAGAAGAGATTTTGGCACTCAATCAGCAAAAGATATGACACTCATAAAAGCAGAACTATATTTATGACAGTACAACAGTTAATTGATTTCGGACATGTTTATATTAATATGAAATCCAGCATCTATTTCTGATATCTCTCTGTGTGTAAAAATGGAATTGCATTCCATTGGGAGAGAGAGAAAACATCTTTGTTATCTTATCAGAAGAGCACAGCTCCCACCATAAGACCTCAATAAAACATTTTTACAATTTTGTGGGGTTCTTCATTGAACAAGTGGTTTTCTCACAGCCCTCCTCCTCCATTGCCTTAATTTTACAGCATAATGAAAACAAGATGCAGCAAACTGTAACTGAGCTAGGATCAGAAGAACGGTTTTAGAGGGGTAATAGCTGAATGCATAGCTTAACAGTTACATAACTGGGAAGGAAGGCCAGGAGAGATAAATGTTTCTCTTTTTTACATGCATATGTACATATGCGTATAGATGTAAAGAAAGTATGGTTGGTAAACATGCCTTTGATAACATAAATATGTGTGTGGATAAATAGATCAGATAATCAGACATCCAGAAAACTAAACTTGCTTTATGTAGTTAAATTAAACGTAGATTTGCTGGAGGTAGCTAGTGTGAAGTAAATATAAGCAGAACTTGAGTGCGTTGAGCTGAAGGTCCCAAACTTGATTTTTCTGTGATTGTCAGCGGTGACAGATGCCACCAGTGGCAACAGTGTGCTGAGGGTGGCAGAGCACTGGAATAGGCTGCCCAGGGAGGTGGTGGAGTCTCCTTCTTTGGAGACATTCAAAACCCTCTTGGACAAGTTCCCGTGCAACCTGCTCTAGGTGGACCTCTTTGTCAGGGGGGTTGGACTAGATGGTCTCCAGCGGTCCTTTCCAACCCTATATAATTCTGTGATTCTGCAACAGCAACACTCCCTCCAGGCTGCCTGAACCACAGGGCAGACCCAAGTCCAACATTTTTTCTGGACATCAGTCCAGGCAGAACCGGATTGGTTGAAGTTGTCCAGGGTTCCTGGCAGCCTGTGCCATCTTGCCACTGCACAGCAGCATCCACAGCAGAGCGTGTGTGACCTGACACTGGACACGAGTATCACAAGCTCTCTCTTCTTCTGCAGTATGCCTTGCTGTGACAGCAGCACAGTGAACCAGCTTTGCAGCCTGCCTTGACTCAGTCACGAGCCGGTCACTAGTGTCTTATGACACTAGTCACATGTCTAGGGCCTGTAGCAATAGGACAAGGGGTGATGGTTTTAAACTTAAAGGAGGGTAGATTCAAACTTAGATATAAGGAAGAATTTTTTTAAGATGAGGGTGGTGAAGCACTCGAACAGGTTTCCTGGAGAGGTGGTAGATGCCTCATCCCTGGAAACATTCAAGGTCAGATTGGACAGAGCTCTGAACAGTCCGGTCTAGTTGAAGATGTCCCTGCTCATTGCAGGAGGGTTGGGCTAGATGACTTTTAAAGGTCCCTTCCAACCCAAACCATTTTATCATTCTATGATAATGCTTCCCAAGACAAATTTGCTATTTGTGTACAGTAGGATTGATGCTACCTATTTATTTTACTGGTACATGATGCAGAATACCTGTATACATATGTCTATACATATTTCCCAAATAAAAATGAGGTAGCTTTATGTATTAGTGAAATGCTTTCAAATAAATACCCATCTGTGTATTCCATGCCTTGCTGCTTCTTGGTGTGTGTTCCTTTCCCCAGAGAGACCCTGCGACTCATCGCCTATCTGTTGCATATCTATTCTCTTCAGGTTAGGCAACCTAGTTTCAACACCAAATTAGGACCTAGTGCTATAACTTTAATTTTTATATAGCACTACCAAAATAAAAGAGCTTTCAGCTCTGTGTTTCCTATCTCACCTGTCTTCAGAGCCAGGCTTCTTCATTAATGTTATCATTTTCTGGTGATGGTGGTTTGTTGGTTTTAGATTTGTTTTCTTTTCATTTTATTATGAGAAAGCCATGGGTTTGGTCACTGTGTTGTCTTTCTATGCTGAGTTTTGTGCAGTTAAGTTCTACAATATTTTTGTGTGTTTGTGTTTGATCCCTTTTTCTGTAAAAGAACTTTTTTTTTTTTTTTTTTTTTTTTGGAGTGAGATAAACAACCTCTCCAAATGTTTAGGCTTTGTACCTGGGAAAGGAAAGGAGCACCAGAGGGAGTGCTACAATTTTCTCTTGAGTAGATCCTCTTTTTTTCTGTCCCAGATCCCAGGCTGTGACTCTAGATAGAGGCTGAAGTGTAATCCAGATTGTGACTAAATCCTTTATGATCAAAGGCAAAGATGCTTCTGATTGCAGACCCGCACCCCAGCTCTTCTGCTGCAGCCTCAGGAAGACGGGAAAGGACAGTCTTGATATCATGCTTTCTCTCCTTTGGTACCTAGTGGCATTTCAAGCAAAGGCAATCCATTCTGTACCTGAGAGGAATATCATCTCTCCCTACATCTGCTGTTCAGTTCAAATAGCCTGGGGCCTTTCTAGAGTTACTGAAATCATTCTGTGAAAGCCCTCCTGAAGTCTTTTGGGACAGCATCCCAGGTCAAATTGATATGCTGCGTCTGCCTGCTCTGACCTATAGAGTGATGCTGATGGATAAGACTGTATTTCTGTTAGTTCATTTGCTTTAGCGAGTATTGGCAGAAATGCAGCTTCTGATATGTGTAATGACAGATGCTGCCAAATGTGACTCACATTTTCTCTTCGTTCCCCTCTACAGCAGCCTCTCCAGTTGCTGCTGCAACTTCTCAGCATGAGGAGCAATCTTATTTCTTAATAAACAAACAAACAAATTGGCAAGAACTCCAGACATCTAAATGTTTCGGATAAAAGGCTGTGCATATTAGCTCATTCTCAACTAGAGAAAAAGCAAATTCCCAAACCATCCTGTCTGGGACAGGATTCATACCCTATGAAACTGTATGGCTCTGGAGAGGATGGAAGAGATTACCTCTGCAAGAATGAAAAGTTTCTCTTCCACGTTTGCCTTGCCAGCTGTCCTGGATGTGTTACACACTGTAACGCAATAGTTTAAGGCTTTCCTTTTTCCTAAAGACAGAAAACAGTGACAGGACTACACTATCGGATTTAGTTTATCATATGGATTTTCTCTAGTATAGGATGTACGATCTTGTCTTCTGGACAGGACTATCTCAGAAGCTAATAGAGCTACCATGGCCACAAACTCTTTGTCTACAATTTGCAGTCTCCAACTTAGCCTCTTTGAAGGTGCACTGGAAAGATGAAGAATCCATTTCTTTGCAGTATTTTTCTTCCTGAGGGTGGTGAGAACCTGGAAGAGGTTGTCCAGAGAAGTTGTGGATGCTCCATTATAGGAAATTTTCGAGGTCCGGTTGGATGGGGTTTTGAGCAACCTGATCTACTGGAAGATGTCCTTGTCCACGGCAGGGGGTTGGATTAGACGATCTTTCAACATCCCTTCTAACCTAAACCATTCTGGGATTCTAGGATTCCCTCTCCCCTTTGTTTGGAGGACCCAGGCTGTTTTTTTCTACCTTATCTGGAATTCTGTTGCCTGAATGGGATAGATCTTGTGTAATTTCAGAATTATAAAGGGGGGAAGTCTAAGTCTCTGTTTCAGTCACCAATGAGGAATAAGGGTGGAGGTCCTGTCCAGTCTTTCCCTTTCACCCAGAGCCCTCATCCAGTTCTTCTCTGGAGGATTTCAGAATCCACCAGCCTTCAAGCACAAGCGGGTTGTTGGCTGCTTGGAGGAAAAGTGAATGTATCTGTGCAGTGAAACTTTGAAGTATCTGATGGGCTCCTCTTTACTCCAGAAATCATAGAAAAGACACTAGTGCATGTCCTTGAAAGTTGTATCCAGCACCAACTACTCAGTTTGCCACCATCAGTTTATCCCACCAGAGCTCTGAAAGCATAAACAGGTGAGCTAAACTGTCTCAGACTGCCTGGAGACTAGTGGAAAATCTAAGATGACATCCCGGGTTTGCTTTGGATCCCTGAGAAATAACAGGAAATACCAACTCTTCTGCTCCAGAGCCAGCCCGTTTACAGGTTCTCTGTTCCTTCTGTTTTCATCAGGCCACCTTTGCGTTGCAAACCTTAGAGACCTCAGAAAGCTAAAGCAAGATGTTATGAATGTGATTAGGATAGCCTGGCAAGGATCTCATAAAATTCAGGTTGGCAACTGCACCCAAACTGTTTCCCTCTGCGTCTTATCTGCCAAGCACGAAAAGTGGCTGGAAAGACAATTCCATTGGGGCTGGGATGTGATTTTTGGGTGGGACTCGTAAACCGAAAAGCCGTTCTTTTAAGCAACAGTTGGTTTATATTTTTTTTTCATTTTCCTTTTCCAGTTAAGTCTGCCTACATGATCTCCCATTTGTCCTATATTCATTCCTTGTTAAAGGTCTTTTTTTACACTTTACCCATCCCAAAAAATAGAACAGGGAGTGGGGAGATAAGTTTGGGGAAGAAAACAGTAACTCTAGCTTGATTTCCTCCTTGCTCATCCCAGCACACAAAGTCCTTGTGAGTTTTTAGCCATTGTGATCCCCGAGTCCCGGTCATTCCTGAACTGTTCTGAGAGCAGTTGCGGGAATTTACTTGCAGATTGGTGTGTTATTAGGACTTGAGAACTGTTATAAGGAGTTGGCAGGTTTGTCTGTTTCTGCAGTCAGCTTTGGCTCCATTTCCATCCTGGAGCAATTTTAAATATTCCTTTTCAAAAGTTGGCATCACTGATACCAGAACAGAGTACTTTTTGTAGCACTTGATTTGATTTCTGCACTTAAGGTTATTTTCTTTCCTCTCAAATGATTGTACTCAACTACTGATAAAATTCCTTTTCCGCAATCTTTGATTAATAAGTAACATGGGCTGTGCTGGCCAGGGAGGAGGTGATTCAGAGCAAAGTACTGCATTTTAATACGAAGTGAAGTCAATCTATTTGCACCAAATTATGTGAAAAGAGTACGCTTCCAGGTAACTGTAGTCTTGAGATATGCTCTTCTGCTTCTATTAGTTTGATCTGCAGCCTTGCTAATTCTAATTTCATGTAGGCTTAAGGTGACCTGTTCCTCAATGTGCAGACGCCCGTCCTGCATACGACACCATCTGAATGCAAAGATCCATCCCTGGTGATGATGATTCAGTAGTGTACTGTTACAGGTTTTCTCATCGGTGGCAGAATCCTGGTATTATTTAGTTTGCTTTAAAGAGAAACCGTGTGTGAAGTAAGAGGTATAGAAATTACAGAGATGTTGCCAAAAAAAGAAATTAATTAAAATGAACAAAAAAAAGTAGGTCAAATTTTGGCCTAACTATGTTCGAGTCGTTTCTTTTTCAATACAAAGAGCAGAGAAAATAGGCAGATGGGAGTACAGAAAAGGGAAATAAGCCAAAGTGATTAGCCCGGTTGACCTTCCCTTATTTCTGGTGGGTTTTGTATGTATGTGCACTGCGCCATTGTTTTTGATGAATAAAATTAACATATTCAATTTATATCCTAAAAGAAACCTAAATTCAGTAATTTACTCAGTACTGCAATTCCAATTTAAGGTGCAAGTTTTAGCTTTGGAAGCTATTTGTGGTACTTATTTTCTATATTTTGCATATTTATGTGTCCAGATCAAAGATACACAAAAAGAGAATAAGAGTTTTATAAAATAGCATTAGGACTAATTAAGAAAAGAAAATAGCTCAGAAAAGTGGCATTCTTCTGGGGTTTTGTTCCTATGCCATTTTTAAACAATTGAACATTGAGCCGCTCAGTAACAGATTAGCTTATTCATCAGCTTTCTAAGAGCTAAATTTCAATGGATTTCTTCCCTTTCTTATATTCTTTCAAATGATTTATATAAAGGAAGGTTTTCACTATGCTGGTAAGGGTTTCCCAAGAAGTTTCCAACTAATGCTTAGTTAAACAAATTGTGTAGAAATTTATACTGTAATTAGTTTGATGAGTGGATTGTGTTGCACGGCCCAGATTGTCTAGAGTTTTCTGCTAAGAAAAGTAACAAAATGAAAAATGAAGGCAAAGAAAATGAAGGCACTTCACTCACAGCTGTTATTTATTACTTTAATATGTAATTATAATTCATGATAACTTCAAAGTATCTTTTAGTGTTACATTTAACTCCTCTTTGAATTTTTGCTAGACATTTTGGGGGCATAGCACTTGTCATTTGGATGAGATCCACAATGTCTTTTTTCGGAGTGTCCAGAAACAGAAATTTCAAAAACCATCAATACCTGGATAGCCTGGTGAGTAGGCTTACATGGAGTATGCTGCTAACAGTATGGGTCACATCCTCCACCCAGAGAATTTGGCTCCTGCGTGGAAATAGGTTTATTCAAGTCATTTCATTTCCAAAATGCAGTGGCTTGGAAAATAGTAAATCTGGGTATTTCCGATGTCCAAAAAGGTGCCAGAATTCTTTTGCTTATTGCTAAGACCTTGCTTTCAAAACTTCCTGTAGAAATGTATGTCACAGTATGATTTCCCGTTCTGTGAAAAATCTGCTTCCTATTCCCATTTTCAGAATTCATGGGTTTGGATGTCCTTGTTCTGGAGTTACAGATTAAGACAGAGTCCTTGATATACCTTTTATTGTTTATGCGCTTTTGAACATCTCCCATGCTTCTAATTTCTTTCCTAAGAGCAACCATCCCTTTCTTTTCATACTCTCTCCATAATTTTTGAGAACTCTGAGTGGTCCCTCTGTGAATCCTCTCCAAGTTTGTGATTCTGCATATGGGAGAAGATTACCAATGCTTCCACGATGTCCTATGTGACACTGCACGCTAATTCACGGAAAGAGATCACCATGTTATCAGTGTCATTCTCCTTTCTACTCTATGTGTATCCTAACATCTCATTAACTTCTTTTGGCTAGAGCAAGCCAGAGAGGAGAGTATCATTGAGCTGTCATAGTGGCACAGTGCTCCATTTCTTTAGGAAATAAACACACCCTCTTCTTGCTGTCGCTATCCCAGCTGCAAATGTTTCCATATCCTCCTGCACTTCACCACCTGGCCAGTTACTGCTTCCTCAGGTCTCACTTTCGAGCTGCTCATTTAAGATGCTGTAGCCTGTTTCAGCTGGGTTAGCTGAAATGGTTTTAACGGTAGGTCTTGGGGAACTCACTGCCTTTTCAGTGAAAGAGGCGATGGAGGTGCCCACGGGAACCCTTCCAACAGGAAATCTTAGGGGGATGGAGGGGAGGAGTAGTGGTATGTCTTGGGAGGGCAGGGTTTCCAGAGGACAGGATCTGAATAGCAGGAGCCGGTGACATGCAGGTGGTATATCACATTCAGCAGAGAATGTGTTTCAACATATATAGGTCATTAACCAGCATGTATCATATTATTTTGCATTAGAAGGCATCACCTTGTGTTTCTCAACATCTTTTCTGTTGGTTTTTCTGTAATTCACCTGTTGAGCATTCAGTAAATATGTTTATTCAGGCTAGCTCTGCTGTATAAATCAAATCCTAAATTTCAGCTTCTTGGAAATGTGTTTGTAAAAACTTACGCAAACATCTACTGTCTCCTTGGGGGCGGCTTTGATACTAAACATACGTTTTTCACTGAGATTTATTTACACTGAAGAAAGCAACTTGGCATCAGCAGCTTTGTCTATTAGCATCTACTTTCAAATAGTCTGTTAGATTATTCACACCTCATATGAGGCGGTTACATTTTTTGTTTGCTTCAATTTTTTTCACATTTATTAGGTACCTTCCCTAGACATCGGTACTGCAGAGAAGTCAGGTACTACCACAGCAGACGTTCATGGCACTGTTCAGTTAAACAAGGCAAACGCTGCACAACTACATTTCTTTGAATAATGCTGTTTCTACAACATGCATATGTTGATTTTTCTGACTTTTTACATGTAAGAGGAGATCGTCGGCCCAGTCAAAGGCGAAACCAAGCACGTTTAGAGAGTGTTTTATTCAGAAGTTTATTATTTTGTGAGGTGACCGATACCTATATAGAATGATTGGCTCAGATGTAAGGGTTCGCATTGTAGATACCTATTACTGGAAAAAATTAATCCCACCCGTGCAATGTACTGTTCGACTAACTCAAAGTTTGTTTTGTTCCACGTGCCAAATCTAGCATCTTGATGATTGGGAATATCAAAACATTTATTTTTCAGTTAAATACAAAAATCAATCACACATTTCCAACATTGGTCTTTTTTTCATACCTTACATTATTTTGATTTTTCATTATTTATGACAAAAATGTAGCAATGGAAAGTCTGATTTTCTCTTGACTCTTCATTTTCATTTATCCTATTCTGTTCTTGAACTGACTCTCTTCTGTGGAGCTCCCTTACCTGCTGCTGGGGACACTCAGGACAGGCATGTCCCTGTGGATAAAAAAGCTCAGGATAGCAGGGGATGTCCCTTCCAGTACAGATTTTCAACTGACCTGCACTTTATGTTGCTAAATTTTAAAATTATATATGTTTAATTAACAATTAACAAACAATGTTACTTGTTATAGCTAATATCTCTTCTCCAAAATAAAAAAAGGCAAATCTTACTATCTGCAATTATGAGCTTTACTTTTTTTTTTTCCCCCAGAATGAAACATAGTAAAGAAATTTGGGCAGTAAATAGCCCTAACAACTTAACCTGCTTTGTTAATTCCAATTGTATTTATTTCTCCTCTGGCATTAATGGTGTCTTCCAAAGTGTTACTGCATCAGTATTGTGTTTGTAGAATTTCTCCAGCGGAGCTAATTGATTCTGAAATGCCAAACCAGTAAGGTTTACTAATTGTTTCACCTGCAAAACTGTTAAGGGAGCTGTGCTGTTTATTACAACCATGTCAGCATCTCAAAACAAATTGAGGAGACTCTCAGGGTTAAAATGTTGAGCCACGTAATGTAGGCTGTTAGATAAAGGCAGTGATGAGGATAGTGCAGTTAAATACCTACTCTCTAATTAGGTTCTCTCTGAAAATTAGAAGTATATCAAAACACAAAAATTATTACAGTTATTACAGTAAGGTACAAGTTTAATGCTCTTGGCTACCAATACTAAATAAGTTTTCTGACAAAGCAAGATCTTAGACTCAGCCTTTCTCTTTGTCTCTTGGAAACATCTTAAAGGCAAACAACAGATAGGTTTTCTCAGGAGGAAAGTTGCGCTCTTTCTAAGTATACTCTTACTTTCAAAGTGTATAAATTAGAGTCATAAACTATATCTATTCCTTAGACACTACACAGTATGTTCAATATGCCTTGTACTATACGTTAACATTACACTTACATTGTAATATCTCCAGAATAATGGCATTAAAAAGTTAATGTTACAAACATCTTGTGAAAAAACATTCCCACTTTGTTAATGTCTTAGAAGAACAGTTGATGTTAAATTATCTCTATTGCCAAATTTATAAATCTTTCAAAATAAAATACATATGTGTTACATGGATAGCTAGCTGATCTTTGTTTTTCTGCTAATAGTAACTACGCAATGTCCCTTTTATAAAAGTATTACATTTTTATTTCACTCTTATGCTCAAGATCTAAAAACTATAATGTGTGACACAGAAACAAACCGACATTTCAGGTAGATATCTGAGAAGTGTAACTGATTTCTGTTGAGTTACTATAAAAAAATCTTAGATTAGGCAACAACCACGCAATTGAAATCACCATTAAGCACTAGTAGCACTGCTTAACATCTCCTGGCTTGCAGAGTCTTTCTATGTTGACCTTTTCCTTTATGTTTCCTAGTTCTCACTTGTAACACCAGGAGAACAAGGTCTGTAATTGTAATTAAATCAATCTGACAATGACTCACTCTCTGGCAGCTAAAGAGGAATAAGGAGAAAAATAATCTAATCTTAAACGTGAATGGTATTTGCTGGAGGGAAGGGAGGAAGGGAGGGTGTATGTAATTTTTTTTTTAAATGGGAATGTAAAACTTGCCAGGAATTCATTACATTTTTTTCTTACATTTTTTTCTTACTTTTTTTTTCATAATCTTCTGCTTTATGATTTAGAGTGGCTGCTGAAACAGAGTATCTTGGAAAAATATTGCCATATTGAAATCACCTGTAAAATACGTACTTCCTTGTGTATGCAGAACGGCAGGTTTCAGTTTTTAATTACAGACATTGTTAGAGGCAGAACTGATAGCAGGAAAAAGACTGCTTCTTCTTTTGCATCCATTATCCCCTGGCACCGGCTCAGAAACTGTAAACATCTGTAGTAGGCACCTGAGCATCCTGTGCTGGTGGAAGCTGTGGTTCTTGAGAGCCACCCCTACAGCCTCTGTCCTGGCATAGAGATCTACAACTGGCTGGTGTGAAAAGCTGAGCTCCGGGGGTTGCTGAGCTCCTTGTCCTCTCTGGAACTCATATGCCTGCCTACACATCTTATCCTCCATCCACTTGAGATCCAAGCTTGGATTACACTTTTGAGGACAGGCACCCAGCTGAGCAATGGCTGAACCCTTCGCAGTTGCAGATGTAAAGTGTCATCTTCACTCTAGCATCAAGAATGAAAGGTCTTTGAGGCAAGGATCAGCCTTTCATCCTATATATATGCATAGTTTTTCACCCAGGTTGTTATATATCGTATGTTGCCATACAAAAGTGATTTCATTCCTGGTTGCATCTTGAACATGTGGTGTTTTGTAACAAAAGTAATAAAAAATAACACTGTGTTAGTGGTAAATTGCTCCTTTCTCACACTGCTGTCTTGAATTGGTGCTTTAAGCTTATGTGGAAAATGCTCTTGGTAGGTACTCAAAACCACCGTGACTATCAAAAAGCTGGCAGGTAGTGTACCGCAAAATCACAACACAGAATCAAAACCTCTAAGACTTCTGGAGATAAGAGGGGTGGGTACATTCTGGTAACAAATGTGGAACTCTTGTGTAGATGGTAATTTGAATCTCTTTTTCTTTCCTCCAGAACTGTTGAAGATAAAAGCCATCCTAGAATTGTCATTTGTCTGACTAATTATTTACTGTTCTTGCTAGAATGCATTTTAGTGAAAAATGAGCTAAGGTTTACCTGAGATTAGGTTTTAATTATATTAGATTTAGCACAGGGTAAAAGTGAATATTGCAATAAGTAGTAGAGAAAAGCCAGCAAGAAATCAGACTGCTTTCTATAAAGAGTCTTAAGAATGTTTAGCATGGAGAGGGACACCAGGTAGCGTATCATGATAATACACGTACCCAGAGTTTGCTGCCCAGTTGGGCTCACATAGCTGTGCATTTGTTTAAAGGGATACTAGGATTCTGAAATATTAAAAAGTCAGTGAAATAATCATAATTCCTTACACCCACAGTCAAATTAATTTATAGGTAAGGCCTCTCCTCTCTTCTTAAATCATCTACCCAGAAGTGTATATTCTCATTCTTTAATCATGAATGGGATAAGGAGGCTCAGCATAGTGCAGGGCTGTTAGACTTAATGAGCTAAAATATGCTGTCACAAAGTACATTCTTGTATCTTATTTTATGCTGTTGGTTTTGGTTTAGTTTAAATACTTAGCTATTTAAATTACTGTTTTAATTAAATGTTTCTTCTTTTCATCAGCAGTAAAATATTAATAGGTGTTTCTAGTGACAGATGGGTTTTAAAAATACTGGATGGACCTGAATGTGAAAATGCAAGTGGCCATTAAGCCACAGCTATTGCTGTAAGGGATGAAACATTTGAACTTACATAATAAGTAAATCAAAATTCCATACATTCTGTAATTAATTCACACCATATCTGTAGCAGCTCATAGTAAGGTTCTATGTATTTGGTGGTCTCCTTCAAGCTCTCATGAGTGTGGTAGGTCCAGGTCCTCTAAGTCAAGACCTAGCCATCAGTCTTGAGGTACAGCTAACTCTGGGAGAAGGACCTCAGATGTTTTCCATCAGCTGTCAAGCGGTCAATGGCCTTTGAAATCTCAATTGCGTGAAGCTACATGCTTCTGTGGCTAAACAGCTACTCATAATTATTTACAGGTTCTGTCTCACTGCATCTGCAGTATGGACATGTCCTCACCTACGTGTCATTATGAGTTGGAGCGCAGAAAGAAGAATGACTGTAGTGTGGCATCTCTCTTCTCTTGCGATGTCATTACCTCATGAAGTACAAAATGATTGTTCCAGCTTCTGGGTTTTGTAGGAAATCTGCCTAGGACATACTACAGCAGAGAATCTAGTCCACTAAAATCTGCTCTGGTAATTCACTGCTGATGCTTCTCTTATCAGTCACTCTTGCTAGCAGATCTGTCCTCCAGGCCTTTTCTTGGAAAGACATTGAAGTCTCATAACAGAGCAAATCGGGGGTGTTACATTCTTATTCTTTCTTTTATTTGTTTTTATATTTTTATTGTTTATTCTTTGGAGAGCTACCTAAGTCTTGGTAGAACTCCTTCCACTTTCTTGGTTTAAGTGGCAAAGGGAAGCATGTTTTGATGCCAGTTGTTTTCCACCATCTGCCATAAAAGCTTACTAATGCTCAGGCAATTTAAGCACTTGCACATGTGGTTGTGTCACACTATTGTCTCCAGAACTGTGGCTATCTTGGTTACACCCAAACTGCTCCCCAGCAAGTCTGATAATTCAGATGGAGTTTCTGGCAGAAAGTCCTGCAGCTTTTGCCCCATCCATGTGCCCAGGTGCCGCTGGCAGCTCTCATTCTCTGTACAGCATGGAGGTCCCCAAGGAGTGGAGAGCTGGTTATCATACAGGTGTGAAACTTTGGGAGAGCCACCATCACCCCCCCCCCAATAATATATCAAAACAATTACTGATCAAATGTATGTCTTCATGCTGAAACAGAATTGAAGCTGTAAAGGTAGAAGCATCTCAGCATCCAGTTTTCCATCATCCGGGATCACCAAAATTGTTGACAGATGTGCATTTTGACAACAGTCCAGCCAGAGGACATTGGACACTGAGATTCTTTTCTTGCATTAATGAGTAGGTTTTACCCAATGAGAGGCTCTTTTTGAATGTTTCATGTTCTAATTCTTCCTGGAACATTAGAATAAACCAATTATGAAATACTTTTAAAACCAGAATAGCAATAGCCTCTTCCTGAGTTCAGATGTGTAGTGAGTTACTATTATTTTCAGACGTTATGGTTGAGTGAGTGAAACTATACAAAGGATAGATGTGAACCAGTAGGTGCATCCTTTACTGTTGGGTTTTTTCCATTTTCAGAATTCACAGCAATAATTTTCACTTTAAAAGTTTATTCTTGTTGGACCTGACTTTCAGTTCATATAAATCAGACTTACCTTGATTTAAGACCAGCTGAAGCAATGGTGGTTTTTGTCAAATCAGTGCTTCTCAAAAGACGAATAGTGCCTTAAATCTAACTATAAAAACAAATTTCAAGCAGTGGCCATTAACTTGAATTATGAAACAGAAAACAGAGAAGGATGATATTTGTCTCACAGTGATTAAGGACAAGAAGATATGCAAGGTGATAGAGAAATCTTCATTAATTCTGTCAGCGTTCAGTTGCAGTCCATGATATGCACATAAGCAGTATAAAAATTATGCAGCAAATACTGTCATAAATGGTAGGCAATGCTATGGAATATTTCCTCTTATTTTAATAGTCTGAAAGTTGCCTAATACCACTTTTTTTTTGGAAAAATATAATCTTAAATTCAATTCAGATGTTGTACTGAGCTACTGAGAACAGTAATGCTGTAAGAAGTTTGTGGAGCTTTCCACTAAAAGATCCTTGAATCTTTTTAGGAAGGTCATAGTGCTTAGCTACAAAAAAAATTAAAAAAAAATCCCAAACCAAAAAAACAAGGAGGAGAAATGAAATGTTTGCCTGCATTGCAGAGAAGCATAAAATCAGTTCATCATATAGGAGCATAAGGTATGGAGATAGTAATGTGAATATATTTGTTTTGGTTGTCTATGACAGCTGAGAAATAATACATGCCAATTTTAAAACCCCTCTGTGGGAGTACAGTTATTCTATTTTATTTGAAGAAGTAAAGTATGTCTTCTTTTTTGCTTTAAAATGCCTTGAGTCAGTAGTACATATATTTAAATGAGTTTGAAGCTGCTTTAGGCTATGCAGGAGCAGGGGGAGAGGCAAGGGGGGAGGCTGCAGGGAGAGAATTCAAGCCAGTCCCTAACAAATCTGTGCTCTCTCTCTGTTGCAAGAGAATGATGCATGCAGGAAACTTAAGTATCTTATTATGATTTTTGTTCATAATTTTAAACGGGGCATGGTACAGAAAAGTCAAGATGTTAACGCTTCTGTACAGACATTTTATATCTGTATGACAAGAAATTAAAAATTATACGTTTATGTTTGTGGATACCCTAGCACCTTTTACTTCTGTCTTGCCATTATGCTTTGGACATGTGTATTAGTAGTGATACAGATGCAGAAGTTAGAGACCAAACTGATGAATGGTTTGGTCTGGACAGCAGTAATCCAAGTGTCACTGTAGGGGTGGAGATGATAATGAATAGCTGAAGAACATCCATTCCTTCATTCAGTCAGTGCTGTGCTGACTTGCTGAGGTCACAGATTAAGCCAGCAGCATCTTCAGTATATGGGCACACAAATTCCTGGCATCTCAGAACCTCAGCAGTTTTTGAAGGGAAAAAAATAGAAGTGTATCTATATACATACGTGCAAATACTTATTTTGGGAGAAGAGGGGGTGATTATGGTTCATGCATTGTGTGTGTATGTGGTAGTAGAGGCTTCCAGCTCCAGTCTGTCCAAACTAATTGAGTCAAATGTGGCCCAACACCACAGTTAGTGTATAACAATAATTGGGTTTAAGCATATGATTAACATCAAGCATGCCTATTCTAAATCAGTTCAATCCATGCATGTGTGCTGGTCCTTTGCTGCATTACAGCCCTCATGTTCTTAGTTCACATGTGCGTAAGGGGCTCTCAACTCCTAATGCAGCATAAATTCACCCAGTTTTTCTCACCATGGGCATACTATTCTGTATAATGTCAGTAAGTAAGGCAAAAGGTAAGGCAAATGGCTGGGAATGCAGAGCTTTGAAGTTGTTGAGGTGTTTATGTGGTAGTTATCTGAATTGCACCTGGACATTTGCTGACAGCAGAAGAGATAGTGAACCCCACTGCAAAAGGAAAAGTATACTTTTCTGTGAAAATATTAACTTTACAACCATCACACAAATGCATTGTCCTTTATTTATATGGGTTGAAGAGTTCATTTTGAAAATAAAAAGAATAGGTTGATGTACATCACAATTAAGTTTTCATTTTCTTATGGGCTACACCAGAATTTACAATGGAGTGGTCTTTTCTGAGATGTCTTGTGTGAGTTTGCTGTGGATGTGGTGAGGTGGTGAGGTAGATGGCATCATCTTACCTGGTGCTGGTGATACCAAAAGTCATTGTCTTGTTTCTGAGAAAGGGAGAATTATGAAACCTCCCAAAGGAAAAGTGTGTCACTTGCGTGGGAAAGGGAAGGAAAAGATGTTTCTTTAAATCTGGTATAAAAGCAAACAGCAAACTGATAAACAAAGAAAAAACCACACAGGCAATCAAAGAAAATTGATCATAAATTGAAAGAGATTTGCAGCAGGTTTCCAATACTGATATGTCTTATAAAGATTAAAATCTCTGAAGTAATTACAAGATACAATCCTATCAGTATCTTTGCTTCTCCTAAGGGCATCAGCCTTTGCTGTGACACTAGAAGAAGCAGAGATGTTACCTAACATTTCCCCACATGTGTTATCAGGAAGAATGCTTCTGCTATGTATAATTTCTGTAATTTTCAGTAACTCTTTTGAATAAAATCCTTTGTTCTTCACTTTCCTCTGCTTTGTCTTTTGATGAAAACTGACCACTAAACAAACCTCTTTTGTTTTGTTTTTCCTCAAAAGACAATACAATGTTGACCGAGGTTTTAATTGATTGCTAACACATCAGTTTACTGGGAAAAGGACATTTTTGGTTGAGAATATATTAGTGATTAGTTTTATTGACTGTGACGGAGAAGACCTGATATCCACTTAGAGCCCAGCCATCATGAAGCATTTTTGTGGACACTCGATAGTGAAAACAAATAAACTGCTGCTAATGGCAGTCTGAAGTTCATTCCCATCTAAGTGTTACCCTGGGCCAAGCTAAAATAACACCACGGCGCTAGCCAGAGCTCAGAGGGCTTGGTTTTCATGTTCTGCCATGGATTACTGCTAACTGCTGTTTGCTTTAGGAGTCACTCATTTCCCATAGCAGGATAGCACAGTCCCCAGCTTTCATGCCTCTTTGTTGTTGTGTGACCTCTTGTACCTTTCCCACTTAATTTTATCTTTAAAATAGATACAGCACTTCTTCCCACTCAAGAGGGTAAAAATGATAGCAATGTGTGACTCACTGTATTGTTCCAGGATTGTAAAAAAAAAAACGGGCTGCTCTCACTTCTCACTTCTCTCCATCACCCTTTGGCAGATGTTGCCCTTCTTTTTTGTCTTTCCTCCTCCCACCTCTGTCCCATCACATTTCCACCTGACCCTCACACGTATATTGTGCCAGCTCTGTTATCTCAAGCTTTTATTCATGTCTTTGTTTATACAGAAGCATAACCAGTTATTTTAATGCAGGACTGAGCATTAATTGATGTTTGCACAGTTCTGAGCATGTTGATGTTACTCCCGATGCAGAGTCGAGAGTTCAAAATGACTAAGAGCTCCTGGGACTTGCCAAAGGTAAAAGCATCATAAAGAGGACAATTTTTGTTTTTATCAGAACCAAATTTGCTGAGACGTGGCAAAACTGTATCCTGTAAAGAAGTAATTGCAGGAGGTGGGTACTGGGAATTGGGACACTAAACGTTCAGGACACCATGTATATCAAACTAGGATACATGTTCCTCAAACTGTTCCCTTGGCTACAGACTTGAGGTTTCCTGTGCCTGCTTTGCTTCTGACTGTGCAAGAGCACAATACCAAACTGCCAGGTTAGATTTAATTAGATTTAAAAATATTAACTGCTATAAAAGCCTATTTAAAAGCACAAAAAATGGAAATGCTATGGAGAGTTGTATAAGTGAAAGGAGGGTACACCACCATGTCTTGCTGGGTTGGACCAGGCCAGTTTGGCTGCCCTGGTCACCTTGAGGTGATGAGGGGCATCTGTTTCTGCAGTGGGACATCTGCATTCTGCCACTCTGGTATATCCAGAGCCGAATAATGACAACAGAAAAGCTGTTGTCACAGCTTGCTTTGGTTAGAACATGGACATCCATGGACATAATTTAAAATTCCTGAAAATTTAAGAAAATTACTGGGGATATATTATAGAAAAGTAACATTCTGGAGTTTTAAATATCTGCATCTCAAAATATCTACAACTTGAATTTTAATAATTTTAATTGATCAGAGCTATTTTAAAAATTAATTCCAGTGGCCTCCAGAATCAAAGGTATCATAAAACTTTTGAAGGTGAAAAAGGTATCTAAGCTTATGATATCTCTGGAGTCTATTTTCATGATTCAAAATAGATATATGGGTAGAAATAGTTTTTCTGTTCTGAGAAAAGTTGTGCAGGTTTGTAAAATTTCATTATCTGGTTCAAGATCACAGGTCAAGACCAGGTAGAAGCGGTTTTGTGAAATATAGTTAGTTAAATTTTAAAGTAAAAACATTTTAAACAGAAAAATGTGGTTTTTTTCATTGAAAGCTATCAAAATGAAACTTTTCAACAATGTTAATACTTTGCTTTATTTTATTTGATAATTTGCTTTCTGTGTTGAAAAGTTGTGTCAATTGAATTTTTACATGGAAAAAAGCTGTGGAAAATTTCATCAGTAATTGCAGACTCCAACTTACTGCTTCTACTGGCTCTGCTATCATTTGCTCTCATCCTTCTGTGGGATTAGTGGGTTAGTTGCAAACCACAGCAACGTTTTGTTTCCCTAATGTGAATGGTGGTATCTGAGCATACCTGCATGTGTTTGTTGTATGGCATAGTCAGCAAGAAAGAGGCTTTTCTTAACACAGAGGCTTTTCACTATTCATTGAATAATAGGAAAAGTTTCACGTTCAAGTTTCAACCACTGGGGCCAAATTTAGGAGAACAGACAGGTCGCTCTTCAGGGAGACTGCTTCCAACTGCCTGTAACGTTTGCAATCTCAATGGTCTGTCATGGCCAAGTAGGGTATCCATGAAGGATGGTGGTTAAAATCCACCTGCAAAGACCACTGCGGAATAGCAAATAATGCCATGTTATCCTGCAGAGGAAATCACAGGAGCAGCAAAGGTAATGTGGAAACTTCTTCTTGGTCAAGTTAATGTTCTGCTGCTCTAGTTTCCCATTTGTCGAGATGAGTGCCTGTGGTGGTGGGAGATGAATAGGTATGGCCAGCTGAGCCGCAGGGTCAAATGGCATCTTGCAATCTGATGGCAAAACAAGGAACTTTTTTTTAATGATTTAATATCGTAACAAAAACTATAGAGGCACACTCCAACACTAACTGCAGGTTGCTGCTCCTTGTGTATAGGAACCAAATCCTCCTCAATAAAAACGTAGGTATAACCACCAGTGTGGTAATTGCTTGACATTTTGAAATTGTATTAGCAGCTGCTGGAAATAAAATTCTCCCTGGTCTGTTAATGTAATACATTTTTAAATTAAGTAAGATAAGTTACAGTTACCAAAATGCAGGTTCTTTTACTGTTAGCCTTGTGTCTTGTTTTCCTCTGATTTCACTTTGAACATTGTTGAAATGTTTTTCATTGTTAGAGACTTTCTTAACGTCCTACTCCACTTAATCTAAACTTTTTTCTTTAATAAGTAATTCAAAAGTTTTTACCATGAAATAGTTTTCATCCAGTTTTCTATTTGATCAAAGCTTTCAAAACTACAGCAACATGAAATGTCACATTCTTTCTGGACTTTTATCAATACTATATGGACAGAATAGATACATTTTTTTAGCAACCAGAAGAAAACAATTGAATAAATCTTTCTTTCTGTGTCAGTGTTTTTCAAACCCACACTGATCTTGGTGTAAAATTTGAAAGAAATATTTAGAATAAAGTAAAATGCATTTAAAAAATAAGTCTTATTTTGCCAGCTAAGACAATAAACTAGGGAAATTAAGTTCCAAATTTTCTTTAAAGCTGTGCACAATGATTAAATATGCTTTTATATCTGTAGGCAATATTTACAGTATTTCATCTTTTTAGAATACAATTCAGCATATTAAGTCTAGGTTTTCCAAAAGATATTTCTATGTCCTCTGAATTCTTCCGGATGCTTGAATCCCTTAGGCTCAATTTAGAAATATCATAATAAAATATTAGAGTTCAATTTTCTTTGCACATGATTAAAAGGATCTATATGCTAGATCCTCAGAGAAACCAGGAAGAAGACAATTTATATGATTTTGGCAGTTTAAAGCAAAGAAATAAATTAGAATTCTTAAATTAGACTTTCTTCATGTCAGCTACAGAGAAACCCAGTTTATTTTATTTACATTCCTTTCCTGACAACCCTTTGAAACTTTACATAGCTATCAGGAAAACAAGATGAAGTGTCAGAGGTTTAAAATATCTGTGTCTGTGGTGCTTCTACGGAACTGGATTCGTTTATGACCAGTTCAGTTAATTTTCGATAACATGCTGGAGTTCAGGTTAGATAGCAGCAGACATCTCAATGAGCAAGGCTAGAACAGGGAAGAAGCCTTAGAAATCCTTTCAAATTGCAGCAAGTTTTATAAATGTTCATTTATAAATGAACACCTTCCACTAGACACCTAGACACACTAGAACACCTTCCAGGGTCACCTTCCACTAGACCAGGTTGCTCAAAGCCCCATCCAGCCTGGCCTTGAACACT
>JAOXJM010000001.1:185515716-185536333 GCA_026413425.1 Tringa solitaria
GATGGGGCATCCACAGCTTCTGTGGGCAACCTGTTCCAGTGTCTCACCACCCTCAAAGGAAAGAATTTCTTCCTGATATCTGATCTAAGTCTCCCTTATTTCAGTTTAAAGCCATTACCTCTCATCATATCGCTACATTCCCTGATAAAGATTCCCTCCCTTTCTCTCCTGTAGTCCTCTTTAGGCACCGCAAGCCCACTATGAGGTCTTCCCAAGCATCTCTTCTCCAGACTGAACAACCCCAACTGTCTCCGTCTGTCCTCACAGGGGAGGTGCTCCAGCCCTCTGATCATCTTTGTGACCCTCCTCTGGACCCACTTGAGCAGGTCCTTGTCTTTCTTATGCTTGGGGCCCCAGAGCTGGATGCAGTACTCCAGGTGGAGTCTCACCAGAGCGGAGTAGAGGGGTAGAATCACCTCCCTCCATGTGCTGGCCACACTTCTTATGAATGAGCAAGCAGACTTGCTCAACTGCAGAGTGGGGAACTGCTTACTCTTATTTCTTTCTTTTACCCCATCAGTCATGAACAGTTTGCAGTGCAATAGCTCAGCTTCAATGGAAGAAATTGAGAATTTCCCTTTCTCCCTACTTTCTAACCTGACGAGCAGGCCAACACGTTGTGGTGCAGCAGATACAAGGCTGAATCCCATTCAACCATGAAGGTCTATCTTCTATGCCCCTAGTGACTTCTCTAATAACACTCAGGCTGTATATTAAAGATGGTCTCCAAGAACACTTCTGCAGTGGCTGTATTTTAAAGGAAAATTATTAGCCCTGTTGTCAGCCTTTGAAGATAGAGCATAAGCACCTAAATCCACCAGAGGTTTCAAGCGTGTACCAAAGATCATTGCCAAGCCTCTGAGAGAAATCTGATTTCTGACACAGCAGTCTCAGGAGTGTTTCCTATGGGGTAACTTTAATATTGCCATTATTCTCAGCTGACTAACACTCTCCAGGGAACTTGCAAGTGCAATCCAGACTGAAGATCTCATTGCTGGGGCCGGGCAACTTCAAGTTAAGGCTGACATTGCTGAGTGTCATAATATTTCTTCCTATTTGGGGCTGTAGAATTTTATTTTGAAGTAGTAACTAGGATTTTCTTTCCTTCTGTCAACATCTTTCTGAAAGGATCTAATAAACCTGCTAATCAGATGATTAAGTTTTGCATGTGGATTGCTGGTTTCCTTCTTTAGAACTGTCTATGTGTCACTTTAATTAAAGCCCAGCAGATTTTTAAATAGGTAGAATAAAGACCCAGCAGGATTTTCAGTCTTTATATTTTGCAGGACCTTTTCCAGCTCAGAGTGCTTTCCTTCTGTATCAGTTAACCAGTAAGAAGTCATACAGATTTATGCTTTTTTCCTCTGAAGGAAGTGTGGTGTTTCAGAGCGGTGCTGCTGGTTGCTCACCGCAGAACATAAGCATGCAGAATCCAAAGCCTTTTTTATTAACAGCAGATGTCAAGAAATCCTATCAAAATGCCAGCATTTATTTGATAGCAGTGATAATTTTGATAGCATATCTATGTTGAATAAATTCTCTGGCTTTTTATTAAACATCCAGAAGAGCAATTTCCATGGTGGACAGATACACTAATTACCTTTTTTATTTTTTTTTGGAGGGTGTGATTTCCTGAGAGTGAATGATTACAGTTTGACAGGTACTCTGAAATACCAGTGGCAGATTTGTGCATATTTGAAATTAGAGCATAAAATAGCTAATAACTAATAGGAGTTGACGGGGAAGAGGGAAGCAAAAGACTTGGATAGTAAATGGTCTTTTTTTCTTGTATATGGTATGCGGTATTTTGGGATTGGCTGGCATTGCAGAATCCCTGTGCTGTTGCAAATTAAAATGGTTCTGAAGTTGTTAAAGTCAACTATTTCGTATTCATCTTCTCTGATAGAAAAAAGCTTTTATGTGACAATAGGCTTACCGGGACATCATTAAATCATTTAATCCAGTTGTTTGATGAGTTCCATGCCCTGATCACTTATAACCATGAAAGTTTATGTATACATCAAAGAAACGATTTTTTGATGAGTGTGTTTATTTTCCTTGTTGAGTGTATAATGCTGTTGTTTTGCTTCTACCTTCACTTCCACTTAATCCAATGAGTTCGTTTGAGTAGTTTGTTTCTGCACAGAATGCCTTTCAGGAAGATCTTTCAAGTTCTTTATAAATGCACTATATTAACTTTCCTCCCACTGATATATCCACAGCCTTTCTTCCCTCCTTTGCTCTGTGCCCCAAATACACTTTTTCACATGCATGGCTCTGTAAGTGGCTTTAATGGGATCATTTACATGCTTAAAGTGTGTCCCTGGTTTTAAATCTCTGTTGAACAGAGATTTTCATCTCGCTCTACCAGGTTTAGATTCCAGTAATGATTTCTAAAAAATTCTCTGGACATGTTGTAGATCTATACAGGATCCGTAAATTTAATACTACAGACTTGGAGACTGTGTTTATAGGGCAATATAACTGTGAGCCAGGGACCAGTCCCTTGCCCAAGGCCAAGTGGCACTGAGTGTCCCCTTGTCCCCACTGCTGGGGGCACACTTTCCAATAGCTGGCTTGCTCTGAGCAGAACCCTTCAGAGCTGTTGGTAACAAAGCCAGAGCTGCTGAGCCAGGTGGAAAGACCCCGGGCACGGTGCTTTGGCCTCATCAATGGCCATCTTGTATTTAGCAGTGTAGATGCTGAGCTTCACTTCACTGCAAGTTGTCCCTTGAATTAGCTGTGCCACCGCTGAGGGTGGACTTTGCCTGATTCACAAGACTGGCTCGTCCTGCTCTGATCAGAAAGCGAAGGGATCTGCTGCACAGGCGGGCTTCTTGGGAGCCTTTGCTCAACTAGGAGAACGTGGGATGGCCCCGCTGAGCCACAGGGCTGCTGAGGGGGGAGAAATAAGAGCCAGGCTCTAACAAATTCCTGGTTTCTGCCTGCTGGCTTACATACTTCAGCAAATAACACATGGTTATGTCGGCAGAGCGTATTTGTCTTTGGTTTCTGTTTGACACTTCCACTTGCAAAATTGCTACAGCTGGAGTTGTAAGCAAATGATTTCTTTATTATTCATAGCAGCAGGTGCTGCGACAGCCTTTTGGCTAGAGTTGTACTCTCTTGGTCCATGGTTTCTATATATTTGATTAGATGCTGCCGTGCTGCTCACATGCAATGCTAGTCCTCCAATAAATGTATTTTGTTATACAATCAGTTATATAGTGCATTATCATTATTATTTCCATAAATCACTTTAGTTGGCAGCTTTCTGTTGCTGCTTGGGATTGTTCCAGCAACTATTTGCATCCTTTTTATATGGCATCCTAAAAAGATTTTGGAAGTTATCATAGCCTGGGTTTGATTTTATAATAGCTGGTGCCCTTCTGGCTGTGCTAAAACACAGAAAGCAGCTACCCAAGCAGGATTGACATATTTATTTTGATTCACATGTCGTTTTTGTATTCTTCACGAAGCGCTTCTCCCAAGATTCAGTATGGCACTTCAGGCACCCGCCTCCAGTGTGCTTATGCCAGCATCATGATGCTAAAAATCAGGTGCCTGTCGCCAGCAGGGTGATTGAGAACGACGCGGCTCACTGCACAGTGGAGGGACAGAATTATGTTTCTCAGGCAGAAAGGCAGCCTAAAAACCTGGCACACTGATGTGGGACCTGCCTGTCCCATGCCAATTGACACAGCGTGTGTCTGAATTTTCCATTCCTCTGTGGAAGTGAGATGCTTTTGCAAAAGCCCTCTCCTGAGGGCTCAGTGCTGATTCTTTTTAAGTGATGCTACTGGAGAAATTTTGGCTTAATGCTGGAGTTCTGCTTCTTACTCTTTGCAGAATGGGGCAATGCATAAAGGCTTGGGAAACAAGTTGAATTTACTCTTCAGCCAGATGGCTGTGATTCATCACTGAATCACAAAATCACAGAGTTGCAGAATTGTTGGGGTCAGAAGGGACCTTCAGAGACCAGGTAGTCCAACCCCCCCTGCCAAAGCAGGTTCACCTAGAGCAGGCTAGACAGGAACACATCCAGGTGGATTTTTAATATCTCCAGAGAAGAGACTCCACAACCTCTCTGGGCAGCCTGTTCCAGTGCTCTGGCACCCTCAAAATAAAGTTTTTCCTCATGTTGAGATGGATTTTCCTGTGTTCCAGTTTATACCTGTTGCTTCTTGTCCTGTCACTGGGCACCACTGAAGAGAGTCTGGCCCTATCCTCTCAACACCCACGCTTTAGATATTTATAAGCATTGATGAGCTCCCCTCTCAGTTTTCTCTTCTCCAGTCTCAACAGATCTAGGTCTTTCAGCCTTTCCTCATAAAACAGGTGCTCCAGTCCCTTGCTCATCTTCGTAGCCCTCTGCTGGACTCTCTCCAGTAGTTCATTAACTTTCTTGAACTGGAGGGCCCAGAACTGGACACAATATTCCAGATGTGGCCTCACCAGGGCAGACTAGAGGGGAAGGATGACCTCTCTCAACCTGCTGGCCACGCTGTTTTTAATGCACCCTAGGAGACCATTGGCTTTCTTGGCCAAAATCAAAAGCTTATTCTCCTTTTCTAGGCTGTAGAAGATGTAGGGGGAGGTGAATCTCTAAGAGCAAGAGGAGAAGAGGTCTGGTGTGAGGGACCATGCAGGTACCACAAGCCCACCAGGGGACTGGTGGACCCTCAGTGGGGAAGGGGCTTAGCTCCTGTCTCTGTGTACGTTTCACCATCACTGAGCTAAAAGTAAAAGGGGACCCTGGATGAAATCTAAACAAATCAGTTCAGTCCAGGGAAGCGCATAGCAGTGTGCGGGAGACAGAGCAGGCCTCAACTTGGAACTAAAGCCAAGCTACAAATTGCCAATAACAAAACCTGATTTGGATTCAGCCACTCATTATTTTCCCATCTAGAAGTGACCACCTCACTTGGTCCCTGCTGGCTAAAGACGGACTAACTTCAGCTGATGTTCAGGCAGCCGTTCAGGCTGAGTAAGAGTCTTTTTTACAATGAAATTGCTTTGCAGAAGGGAAAACAACTGTAATCTAGCTGTGCTTTTTCCTATTATTGAAAGATGCTTAACCAATTCCATTCTGTGCTTAGAGGAGGAATTTTCCAACATCTCAGTAAAATTCTTCACTAAATAAAAGGTAAATAAAAACCATATTTTTATAGACAGATTCCTATCAAGGCTGCAGAGGCAATATTTACTCAAGACGTAATGGAGCACTTGGTGCACGTGACGGAAAGGTGCAGATGGTTGTCCATATGGGGACAAGGAGATAACAAGAGCAGGGAGGGTGTCACTGCAAGGTAGAGGAGTGGCTGCCTTTTCAGCTGGCAGCAGGCTGGGCACTTCACGCCTGTGAGTTCACTGGTATCTGGAAGAATCAGTTCAGCCTTCTGTTTAATTAAAATAAAATAATTAGGTACAGTTTCACCCATTAGACTAGTTTCATTTACAGGGTGTCTTGTTTGGAAAGTTGATGGATTTATTGTATAAAAGGAGAATGGGTGATATGCATTTAATCACTGATTTGGGCATTGCAAGCTATTGAGGAGAAAAGTAACAGACCGAGAGGTGTGTCCAACATGACATTAACGGTGCCACTTCCAGTTACCACGACAGACCCAAAGCAGGGAGATGAAAACTACGAAGAATGCAACACAGCAAGTCAGTTTGGCCACATCCCTCAGACAGAGGGACCCTCTCCTGGTCACAGATGAACAAGTACCATCGCTGCTTCTCCGAGCTGCTACAGCCGCAGTGTCCCCTGTTTCCCACCCGTCGGTACAGCTGCCCACACATGCCTCGCCAGCAGCCTGCGTGCTGCCTCCTTGAGTCCCACCAACATCACGAGACACTTCCAGGTGTGCTCCAGTGTGCTGGACCTCATGTGTCCTTGCAGCACATACCCTGCTTGTGCCAGAGACTGCTCCTAAGCTCACTCCTTGGAAGGGAGATGAACCTGTTTTGGGAATGGGCATGAGGTTGTCCTTAGCAAGCAAAACCGGATATTCCTCATGATTTTTATTGATGAGCTCTGGATTTTATGCCCTATTTAAGGTGGTGATGATGTTTAAGAATGGCATTCAGTGTCATCCTGAAATGTGAAACTTATTTGAAAGAAAAAAATGTGTGATGATTAAACAAAAATTAATTTATTTATTACAGGTGCTGTTTCAGAAGCTGTGTAAGGAAAAAGCAGGTAAGACACTACTTCTTGAAAGTTTCTTGGTGGCTTGTGTAGATATGCATGCCTTGATGGAGGACCCGCAAGAATCTCTGCTGTTCTCAGTTTCAGTTATTTCGTGCAGTTGCTACAATCACATCCGTGCTGTTGTTTGTGACATAGTGGTGTAGGACTTAGGTGGTTCTTAGGAAAGCTGATAATTCAACAACTTTTGACTTACACCTTGCAAGGTGAGTTCTGAAATACGAGGGATAAAGCCAAGTATTTGTTACTGGCGTCAGAGTGGCACTGGCGGCCGTAGGGTGAGTGGAGGTGAGGTGTACCTGAGTGCTTTTGCTGGCTCAGTGCTCACACCTCAGCTGCACTGAATCTGGTGCAGAGGCTCCTTTTACAGGCACATTTACCAAAAAATGTAAACCCCTCCAGGCCTTGTCCCCAGCGACAGAGTCCCAGTGCCCAAATCACTCCGTAGCATGAGCTCAGTAGGCAGTTAATGTGGTTGTCAATATTAACAACGTTCGTGTGTTTGATTGTTCTGGGGCAATCATTTAGTTACAGCTGATGTGCTGCAAGGAACCAAGATCAGAGCAGTGAGTGGAGTTAAAGGAATGGATACCCTGAACCCCACCTACGTTAGTGTGGCAGGAGCTAAGGAAAGGTTTGGATAGGCAGATATACACACAGAGATCCTGATTCAGCAAGATACTTAACGTGCAATTAAACCCGCATTTGACAAAACCAATTCATTGCAATGGGGAGTAGCAACTGCTTGGATGATTTGCTTAATTGAGGGTAAACATCCTTATTAAATTGTAATGAAGAACAATTAAGAAATACAGAGAAAAGAAGCTGCTTCCCAGAATGTGGGTTACTGGAATTTAATAACAGCCCCACAGTTTTGCAAAAAGAAATATCCCCGGTCTAAAGTGAATCATCATTCCCACGAAAGTTTTTGCCAGATAGAAATATTTCAGTCATAAAACAACTGACCTCTGGAGTCACCCATTTCCAACTGCTTTTTCTGTTTCACTAGTCAATATGTATGCAGTGTGTGTCAATTAAAATGAAAGCAATTGGACAATGTTGTTGTAATTATCCCTCTGTCCCTAGATGACTTAGCAACATTTTCTTGGCCTGAAGGACTAGTTTAAGCCAGTTTGCTAACTCAGTGATTTCTTCCTGCTCCGAGTAGCATCTGTCTCTGCTCTAAATTGCATTCTCAGTTCTTTCCAAGGGCTACCTTAGCACCGTTAGAAACAGATGAATGAAGCCTTTTGCAGCCAATGTCACTGATTCAATGGCTCTGCTGGCAAACATGCTGACTTAGCAAAACACCAGCAACCCGGGCCTAGAAAACTCAGGTCTCTATTGGCAATTTCACCCTCATGTACTTAACGTCAGGTCAAAATAACATGAATGCTGTTGAGCATACTATAAGTATTTTCATTCAAGTGCTGTGAACATTAACTTTTTCCACTTTATGAATTGTATGTGTATTTATTCCATAATGGTATTTGTCATTGAAACATGCGTCTGTGCTTTTCCAAAGCTAAAGAAATCCCATCAATTTTGAGATTGATTTAGCAATTGTTTTTATTGTTTTCATTGCTTGGATCAAAACCTGTCTGTGACACTGAAGGCTTGCTTTACAACAAAAAGGAAAACGCATCAAGGGCATATAAATTTTAAACAAAACATTGTTTTAGCAGCATTATGATTTTTTACTGTGATTAATTTTTGAATTGTTTTGCTTTTATGATAACATTAATTTTGTCACCAAAAGAGATAAAGTTTAGCACCTGTCTTTACAGTAGAACACGATAGTTGAAAATTTCATAACTGTAGCTACGAAAGAAGAACGGCAGGTCATTTTCTGACACAGTTTGGTCATTGAGGTGGAACTTTAATCATGGAAATCTAGCATATGATAGAGCTGGTAATATAGTTATCATTAAAATGCTTCTGGCAGAAAATGCCCATTTCTTCAAACGGAACCATTTTACCGGAAAAGGTTAGCATCCATTAATTTCTATTTCAAAACTTTTCTGTAAAATAAGTGTTACATCTTAACCCAGGATGTTCTAACAGTTTTCAAAGTGAGAAATTTTGATTTTTATTTGGCTTTGAAACTTTTGGCTTTGAAGTTTTTTATCTTAAAGCATTAAAAAAAAAGAGAAAACATTATTTAAACTTAAAAATTGATCAAATCTATGTCTTGGACTGGGGGACAGGGTTCCTTCTAGTTTTGCAGTTCCTAAACATTTCTGATATTATCTCTGCTTTCTGGATAAGAAGTTTTTTTTTCTGTTTTGGAATTTCTTGCATAAGAAGCAGCAGCAGGCTGCCGGTATCGGTCACATACAGAACACAGCATTCTTCTGCTCAGGTTTGTTTTCTGCACCGCCTTCCTTTTATGCTATCACTTCTTATTCTTTCTCATTCTCTTTTGTTGTTTCCTTTTCTTCTCCTGACCTCTTTTCTCATGTTGGTGTGGAGAAAGCTCTCTCAAACTAGAGAGAAATGGCCCACAAGAGCCATTTCCCGGAGCAGTGGTGGGTCATAGTGGGGCAGCAGCCTGCCCTCCCCACCATACACTATCAACCATTTCGGATGGAGACAGCCTCTGTAATCCCATCCCAGCAGGAGCTGGGGATGCAGCTCAGAGCTGATGCAGCCAGGGGCAGGGACTCCTGCAGCCCTTTCCTAGGGCTGTGCTGTCCTTGGCTTCTAGCGGTTCTCCATATAAGCCATGTTTTTGTGTGAGAGTTAAAAAAACCCTGCCCTTTAGACTGTTGTTCCCTCTCTTGCTGGGCTGCTTTTTTTTTTTTTTGCCTTTTTTTTTTAACAAATAAATGTGGTATTTTAGGGCTTCCACTCCCTAGATTTACAGTGAGTGCCTTGCAATATGTTAAGCAGAATACCTGAAATGTGTCCTAAGGAAAGCTGCAGCTGCATAGACTGCTCAACCACCCCATGGGAACCTCCTTTGAAGTACCAGTATTGCTGACAGGGTTTCCAGGCCTAGTGATGTTGTTTCCAGAAGTAATAAACTGATACTGGTGCATGCACTGGAAACAATTATGTTCTCAACATTAAAAAAAAAAAAAGTGCATTAGGAAAAAATACTAAATCATGGTAAGATGTGACTCTAGAGGTATGAATTCATTCTGCTTTCTATTTTCTTTAGTAGCAGCAGGGTGAAGCATGGGCTGGTGGCTCCCTGGGGACCAGGGGCACACATGGGAGTGGAGACAGACACAGCTCCAGCATGGCCAGGCAGGGCCCTGAGGATGGGGATGGGTCAAAGGTGGGATGGGATGTCAATCTGCAGGTTGGGTCCCATGGCTGGGAAGGACTGTGGCAGAGCTGGAGAACAGCCCTGCTGCAGCTTCATGGGTCTGGCATGGACAACCCTGGGTTGGGCTGAAATGGGGTTCCACAAAGACTTGGAAATGTATGTATTTATATAACTGCATACTACTAAGTAAATGCAATGTTATTAGGAGTTAGACTTGGGTTGCAAACATGGTGTCACCCACGCCCTTTAAGATGTAGTTCACAACATGGAAGGGACAGTTGTAAGAGATAATAAGCACTTTGGAGTGGAAAAGTTGCTTTTCCCGTAGATAGGCTTGCCCTTGGTCTGTAGGTTAGCAAGTTGTCCGTTGGCTCAGTGTAGAAGCAGTAGACAAGGAGACAATTCACACTTGTACTCTTTGTATGTGATGGCATGAATGAGTAAGTTTTATGAATATGTAAAAAACGTCCTATTCTGAGGCTCTACCAAGATCTGTGAAAATGCCAGCTTCATCCACTGAGCCCTACTTACTTCCAGAATGAACATGGCGATCCTAGTGGTAACTGTGGTTCCAACCATTAAACTACATTCCTGCTGTCATTAATAGTTGATGTTGCTAATAGGAGTGCCCCAGTCCCATCACCATGCAATAGACCACTGTTCAAATCGTCATCATCAATGCTTTTCTTTTCATAGAATCATAGAATCATAGAATGGTTAGAGTTGGAAGGGACCTTAAAGATCATCTAGTTCCAACCCCCCTGCCCTTTTCTGCTCATATTGTCAGGTACCTATCACCAAACCCATCTCTAGTCTGAACTTGTAACCCAGGAGGTCCTAATTGCCTTCTGTGGTACCACAGAGAACACCTTGTTTAGCTCCTCCTCTTGCCACCAGATTGCTGTGGGGTTTTTATGTAGCCTCTGGTAGTCGCTATTAAAACCTGGCTGACTGACGCTGTTCATCCTTGCTACCTCCTAGTATATCTCTTAGTAAAAATCATTCTATCCAGCTCGAGCATTGCAGCTGCCTAATGTATTTTAAAGTTATCACCACATAGCTCAAGATGACTAACACAGAGCTCACTTTGCTGACAAAAATTTGAAGTCAGATTAAAAGCTGACACATCCTCTATTTTAGTGGTATGTATGAATCACTATATATAGCCGTGTGCTCGTGTATTTGCTGATGCATGGTAATGTAGTCTGTAGCAGAACAGCAATGGGCTGGCAAGGAAGATGGTGCACTGCAGTAATACGATAAAATCCTCATGTGACCTTGGGATAGTATTCTATGGGTAATTGGGTATCCTGGACTGATATATTACAAAATTCAAATGGAAGCAGTTGTAGTCCCAGGGCTGCAACAAATAGCCTGATCCTGCAATATTTTTCCAGGCATAATGATAATTGACTTCAAGGAGAGGTCTCCACTGCTTAAGAAACCAGAACTGTGCTATACAGCAGCTGTATGTGAACAGCCGCCAACAACGGGCCTGATTCTGGGAACTGAGAGGGAACTGCAGCTCCATCTGTCCCTTGTTAGAAACTGCAGGCGCTTGATCCACCACAAGATCAAACCCATGTAGAGGAGTTCTCACTGACTATATGTTTTTGTATTTTCTTGGTCATATAACATTTTATGCTCATGTTTGTATTTTACCTTTGCTGCAGTCCCCAGGCAGCAGTTGCAGGTTGATGGCAATATGAACAGGGAAATGGATGTGGCTCACTGAACCATAACCTGTTCTGGGATTGTCCTCCTGCTCGTGGGGAGATGGAGAAGATCTCTTTCAGCCTTTCACTTGCCAGGGCTGGCTGGCAAGTGTGCTGGAGGTGGAGCTGAGGCTGTGGCCATGAGCTCCCTTGTCCCGTCCTCTGCAGGGGAGAGGAGCAGCTGGGTTAGACGTTCTGCAGTCCCTCCCGAGACCTAGGCAGTATTCACATCTCATGCTATCATTACTCCAGCTACAAGAGTTTACACAGGATGAAACCTGACCTTAAATAACTGGGGAAAAGAAAACATCCTCATCCAGTGATCCCATGCATTTACTAGAAAGCAGAGTGGGGTCATTTTGACATGTTTCCAACACGGAGTGGAGATGCTTACTTTGGACTGAAAAATGAACAGGCTGTTTTCCTCAGCAGTGGTGTGGTGAAAGTAAACTAGTGAATAAACCCAGCTGTTAGGTGGCCTTGGCCTGTTAACTAGTTAAGCTCTGTGTTGCTGTTGCTCAAATTAGAAGTAGGTAGACTTGGTGCTTGTCCTGCAGTCAGTGAGTGCATCAGAGAGTCCTTTCATTTGGCTCCTGTTCTAACTTCTGTGTGGTGCCAGTTTGGCTCCCAAAATTAGGCAGCGAGATTGCTTCTTCCTGCCTGTATGTTCCTTTCATAATCAGAAATGATAGAACAAACCCTTTCTTTGTTCTTCTGAAAAGGCAAATCTTTGCTACTCAGCTCCTACTGATGTACTGGAGCAGCTGAGGGCAAACTGCTCTCAAAAGCAAGAGGAAAATGAGAATTCTTACTATATATATATATATATCAGGATATTGCTGTTTCTAAAAAGAAAAAAAACCAAATAAAACAGTCTAGATTAAAAACATATATGTTTACTGGTTTAGTATGTGAATTATAGAAAAAATCTTGTTCTATTAAGGAATACTCTGATTTTTATAAAAGAAATTTCTGAAAAAATGAAGCAATAATGTATAAAGACACTTTATACACATACTAATACTCAATGTCATTCTAAATATCTTCCTCCATTTTCCTGCTCCATAGTTCTTTCTGTAAGTTTGATTTTCAGTCAACATTTTTAACAGGAAAAAAAAATACTGAAGAAAACTAGAGCTGATAAATGTTAAAAATAGTATCTAGTCAATAATTGTGGGTGATTTCAGATGGAAGTATTATACACATTTTTTCTAACTCATTATTGTTTACAACTCGGACTCCTAAGGAGAGCTGAACACTAAACAGCTGATAGATGAGCTTGGGTTTGCAACTGCTCTTGAGATGTGACAGGAACCTTGCTGCAAAAGGTGACCTAACGCAGATTGATAAATGACTCTAAAGTTTTGCCTCTGTTGGAATTAGGGGGTGTTGGTTTCCAGAAACTAAGGTCAGTCATGGAGCCATGGGATTCACAAGTCATTTTCTTCTACGACTGAACAAATGTCTGGCAAAGGTTGTGGACAGACATCCATATTCAGCTCCACTACATCTGAGCAACCAACTTTCTTTAAACTGGAGTTTTTGCAAGAATCATTTCAGAGGGCACATTTTGGCATTTAACATTTGTTCCAAAATTAACAAATGCCTGGAAAATTTTCACTGAATAATAAAAAAATCTAGTATACCTGTTTTCTGTTTCAATTAGACCTTTTCCCTCAGACCTCTCTCACAGCCACGATGCAAGCTATGTCCATCTATTTTATTTCCTGGGCAAGGCATAACTTAAAAAGAAGGTTAGACATTTTAAACTAAGCAAGCAGCAAAATAAATCTTTAGTGCCTTATAATGCTAACTAAGCATTACAGCTGCGACAGACACACACACAAAAGGATGAGCTGTACAAATCGTAGGGGCCTTTTGTTTTCACAGAAAGCATTTCTAATGGGTAGCAATTCCAGCAATTTTAGCATTACCCCATAGAAAATATTTCCCACAGGTAACAATTCTCCAGGTTCAGGTTTTGCTAATTAACTATTTAGAATCAACTCCTAAGGATTAACTTTTGAGTTTCTGTGCTGAAACTGAAAGGCCCAGGACACAAGACAGATTCTGTGCCGTTTCTTTGTTTGCAAGTCGGGCAGGAAAACACAGAGGAATGCTTCTGGCTGGAACATATGCTTAATGCAAGCTATTTGGAGCAATAAAGCTATGCAATGAAGCAGCCAGCTTCTGACCTTTTGCAACATAGGACCTTTTGTGGGACCGTAGTAGACCGTGCCACTGTTTCATGCTATTGAACAACCTGCCGTGGTGCAAGCTCAGCTCAGAGGAGATGGCCACGGCACAGAAAAGACACAGCATCCGTGTAGCTGGGACTGGCTGTGGTTGGCGACACCAGTTTCCACTTCCACGAGCACCAGAGTGATGAAACCTGTTGCTGTTGCTCGTGCGAGGATTGAATGCAGGATTAGGCATGAGCCTCAACACCTTGCACTTGGGTAATAACCACATTAATTTGAAGGAAGTAATCACTGCATAAGCCTCTCCCTAAATATAATGGGACCACTAGAGGAGGACAAAGAGCTGTGTAGTGTTAACGTCAGCTACAGGGGCACCTTCCTAAGAAACAGGAGAGTTGCTTTAGCAAGCTTTTCAACTGAAAACCATATGGTCTCTGCCCTTCCTGTTCTCTGTATTAGATTCCATCCAGGCCAGCAAGTTGCCATGACAGAAATGCACGTAGAGATGCTGGTATTTATTGAGTGCTCAGCACAAGACAAAAACAAATTAGTAAATTTCCACCATGCTGTCAAGCCACAGGTGCAATGCAGCAATAGGAGGAGGCCAGAGCTGCATACGAAGGCGAAAGACATGCCAAAGGCATCCCATGTATAATTCTGTTGCATATAATGGCATTTGTCAGTTGTGATTTTGGCCCTGTGTCTTTATGAAGGCAGAGCAATAAGAAAGGCAAGTTCAAGAAAACAGATGGCCGAAAAGTTGCGTTATATATGGGTATTATTAAGTGGATCTGAAATTGCTATTCCAGCCTTGGTGAAGTGTTTGCTTTTGACACGGGTCTGAGAAAGTAAGGGCTTTACATCTTTATTTTAAATTGGTTTATATTAGGTACATACATACCCTGGAATATTTCTTGGTTCCCAAAGACCCTGTTAAATAAGGCTAGTATGTATGTCAGGACAATCTGTTTTAATGCAAAAGGACAAATTTCTCCCTCGTGTAATTCTTGTGAAAACTAATGGTTTTACATCAGAGTTGACTTAAGAACCAATTCAACGATGGTTTAAAATTAAGCAATGTGATGAAATAGTCAAGAAGCTGCTTGGCACACTCTGTGCTGGGCATAGCTCTGCCTGATTGCCACGCAGGTTTTTGGTATTAGCTGCAAATTTTTGAATAGGCTGTGACGTGCAATTTCTGAAATTTGATTTGGATGATTTCCACATGGAAATGTAAAAGGAAATGTTGAATTTACTATTAAGCAAAGTTGATTAAAAATGTATTTTATTCCATGAAAAACAACTGATAATATTTTTTAATTACTTGAACAGTTACAGTTGTCACTGTATATTGCTGAGCTGTAACTGCCATTTTCTGCAATTCTTAGCTTACCAGAGTATTTCAACCAACTTTAAATTCAGTCCTTATGGCAATATATGATTACATATGATATGTGGTTAATGCTAAGACAGCACTTGCTAGTGAGAAAAGCTTGCTCTTAAAAATCAGGAAAATACCCATCTCTAAGTATCACTGAAATTATTAGATTGGTTGAATGGTTTTCAAGTCCATAATTATAAATTCATTTTAAAATTGCCTTAATTCTGAGAAGTAAACTGATTTTCGCATAGAATCTTGCAGGTTTATCCTGCAGAATATTAAGGATTCCTCCTTTGTAGAACCTAATTCTGTGCCAATTGCAGTCACTTGTAACTTGGTGGGGGTAGGATTAGTCTCTTAATGATGCATTTATAGCTGTATAGAAAATTATTTATAACTGTAAAGAAAAAAAACCCACCTTCCACTTTTCACAGCATTTCAGAATCAAAAAATCCTGTAAGTAACTGAGGAAATGGGAAGCTTGGGAACATTATATTTCATAAAATGAATACAGTTCTTTTAGCAAAGTCTTAAAAATACAACTTACTTGGATTGCTAATTAAGTCATTTATTATTTTTAAAGTGTTTGTACTGAGGTAGTGACAGTGCGCCTCAGGCCTGGAATAATGCCCTTTTGAGTGCCGTACAGGCAGAATGAGAGTCCTTCCCTCACAAATCTTACAGCCCTATATTATCAGCAATATTCATCACAACAGAAAAGATGACTTAAAACATTTACATTTGCTTCCAATTCATCATTCGAATCATTTGTCAAGAGATTATTTTATTGCATCTTGGTCCATGAGCTGATTGGTGCCCAGGTTACGGTCCCCACCCTGCCCGGGTGCTCTTTGCTGTGCCCTTTGTCTGTGCAGAGCTTGGCACCACGAGGAGCTTATGGAGAGCCTCTGTACCTGCTCCTCCATGCCAGGGCATGCTTCTGAGTGCTGTCTCAGGCAGCAGCAGGTCAAGGCTTTCCTCGTACACAAAAATCAGAGAACAAGCGGCTAAGGCCCCGTTGAGTGTTGGTGTTCCACTCCTGCCAAAGACAGAAGGATCTGGGGTGCGGAAATAGGAGGGAGAGACTCAGAGAACTGTTTCTACTGTGTCTTCTTCCCAAAGCAGTGGAATATAGAAGGGAATAATTGCAATATCCCACGGCTTCCTTACAGCCTTTCCCAGCAGTGCCTTACTGTCCATCAAGAAAAGCCACTAGTTTGGATTTCCAGGGTCTTTTAGTAGACAAAGCAGGCACAAAGCCATAGGTACTCTGGGACCACCAGCAGACTGCTGATGGTGGCATCTGTTTGTTTTATAAATATATAGTACCTAAAGTGATTCCTTCTTTTCACACTCTTTCTTTTCTTGTCTTTCAATATTGTTGAAATCTTCAATTTACAGCTTTCTGGACTTTCATTTGGTAACAAAAATGTAAGGTGAGTTTCCAAATTTAAGCTAAACTACTCCTGCTATATATTTTCACCTATTTATCAGACAGACAGAACTGATGCAGTACACTCAATGCCTGGATAGCGTATTGGAGAGCTCAAAATATTCAGTAACTTAATTTAAAGTTCACCTTTTCATTTGTTGCTTTTGTTACTGTGCTTCTCTTCTATGGCCCTGAAGCCTTGGAATCTTTTTAAGCATAACAACAACCATACAGGGATAATATCCAAAGTATTAAGTTACACATAGGTAAGTAAGTGAGCATATACAGAAATATGTGAGAGTGTCTCTAACTTGCTGTGGTGTGTATATGGAACATTGATGTAAGAATATTGTGCTTCCTTGATAGACCTTGTGTCTTATGATCACAGGAGAGGAAATGCCTTTAATCTTCAAGTGTTCATTTCCAATGGGTACACTTAATTCTTACACAACACAATTTGGATGGGGATGCAGAATTCCTTTCAAGTTGTTTTGTTCCCTTGGGTTTGATCCTTCTTTTACCGAAGTCTGTGGCAAAGTGTCCTTGACAATGTCAACAGAGGCCAAGTGGAGTGATGAAGTACTGGAGTTCTGTTGCGTAGGGCTGCTGGGTTGTCAAGTATGCATTGCTGTGCTGTGGAAACCATAGAGCCACCTCTGTCTACAGTGTTAGGCTTATTTCATCATTATCCTTTTAGATGTTACAGAAAAGCAGCTCCTAGTTTTTGGCAGAAAACACTCCCCCGCACCCACTTTAGACTCTTTTCTTCCTTTTGCCTCCCCCTCTGTGAGCAAAAACTTTGTCAAGAAAGCACATTTGCTTGGGCCAAGAACAGAGGCAGCTGATACTCAGCTAGTTATTTTGATTGCCTGGCTGGTAGGGATTGAGGGAACAGATAATGTCAAGATTTCCTCTGCATTCCAGATCTGCTTTCCTCCTACGGTTAGCAAGCAGTGAGTGTGACTTTTCCCACTCAGCTTTTCCCACAGTCAGTAAGACTTATCTGACAACAGAGTTAGTGTCAACTGTCCAAAACTAACCAGGAGATATCTTCCTTTCACCACTCCTGTTCTGTTATTGCTCGTCAATGTCACTCTCTCCAGCTTAAATGACTGGTTAATTTACAGACATACTGAGACAAATTCACTTGTGTTGTAGTTCAGTTGAGTCCAGTGGAGTTATACTGGGAAGGAGTTTAGTCGTAGGTGTCTGAAAAGCACAAGTGGTAGGAATGTGATACTAACAGAAGCAAGAGCAGTGCGACAGTCAAAACAAAAAGGAAGCCCTGATCTTTGGCAGGATTCCCATTTCAGATTTCTGTAGTGTGATCCAACAAGGTGTTCATGTTTTACAGCTGGTGCTGCAAGAGAAAAGTTGTTATTCAACAGCAAAACAATTCCAGTGTCTCCACATCAAAAGGGAGCCCATCTTAAAAAAGAACAAAAGGAGAAATAAGTCATAGGATTTCAGAACACAGATTCTATCAAAAATTATGAGGATTGTGCTTTAAAATCTATTGGAGACTTTAAAAAAGACTGGAGTGAAACCAAAACATACTCAACCTGAAATTTTCAAATGAGCCTACAATAGTTAAATACGGAAATACTATTAAAATTCCACAGAAACAGGAAACTTGAGATGGAATTGATACCTCCAGCTGTACCTGCAGTCTAAGATGGCTTTCTAACACCTCTTCTATCAAGGAGATAAGAGGCATTTTCAGAGTCTAACATCTTCGTCAGCTGAGTCAAGTTCTCCTCCACAGATCTACTACTGGGCAGCTGATTTGGGGTGGAATGAGTCACCTTCCAAGGGATATCCCTCTCCCTCCCAGCTTCCCACCTCCCTCAGTTCTCTTTTAACCATGGGTGCCTAAAATTCAAGGAATGGAAACCTTACACCTATTGCATTTCTGATTCACAGATTAAAATGCATGAAGTATAAAACCAAGCATTTTAAAGTTAAGTTTAACTCAGTTAATTCAGTTAACCTGGACTAGCAGTGCGAACAACCAACAGTGTATACAGAGCACTTTGTTCATTCCTTCTGCACACTTCTCTACATCATGCCCATATATATCCTATCTACTGTTTTATTCTTTTATAGTCTTCTGGACTCCCCTGTATCTGTTGATTTTCTCTCCATTTCCTTTTGTGCAAAATCCAGTTTTAGTTTTCCTCCTTATTATTCATTTCACTATTCAGTTTCCCCTGAAAGGCAATGCCACTTTACAATCTGGTTACTTTTCTGCTCCTGATGCCTTACAGTCATCTTCCTTCCTTCCTTCCTTCCTTCTCTTCCTTCTGCCTCTCCTATTGCCTCCACCCCGTACCTCTATGTTCTTCAGAGCTTTGGTTCTCAGTGAAATGGACAAATAACTCTGTAAGATCTCTAAAGCCAGGCACAATACTCCCTCTCTACCCTTGCAATCAAAACAATTTCTTGCTTTTCCTTCTGCTGTTTAATGGACCTATCATGGCCTATCATGAAATCACCCATGTGTTATGCTTCCTTGACTGGCTGAACATTAGACAAATTTCTGGGTAGTAAGAAGCAGGGTTTAAAAACTGAGGACTAAAAGCTGAACTTCCAGATTCCTGTTTATGTCTTTAAATAAATCACCTGATTTTCAGAAGGGATTTCAGAAGTGGGTGATGAATGTTAACCAGTTCTGAAAATCAGACAGTGACTTATGGTTTAAGACTTAGGGACACAGTTTTAAAAATCCTTAATCTTTTGTGCCGGGGCAGAGTATTTCCATACTTAGTGCTAGGATGTGAGTGCATTCTGGAGTCCTCTTTGCAAATAACAGATGAAGCACTGTCAGAAACAGAGCTAAAAGTGGAAGTGTTGGAATACACTCTTCAGATTCAGCTGTCCAAGGCAGCTAGAATGTATCAAATTTAAAGATGAAAAGAAGCCATTGTGGGCAGCAAAAAAAAAATTACAGCTTCCCATATTAATTATCTTATATGTTTCTGAAAAAAACAAAGCAAGCTATAATATGCCCAGATGAGAATACAGATGTAGGACTCAGTATGGCTCTGTAAAAGAAAGAGAAACAGCTTTTGCTCAGGAAAACAGGAAGAGATAAAACTTATCTAGGCTTTCCGAACTAATATTGCAGAGATCTTCAAAACAGAGAGGAAATAATGTGAGAAATCAGTGTGGGAAGGAAATTTTGGTCATAGAATATAAACTTCATAAAAGATCCAAAGGCACCCAAATTAAACTTGTCAGTTTTCAGAATGAAGAGAGGCTAAGAATAGGTTGCCACAAAGATTTTTACTAGGACAAATATCATTTAAAGCTTCATTATCTCGACAAGTGAGCGAACAGATGGCAAAATCTGTAGCAAACTCAAGATTTCCTAGGGTACTAAAGATTAGAAAGATTTCTGAGAACCAAATTCAAATCACCAAAGCGAGGTGATTTGACAACCTCAAAGCAGATGGGATTTCAATTTACCTAAGTGTGAGGTAATGCTTAGGAATGATCTGACGCGTTCACTGATACTGCATACTTAATGAAGTGTTGCCAGCTCAGAAAAATACCTAGACAACATTATGGACAACTTAATTAAAACAGCTCAGTCAAAGCAGCTGTTCAATTTGCAGCACTAGTCATGAAAGCAAATAAAATGCTAATTTATATGAACCATAAAGAACAGCATTGCTATTATTATAATGTCATCATATAAATTCAGGAACTATATCACAGTGACGTCTGGCATTGTCAACAAAACTGACTACAAAAAGAAACATTCAGAGAAGTCAGTGAAGGATGACATGCAGAGAACATAAAATCATTTTACTTAACTAATGAAAAATGTCACGGCATTAAATTCCTACTCACCTTTTAAGTCCTAGAGATGTCCAAAGAACATAAGATACAGAACATGCTGGAACCTGTTTCCACAATAACGATGATCATCAAATCAGCAAGAAACTGAAGGCTTTATGCTTACATATGCTTAGGAAGCATGATGGGAGTGAGCAGAGAAAGGGAAGTACCCACACTGGATGAAATTTTCAGTGAAGCATATGGGAATTTTTACAATTACTTCAGCAAGTCAAGAATGTCACCATTAGTGTGAGATTGTCACTAGTGTTTGGTATGAATTGTGGGGTTTTTTTAAAAGAATGATTAAAGCAGTTCTTGTAGAAAGGGAGGCCATCCCTGGTGATTGTTAAGACCTTGAGTTTCACCAATTCTGAATTAAAAGGGGGCCTACAGGAGAGATGACAAGGGACTCTAGATCAGGGAGTGGAGCGATAAGGGAAGGGGTAATGGTTTTAAACTGGAAGAGGGGAGATTTAGACTAGATATCAGGAAGAAATTCTTGACTGTGAGGGTGGTGAGACACTGGAACAGGTTGCCCAGAGAAGTTGTGGATGCCC
>JAOXJM010000001.1:185555720-185578102 GCA_026413425.1 Tringa solitaria
ACTAGATGACCTTTGAAGGTCCCTTCTGGCCCAGATGATTCTATGATTCTATGATAAGAAGGGATCAGGAACATCTGCAATTCATGGCAGTTGGTTCCAAAAAAAATAAATATCGCAAACTCTGAAAATGAATTTAATTTATTTACGTAATAATCAATTTCATGTGAAGTACTCTGCCTGTCATTCCAGTAGAGGGCAGTAATTTACGTACAGTAATATCAATTGGTATGTGAACACAACATGCATCGCAGAATATGAGACACAATAAGTGGTTTTACTAAGATGGGCCAATATTCAAGGCGTACTAAGTCCCTCAAGGACAAAGTGCCATCCAGAAGTCTTATTTTCTGTGCTTTTGCAGCACGACTTAATCACATTTAATTAGAGTTTATGCTAGTTGTACTCAGCTCACTAAACTAAATCACCTCCGCATGCCCCAATGCTACATGCAGAGGTGTGCAACACATGCCCCTAGTTAAATGCCGTAAATCCCCCAGTCTGAGGGACTGTGACTTAGCTCTTACATTATTTGGGTCACTTAAGGCAAGAAAGCATGCCAAAAAGTACATGTTTGGCTCCCAAGGTAATCACACGAAGTCCAAAACCATGCAGTGCAAATACGGCCTCTCTCCCCTGCCGGGTGCTGCTCCGGAGCAGTGTGTACAAACGAACTCTCCATCCTTTGGCACAGAGGCCTGAAATTACTTCCAGCAATTACTACACTTAGCAGTGGAGAAGTAGATAAAAATTCACGTGAATTAAAAAAAAACACGAGGTGTTTTCAGCTGGCATGCCAATCAAACCTCAAGCATACTCTGCTGTATAGAGTATTCCGAGTAAATTGTATTTCAACAGATTTCATTGAGTACTGATTTTTTTGCGGCTGCTGTTGAACAGTAAGTACATAGAAAAGTTTCTGTGTCCAGAAATCATTTTTACAGATCCAGCAACATGGTGTAGGACAGTGGAAGAGGAGGCACTGAAAGTTATAATCATTGTGTTTCTTTAAGCTGTAAGAATTTGATTCCGAATCTGTTTCAAAAACACTTGAAATTTACGCTTAGCTAAAAATTGTTTAAACTGCAAGTATTTCTTTAGCAGCAAGATAAATTCAGTAACTCCAAAATAGTTTTTTTAATTCTGTCAATACTTTACAAATATTTCTTATCACAGATCTAAAATAATGTGGGGATAACAGGTTTCATGCATTGCTTGAACCAAGTGAATGGCACTGGTGCTCCGAGAAGCCAAGCAGCGTGTTTTCTGGGGAGGAGGGACTCATGTCCCAGGCCATGATGTTGCAGAAGGCACTGAACCTTCAAAGGCTGTTTAATACAGAAGCACTTTAAAAAGATCCCCAAACTGGAGTAAATGGAGTTGGTTTTGTCATAGAAAGAATTTAAGAGAAAATGACCTTCAGCACAGAAGTGTGGTTCGAATGTACCTTATATAATATGTAGGTCTGTCTGAATCTAAGCTAAGAGCAGCTTGAAACATCTTTGTATTTGGTCTTCTGTTGCTGTAATTTAAGAAGAAATTCAGGGCAGCTGCCAGCTCCAGGAAGGGGATATCTTGAGGGAATGTTGAAAGAGTTAAGTCAAAATCAATGTTACAAATTATACTTCTCACTGTCCAAATACTGAAAAATTACACTTAGCATTACAAAAAAGGGTTCCTAAAGATTTAGGAACCTCCTGCATTGGTTCATAGCTTTGGCTTCCCTAAAGTGTATTGCATATAGATATATAAGTTTATTTTGGATTCACTGCCTGGAGGAGCGTTTTTTTGCCTCTCATTCCTCTGGTAAATGCACCTCTCATTCCCCACCCCAGTCCCACTCATCCTCATCTGAATGACATGCTGTTTCATAGCTTATCCAGAATAATGCTGTGGTAAATTATTTGAGAGTGCGTGTTATTTATGTGTCAGTTGACTGCTGAATGAATATGCAATTGGCATCTCATAGTCTTGCTCATTTTAAGAGGTCTCTTTAACGCAAGGACAGATTTTATCTAAATGAATCGATTTTACAGGGAGATTTCAGCCATAGGATTTGTAGTAAGAAAGAAACTTTTTATTTATGACGTTGAAAAGACCACAGCTGGGAATGCATCCATTAATAGACTCAAACAGATGGATTCTGACAAGTCCATGAACTATTCACACTATTTTTTAGCAAATATTTTGCAGCAATCTCAAGTTGCAAATGCTACTTCAGAAACAAATATGGAGCTATCTGTCTGTCTCAAAGCACGAAACAAAAGAGTCGTGAGTGACTTTAAAATACTGTGGGTTGGAAATGCATACAATATTCACTTGAAATTTAGGAAGGAGTGCTTTTAATGGAGAATAGTTATGCCTTGGTGCAATAAATGTTTTGAATTATAATAAGTCATAGAGGGTAGGGTGTCTTTATAGATGTAGTGAAGTGAGGATGTTCAGCAAAGGCTGGCACCACTTTTTTTCAGGAAAAAAAATATTTCCATTTGTGGAAGTCACTGTCTAAGGCAAGGTAAATGCACATCTTCAGAATAGCTCTCTAGATAAAATAGCTGAAATAGAAGAAAGTGATATAATATGGGCAAGAACCAGAGGAGCTGATACGAAAAAAATGATGGGAAGAGGACTGCTGTGTAATAGTGTAACTAGTGACTCAGATCATGTCCTTTCAAGTCAAACCAACATGTGGCACACATTATTTCTCTTCAGTTTTTAAACTTTAATCTGTAGATTTAAAATTTTACTGAACATCACTGTATTTCTGGTATCACAGGAAGGTGACTACTGATTCCTCTTTTCAGCATGATTTATTACTTCATCCACCTTTACCATATCTTCTCTTACTTTTCTCAGTTGAGAATTTCAAAGTCCCATGGCAGCCTTTAGGCCATCAGCTACCTTTGAACAGACTGGGAAATTACATAGCCAAAAAGTCACAGTCAGGTTTCAAAATGTCAGTAACTGCCATTAACATGCATAACCAAACATACGTGTGTTGAATTTCTACCAGAATTACTACCACATGGTGAGGTGTTTGGGGTTTTGCCAAGTGTCTTTCCTGTGAAAGAATTTTCTTCCTGGGGAAGAAACTTTGTTACAGCTTCAATATCTAACAGTTAAATATTTGGACGATTTTTGTTTCTGCCAGTTACATTAAGGAAAATAAAGAGTAACTTCTCCAAAATCAGCAGAAACACTCTGGGTTCTGATGTAAGGATGGCTTAGGATGCAAGTCCTAACTTAACTCATTCCATCACTCCTGAAAAAAAAAAAAGAAGCATTAGTTCCTAGAGAGTCAGAAGCGTATAGTTTTACGTCAGCTTGGCAAATGAGTATTTTGGTAATTGCAGTTGCTCCCTCTAGATACCTCTAACAACTCCAGTGCTTTTATTTCAGAATAAAACTTATTATTTGATTATGGTATTAATTCATCAGAGCACATAAATACGCTGTAAATTTAAATGCTTAAGTGTTCAATTCATGTGGACTCATCTGTTTTGTTGCATTTAACCTCTAAACCTACAGCATATTCTTTTTAAAAATATTATATATTAAATCAGTGTGGTAGGATGCATGAGTTCATCAGAAACATGAAAGTATCAGAACATCCGTATTTCTGGCATTTAAAAAAATAGAGGATACTGTACCTAATCTGATGCAAATAGAGATCAAATACATTTCAGAATCTAGATTAGACAAGACACCATCAAATAAAATAGACTCTGAAACATCTGTTTTGTTTTATACAAAACCATAAACATGCGTAATTACAAAATGGCCTAAGCTGTTTCTTTTGAAGGTACCCTGAACAACAAGGACAGCAGGACAAGTGTTACAAAGCCAAAGCATGTACATTAGTCGTGGCATGGCAGCATTTTAAAGAAACTATCAAATTCATAGGGATTATAAAACAGCTGGGATGAATTGTAGGTAGAAACTGTTTTAAATCTCTGGATTCTAGGTCACAATAGAGGCTATAACACAGGGCACTCACTCGCTTTTTCACTCCTTTGTGCTGCTTTTCTCTTGAGGGAGGATCATGACTTTCAGAGGGCTGGAACCATATCTCTTATTTTATGGAAAGGATCGGTTGGTGCAATTGTTAGGGATCGTGAAACTGGGAAGAAGTTTATTGCTGTGACAGATCGGGCAACATATGGAAGGAAGTAAGACGTTCTCCAGAGACAGATTAAGTTTTTGCCAAGGCATTTTATTGAAATTTTGGAAAATAAACAGGTCATTAATTGAGTCCAGATTTAGCTACTGCAAATTGTGCAAAGATGTTGCAAACCAGATGCTTTCCCCTATTTATTTTTACAACCATTTCTATTTATGGATCCTCTTATTTAATGACTTATTTCTTTAATAGTGGGCATTGTTTTGCACCGGAAATCTTGTCTCTGTGCTAGTTTTGCCACTAGATGCCTGAGTAAAACATACATGTCCACACAATTTCAGGGGATGAAACAGTCAGCAGTAACATGATAAATAGGAAATAATTGGTAGGAAGTTGTGGAATACAGTAGTTCTTGTAAAGTTAACACTTAATTCTTCCCTGGGTTCCTTAGCACATAGCAGTTTTCAGTCTTTCTCTATGCAGACCCTGCTAGTGAAATGGTAGAGACAAAGACACCCATCCCGAGGACAGCATCCCAAGACCTGGGTTGTCGATGAGGGTGTGAATACAATCCATGCCAGCGTTTCCCTGGCTTTCCTGAGGTATGTGGCACAGCCATTGATGTACCTGTCAGCCCCGTTGAAGCACAGTTTCAACTTGATCTCCAGATCAAGGCTGGATCCCAAAATGGGAATGTAGCAGCCAAGCTACTGCCAAGCTGTACCGACTGACAGAAATACTTAAGAAATATTCACTCCTTTTCCACTTGGGTTTCATTTAGTCCTTGGAGTACGGGCATTATGTTTTGCTTTATCCACACAGTCTTCATTCATGTTATAAATAACATATAGGGTGAGAAGCATCTGCCCTGACTTGAAAGCCGCAAGTCTAGTGGGGATGCCTTCTAAAAGGATTGAGCTAGTCACACGAGGTCCTTTACAGTTAGGACAGAAATAGGTACCTCTGAAAGCAAGTCCTGTCATCCTGAAATAGGTGTATGAGACAAGGGGGATGAATTGCCCTCCGGTGGTGCTTATTTCTTTCCATAATCCTAGCCAAGTGACAGCACCAAAGACCTGCCTGCATCAGTGACAAGCAGGGAAAAAGCCATCTCTTCAGGTGCCACTTGAGTCCATTTGATGTGGAAATCAGCAAGCCACTAGCGTGGCAGAAGATTAATTTTAAATATTGCTACTTAGAGCATTTCTGGCTTCATTTTAAGGTACCTGCTCAAGTAAACAAAGCAGGAGGTTGAGCTGACAAGGCACCTGTGACTTCAGTAGCACTTGAACATGGACTTAAAGTTACATGTTCTGACAGTAGCCAACAAGTGTACCTGAACGTTGCATAAATGTATTTCTACATTTCCAGATTATTCTAGGAAGGCAGATTGTGAATTACACGTCTTTAGAAGATGTACCAAATTTATTGTAATAAAAGCTGTGTGATTTTATTTGTGATCCCAGGCTAGTTTAGCTAAGGAACAAGGGCAGCAGCCATGGAGATTGCGTAGTGCATGCTTTAAAGGGTGTTTTAAGGTTCAGTTTTCAAACTACTAGTTAGTTACCTGATGTGTGAATATTTGTTGTATTCGGTACAGAGTCCTCAGTCAGAGCAAAAGTCTGCCAGCCTCAGGTATCCTGTTTTTCACAACAGCTGCTAGTGGATACTTACAAAAGAGTATAAGAGCATGACAAGTTTATGGTATGACCTCGTAGCTTCCAGGTTTCAGTAAATAGTCTTTGCTGATGTTGTTAACAAGGCTGCCAATTAGGAACAAAGTAAGAGGGAGGTTTACGATGTGACTGTTCACTTCCTAGCTGAGCTACACCTAAGCTGGTGACACACAGAGTCTGTTTCCCGTTTGTAATCTTCTGGAGACGTGTAATCCCTCACATCACAGCTGCTATTTTAAAAAGTTATTTTCAAACCATTCACAGGTGTCATGGCCAGAGTTGCCTCCCTGTCACATGAACTTTCACTAGTCTGAGCAAAATTGGAACAAAGTTTATTTTTAAAGTAACACGGGTTTACTAGTGGCTTGAAAGCAAAATGTTCAGAACTCCATTTGGTTTTAATTTATCATCCAACTTACTATGTTTGGTGACATGTTATGAACCAGTGAGTATACCATATGTCATAGGTTCCCCAGGACATAAAAGAAGGAAAAGTAAAGATTGAAATATATGCATCTCTGGTTCATTCTTTTGCAATCCAAGTACAGACTACATGCAAAGTGCCTTAAAGCCAATTCTTATCTCAGGTACACAAGTTCAAATCCTGAGCACTTCCAGGGTAATCAGTGAATTCTGGTTTGGAGTAAAAGACCTCCACGGCAGCATGTTCTGGAAACTCTTTTTTCAGGGCCCAATTTTGCCTTAATTTCATGTCCTTAGAGCTGAGAACAGCACTTACCTGTCAAAATCTAATTGAATGAGAGGAAAAAATAATTGGCAAATATAAACAGGACCAACCTTTCTTAAAGGTCAGGTACAATTTCAGTTCTGCAATTTCTAGTTGCCCAACTCGAGATACTTCAAAGAAGTCTTATGTTCAGACTGAGGAAACCAACGCTCCCAGAAAGTCAGAGCTTCACAGGTGTCATGGAAAATCGACCCAAGATGAGTTGTTCCTTTTGAAGGTTTTGGCCGAGGAATTTTTCCGGTAAAACTACATTCCATAAACATGGAGCAACACCTTAAGTAGACGACAACAAATGAGGAACAGCGTGGAGTTGATTTGAAAGAGAGCTGTATATTCAGAAAGTGGGACAGGGAGGAAGCCTGGTGGAGGGACTTGATAGGACGCCAGGATAAACAGAGAGTAGATGGCAATATTTTCATCATGCTGGAATCAAGATAGTAAAAAAGAAATTCACGGCTGGTATGAACCTTGTCAACCTATCTCTTGGTCTGCCTGTTTCCAACAGAGGGAGAATCAACAAAGGAGGAGAAGAAGTCTTGGTAAGTGGTTGCTGGAGGAGGTGGAGAGTGTATAGGTGTACAGGGCTAGAGAGAGGAGATGTGGAAAGAGAGAATATGCTTCAAGGCAGTACAAACGATATGGAGTTGGGGGGGGAAGAAGGAAGGAATGTCTGCTGGAGAATAATTCACCCTGTCTGCATTGCCACAGGTTCTAGGCTCTCTCTGGTCCTTCCTGCTCAGTGGAAGCATTTTCCGAAGGCAGGGTCTAGGGAAGGAGGAGCAGGCTGATTGTTCTTTCTGAGGAGAAGCAGCATGGTGGCTGGCAAGGGAGCTATGGGAAACCCTTTCCTCTGCATCACTCCTGCTATTTGGCAGGCTTTCGCTATGAAAAAAAAAAAAAAAACAACAAAAAAACCAACAAACCAAAAAAACCCAAAACAAACACCTGCAGCTTGTTGGCCAAAATAACTTTATCCAGATACGTCAGCTCCATAGTGTCTATATAGTGCAGTGCAAACTGTGAGTGAAAAAAAAAAAGGGTGCAAGAAAGAAATAGAGTGTCTAGAAATTAAAAGCTTAAGTTGTGCACAGAGCAGTTGATTGCTGGGAGACAGAAAATGCTGGTCAGGGACCATCAGGGACCGGGATATCCAATTCATGAATATCTGTTCATATGGTAAGCTGCTCCACTGCTGGTTTATTGTGGAGGGTCTGCCAGGGATTACTGTGGTTTGAGCTTTGTTTTAGAAAAAAAAAATTGCAATTGTTAGATACTCCTAAATCTTCTGATATGAAAAAATGATAATTTGGGATTAAAAACTATAGGCATCATGCATTCTCTTTTAGATATACAGAGCAAATAATGTACTGTACAGAGCAATTGATGTAGATGATGCTAAATTCTAGCTTTGTGTGAGATATAAGTTATGCGTGCATGTTCCAGTTTTCCCCTGGCTTCTTTATTTGTGAGGTTGCTATTTAGACACCAGTATGGCTGAAATTATGCGCTCAGCGAAGTGTGCAAGTGTGTTGGTTGCACTTGCAGTGACATGGTGGGTCAGCCTTAAACCTGGGCTAGTGACCAAGTTCACTGCTCATCCATATTATTTTCTGTGCAGAGCCTTTTCTCAGGTTCTGGGACGCCCAAGCTGGTAATCAAGGGAAGGGAAGAAATGTCATGTGCACCCTGTTCCTCAGGGCATGGGCGAGCACATACCCAGATGCCACGGAGGTGGGCCTCAGCTCTGTGCTGGATTCAGTGCCCTCACTCAGGCACGGGACTGCCATGTGTCAGGCTGGATGGTCCCGCACTGTACCAGGGATGCTGGCTGCCACAAGGCTTAATTCAGTTTGCTTCGTCAGGGAGATGGGAGAGGTGGAGGTAGAAAGGGTCGCTGCACTTCTGCAGAGAGCATCCCTCTCAGGAATACGCTGTGTAGCCCAAACTCCTACCACGCATCAGCCAAAACCCCAGCTTTCCTGGGAAAAGGGGATGGCTTTGCTGTACCTAGTGGCTGTCTTGGTGGTGATAGCCTGGGGATTGTAGAAAAACAGGAGATATTTTAACTGTTAGCAGACAAAATGCTTTATGTGCATCCTGCAGAATACTTCCTTGCATGCAAAGCTGCAGTCCAGCCCTAGAGTTGAGACTCAGCTTCTCCGTGTGTGTTGCTCTGTAAAGCCACATGTACGAACGCTACATCCTTGTTACGCAGTATTTACAAGATCTGATAACATGCATTAAAAATATATTGGGAAATCTGTGGCATTCTGCAAGTTCAGGCGACGACTCGTCTGAAGGAACCCACCACAGGTGTAGGACCATTTTGAAGGATATTTATTTTCTCCTTGATTCATGCAGTTACAGTAGACTTTAGCCCACCTTCAGTGAACTGACATTGCTTGTAAGGAAAATGGAAATACCTACAAAATTTTATTTCCTTTTTTTTTTTTTTTTAGGTGTCAAAGTAGTTAAGCAAGGCACAGATTAGTGTTATCAGTCAGGAAATTGGTACAGAGCCAAGTCATACAACTTCCCGGAAGTCCTACAGCAAATCACTGCCAGGTAGTCCTGTGCCCTAACCGTTGTGCCGGTCTGTCTCACTGGACCAGGGTTTGAAATCATGCAATGAATATTCATTGATTTCAAGAAGCCTGGAGAATTTGATGTTCTCATGCACCAGTTCCACACTGTTGTGTTTGAAATAGTGTTGCTAAGAGCTATTCTGTTCTGTCTTGGGTTTTTTTGTTTTTAATTTTTTACAAAATCTAACTTCGGCATTGTCTCTCTAGCACAGAGAGATGAAAAAACCCTCTCTCAAAACCAGATCAAAACCTGAATATTTTCTTTCTTGCCCATTTCATCACCATGGTACTGGAGTCCTGTTGGAAAGAAAATAAATAGCGAAGCCCTCACAGGAAGTCTGCTAAGGCATGAATCTTCAGCTAAGATAGGAATGTTTGCCTGTGGTTCAGAGTGACACCAGCAGTAGAGCTGTGTAGGGATTTACAATGTATTTGGATAACATAAGAAACTAAGTTTATCTAAACACTTTCTTATGTTATCACTGTGTTATCCAAACAGTTTGTTAGTAAGACTGGGAGATGAGGATGTGTGCTAGCCCACCACTACTTAAATATATTTACACAATTCCCGTGGCTTTAGTTTTTGGAACTTGGGTATAGATTTAGCAGATGGAGTTGCATGAAGGGTATGGAAACTACTTTTAGCTCATTCCTGTCATAATAGTATCTGAATGCTTTGGCAGAGGTGGTCTGCCACCTGAAGTGTCTTCCTCTCTTTTGACTTCTATTTTGACCTCTATTTATTATCCAACTTTTTTTTTTTTTTAAATTTACTGTTGAGAACCACTGTCTTTAAAGAATCCACACTGTGGGATGCTGGCTATTCTCGGCTTGGGCAGAGTTCAGCTGAGGCCAGTGGAGTCTATATTCATATGCTGGTGTGGTTTGACTGCGAAAAAATGTGATGTTTAAAACTGAACAGGAGCGAGACCATAACACCTAAATTAGCAGCCAGACAGTGGACAAAACAACCAACTCCTTGCAATGACTTTACCCACTGACCAGTAGTGCCTGGTCCCTTCTAACCTCCCGGGAGAGCAGGAGGGACAGGAAGGTCAGATCGTCTGAGCCTTGCCACCACAGCCAACAGACCACCCACCGGCTTATGCTTCACCAGTAAATGTGCGAAGAAGGCACGGAGAGGTTGTGCCCAGGGAAATACTCCAGCCACAGACCACAGGAGTGGTTATTTTGATGCATTTATGCACTAGGAATGCTATGAGAATCCCACTTCTATATAGTCCATGGGGTTGTTGCAGGCTGGTTAGCTCACGCAGGAGTACACATCAGCCACTCCAGGTCAGACCACAGCCCCATCCAACCCACTATCATGCATTGGCCAGCCAGGCAGTTGCAACTACTTTGGGAAAAATATAACACTGGGGTTATCATGCAGTGATGCTGAATACATTATATATCCTACCTGCATTGATGTGATTCATGGAGGTCACAGAATCACAGAATGATATGGAGTTGGAAGGGACCTCTGGAGATCATCTAGGCCAATGCCCCCCTGAGCCACAAGTTGGAATTTTGTGCTTAATGGCCCTTGCTGGCTTTTTCTTTCAGGAATTTACCTAATATTTTTTGAACTCTTCTAACTTCTGGCAGCTACAGCATCCTCTAACAATGACTTTCAGGGGTCAGGTATGCAAATATGAAGAAATATTTATGTTTGTTCTTTTTGAACCTGCCCCATGATCATTTCACTTACTGTTCTCAACTCCATCCACTGCGAGAAGACCTCAGCACTGCCAAGCGGTGGGCAGACCTTTGTAATAGCATAATGATGTTTGTTGGTTTGCTCTCAATTGCTTTTCTAAAAAGTTTTAAAATCCTCTTTGCTTTTTTATTCCTACTAAGCACTTTTATTGTATTTTTGTAAACCTATCCAAGATCTGTTTCCTCAGTGATAACAGTTCCATTAAATCCCATAACGGTGTGGTTTGGGGTGTATTTTCTCAGGTACATTTATCAGCACTCAAAAGCTATGGTATTAATGCCTTCTCAATCAATATTGTAAGAAACTTCAGTGTTTCCAACCAATTTCTATTTTGACTTCCACACTAATTTGGTGTTGTCATTACATTTTGCCACCTCGCTGCTCAGTCTCTTTATAAAAATCATGTGTGGATAGTGGACAAAACAGGTTCCAGTGCTAATCTCTGTGGGGGTCTACTGGGAACCTCAGACCATTGTGAACATGGAATATTTATTACTACTTTTTTTTCCTGTCTTTAAGCAGCTATTAAGCCACAAGCGGCCTTTTCCTTTTTATCCCCGATAGCTGAGCTTCTTTACGATCTCTTGGTAGAGGATCTTGGAGGAGCCTTTTTCAAATCTCTTACTATTCATTTTGTGGATTTGACATCCCCGAGCTCCTCTGTGGGAGGACTGATGAGAGGAATCACTTCAGCTGTCTTGCCATGACCCTCATTTTCTCGACTTTTTGCATGTGTCCTTATTTCTCTACGTTTTCGTGGGTGGCTGGTGGGGCAGTTGCCTCCTTTTTCTCCCTACCGTCCTTTATGCCCATAAACAAACTACTGTTGTTGTTCTGAGCCTGCATATTATTTCTAATCCTCTGCTTGTATTGGAACTGCCTTCTGTGGTTTGGCCAGGCCACTAATGCTTTTGTAATCTGGAGATACCTTTTATACCGGTACTAATCACAGAATATTTGGATCTTAAAATGCAAATGGCTAATCCTCTGATGCTGCAATGGGGATGCTGTAACAGAGGAAGAAGGTACAATGTACTATTCACAAGCCTCTTCTCCTGGTTTGAAGTTTATTAAAGGTGTCTGTAAGCCGGTCTTTCATGCATAAGAGGAAGTCTTGCTTAGCACTACTCATTTGGTAGGGTCTAGAGGAGGGACACAAAAATGAGCACAGGGATGGAACATCTCTTCTATGAGACAGGCTGAGAGAGTTGGAGTTGTTAAACCTGGAGAAGAGAAGGCTCTGGGAAGATGTTATTGCAGCCTTTCGGTACTTAAATGGGGCCTTTCCCTTAAATGGGAAAGATGGGGACAAACTTTTTAGCAGGGCCTCTTGCGACAGGACAAGAGGTAATAGTTTTAAATTAAAAGTGTGAAGTTTCAGACTAGATATAAGGAAGACATTTTTTACAGTGAGGGTGGTAAAAGACTGGCCTGTGTTGCCCAGAAAGGTGGTAGATTCCCCATCCCTGAAAACATTCAAAGTCAGGTTGGATGGGGGCTCTGAGCAACCTGCTCTAGTTAAAGATGTCCCTCTTACTGCAGGAAAGGTTGGACTAGATGACCTTTAAAGGTCCTTCCAACCTAAACTATTCTCTGATTCTGTGATTTTTAAAACTCACTATCAGACATTTGACATAGCAGCTGACTTGCCTCCATAACACATTGCTTTCCAGTTGGACAATCCTGTGTCATAATGCTGTGCAGCCACTAGCCACTTCCATCCCGCTTCCTGGCTATGTTGAAACCTCGCAGAAACTATTTTCCTTTTGCCCCAGTCCTATTCCAGGCAGCCCCAGACAAGCCCCAGACCCTCGGCGCCCTGGCACGGCCTCAGGAAGACGATGGAAGTGTCGCTGAGCCAGGGGGAAGCATTTCTGGCTGCTCTGGAGGCCCTGCTGTTTCATGCCCTGTATAGATGAGTTTGTAACCCCTAGTAATGCCATCTCAGGTCTCAAACAAACGTCTGTGTTCAAACATGAAACATTTTTCCTAAACAGCAGGCAATGAATTTCTGCTTTTAAAAGTCCCAGGCCCAGAGATAGGATTCAAAAGATGTGAAGTAAGTGAAACCCTCATCATAAACACAGCTTTGGGCTCCCCACATATGACTTTTTTCTCTTCCTAAATTTGAGAAAGGAGGAATTGCCTGCTGTTAACACATGAGCTGCTGTGCAGGCATCCGTAAAGGCAGGTATAGGTAAGACATAATAGGATGTGTGGATAGGATAGGGGCAGGATACGGAGATAGGACTCCAACATCCAATATAGGATATATTGCATATATAGGATATTGGAGTTTTGGCCACAATCCAGCAAACTGAACTGTTCTCCTACCTGCAGGATTATAAAAGGGAATCCAGAGATCAACAAGTTAAAACTAGATGCTTGACTTTTTTTTTTTTTCTGTGACTTGAAAACAAGAGTTTCCGGCTTCTTCTAACTGCATGTCACTAATGTTAATAACAACTGTGCTCCTCCAGTGATTAGGAAGCTGTGTTGTTCTCAGAGCACCAATGCTTGCAAATGAAGAGAAGCCATCAAGTTGACATTTAATTTTAGATGCGATATAACAGGATAAGTGCGACTAACAATAAAAGGGAAGTGGGTCACGGCAGGAAGATCAAGTGACTGATTACTGTGTGAGAACTACAGGTTCAATCCGAGCCCGAAGAACTCCACGCCAAGTACGACACTGTGGACCTATCCCACAGTTAATTCAGAGGGGTTCCTTATAAGACATGAGTAAGTGGTCCTGTTGGATACAAGTGGGAAAGTTCATCTCAATTTACTCTCAACTACCCCACTGCTTATAGCATTGCCTCATGCCTACGTGGGTCATCCTCTAAGGCCAAGGTGGTGCGTAGAAACTCACACTGTTGTTGTGCTCAGCAAAGCTGGTCGTAAATGGATAGTTCGTTATACAGCTTGGCGTTTCTAGAGTACACTCCACTGTTCTCTCCAGCTGATTAAGGTACCCCACTCACAGTGAAATGGAAGCAGATTTCGAGTACGGCCAGTGATAGTTGTGTATATATCTGGGTAGCCCTGGGGCAGTTTTATTTTCTGCAAAGAGCTTCCTCTTTCCCTCTCACACCAAATGCAATTTCAGGTAGGAAAGGTGGAAGAGAGACGTAAAAATCAATGAACAGAAAATCAAGTGTTGCAGTTCTGCCTGTGAATGCATACAGAGAGCAGTACACATCCTTGAGCTGACTTTGTTAATTCTACTAATAAACGCTATGCAGTGCTTTGGTAATAAAACCTTAAGCGAAACTTCCTGATCTTTCAGAAAATTTCAGTACCCATCAAATCGCTGTTTATCATGTTAGATGTCCAGCTGTGACACGTAGGTATTACACTATAGATACAAGGGCAGACATTTCTGATTCAGGTTTAAAATTACTAATTCCAGTTCTGGTTTTATGAGGGAATCTCCATTCCTGCATGGAAGAGTCGCGCCATGGGAATGTGGGGTTGGATTTCCATCTGTTGGGCTGTGCTGCTGTTGTGACAGGCAGCGATTTCAGGTGTGTGCTGGGGCTTCCCCGCAGCCTTTGTAAAATGCACGGGAAAGCTTTCATCTTGGTTTTATGAGATGCATTAGCATGAAGTTCAGTGTTGCTCTATTAACTATTCCAGAAACAGTCTGTAAATGGAGACTGAAATATTAATGAGCTCTCTTATATAACAGCTTAGGCTTCTGTAGTGCTTTTCGTCTGAAAGGTTGACGGCCAAAGGGATTTCCGCATTTGAATGACACATTTTTGAAAATAAGTGGTGAGTGTCAAGGCAGTCTCCAAACGAAGAGACAGTAGTTTAAAAGTATGCAATGAGGACTACTTCTTTCTTCGACTGTGCACGACTTCAAGCACAGGAGCTTTCAAATGAGCGCCGCAAGACCAGCTAACTCTTGTTGTTTCTTGTTTTATTTGACTACTATGTAAGTGCTGGACCGAAGCCAAAGAATTCAGCCTCGGTAGAGGCAGCGCCGAGCCTGGAGGAGCCCTCTGGCTCTGAAGTTGAGTTTGGACCCTTGTGTCCGGGAGGAAGGGAAAATGACTTTTTGTAAGAAAGGCAGAAAAAACGGCAAATGGAGGCTCCTCATTCTGCCTTTCGTGACCGCTGAGATGTGCTGCTGGGGAGGGCAGCTCTGCCCCATCACTTACCCTCTGGCAGGGACGTGGGAAGGATGGGCAGCTACAGGAGCACTGGGTCTGGTGCTTTGCTCTGTTACAAGCATCTAACTAGGTTCGTTGAACCCTTAATAGTCTTGTTCCCTAGTCAATACTTTTCTGAGGCTCTTGCCTTGGCTTTTGTTTCTTTGGGCTGAGTTTTGAAGCATTACATTTCTGTTAAACCGCTTCCCTAGTCTTTGGGAATATAGCAAGGAACAATACAGAATCCCATTAGCTGAAAAAGTCAATGCATTTTCCAACAGAAAATTTAAACAGAGTGCTACGGAATGTTAGTAATTGCTTTTTCCACTAGCAATAGTATTTTATAAGTAGAATTATATCAAAGGACTGTAGATTAATCAAATAAGAATTTCCCCACGTGGTGGTAATGTCTCTTTGGATAAATACTATGCACATCATTGACACTTGGGAGTCTCTGGGATATTTATTCTTCAAAGGACAGCAGCTGAGTGACTGACAGGCTGACTTGGCAAGCTGGGGTGGGAATGGAAACCATCCCTTCCCTGCTGCTCAGGCTCTCTCCGCCTGCACCTGTGTGGCTCTTCTGCCTTTCCACTTTGCACAGCAAGGGAGGGAGGAGACTGGTCATTCCCAGTCCCTGGCTGCCAGCAACCAGCCTGTTTGGAAGCACAGATGGTAGTGGTGCCACCTCTGTTGTTTTGAGTTTGAAGTCCCTGCTGGGAGTCTCAGAGAAGTCAGTACAGCCACGCAAAAACCAGCAAGTACAGGACTTGTGGGTGCTGTGTATGGTAAAAAGGGTAATGGAGGCTTTCAGTCTAGAGCATTCATTTTAAACTTCTAGTACCCGGAGTTATATTTCTCTATTTTGCAGCACTGCAAAAGTCCCACATCAATGAGGAATAAAATTCATAAGGTGTAACGAGAACAGATTGCATCGCACTAAAACTCTACCCTAAGGAGTTTTGCACAGAGTGAAATTTTAATGAATAATTGTGAATGAGGCAACTTTCCCCCCTCACACTTAGGTGGCCACCTCTGCCCTTGCAAGACAGCCTGACCCTGTCCCATGTGAGCAGGCAGGTCACAGGCAGTGCCACCCCACAGCCCTGCCCTGATGGGCAGCATCATCCAGGCTGGGGGTTAGAGGAGAGCTCCATCATATGAAGGCGCATCATGACAAGTTGTCGGCATCAAGGCTGGAGAACAGGACACGAGTGGAGTCTACGGAGGTCAAGATCCCCCGTAGGTTGGGATTGGGGTTGAGCCCCTTCTGCCCAGGACTTGCAGCCACTCCAGCATCCCCCTGCCTGAGACTGGCCTCACGGGAAGGAGCGTGGATTTGGGAGGTGGCAACACAGTTCCCAAGCTGTGCAGGGTCCGTGCTGGCCAGCCACCCTGCTGCCTCCCTTCTGCCTTTCCCTGCCCTGCTGCCTGCACATGGGTTTTAGCAGGGCCCCCTTCAGTTGGGTGGGTGGAAGAACCTTGTTAGTTGTCATAATTTCCAGTTTTGTGATATTGATCTCCAGGGCTGTGAAATTGTTTCCCGTGGGCCACCGGGGCTCGTATCAGAAACTGTCTTGATCACAAAACTCCCTGGCAAGAGCTTTGCTGCCTTAGAAATCAGCTCACGCTAGGGGTATATTAAACCAAAATATTAGTATTTTAAAACGTGGTGGAAAATTATTTGTGGCAGGCATACTAGGAGGGCATTTTCAGTATATTTTTAGTCAGAGTTGCTGCCCATTTGCTGATGAAAATGGCAATGTTCAGCTTCCATTTGATAAACTGAAGAAATGGCATGTTTTGCAAACTCAGTGGTTGATATGTAAGTCTGAATGAAAACAGATCCCCTCTTGTCTGTTAAAAAACCCCAGAAGATGTTGTGGTAAGGAACCTGAAGAACAGAATCTCTCCATCCCCTTCCCTTCTCCCAGGTTGTGACCAGTTCTTGGTAACACTAATATTAGGGAATTTTGGGTCTTGTTTACTGCTGAGTGCCTGCTGCTAGGCAGTGTTGATTTATTTCTTTTTATCCCAAGGGCTTCATTTGTTCCAGTGCTCGTTGTACCGTGCGGTTTTGAGGATTCAGACAGCCCTTCCGTAAACGGACTTTTTCTTGGCAAACAGGGGTATGATTTTTAGAAAATTAGCAAGGGCATCTTCTGCAGAGATGAGTCGACAGCTGGGCGGTGTGGAGCGGAGGAGGAAAAGGTTTTCCGCCCTGTGCACTCTAAAACAGTCATTCCCGACTGACTGTCTTCAACTTTTTCTTCTTCTTTGCTTTCGGAAGCAGCCCAGTGCAGCCCCATCCGTGCTGGGTGAGCTCCATCGAGCCGGGGGGCTGCCGGGGCTGGGGCAGGCTGGTTGTCCTTCTCTGGGACAGGCTGGTTGTCCTTCTCTGGGGAAAGCTGGTTGTCCTTCTCTGGGGCTGGGGCAGGCTGGCTGTCCCGCTCCGGCAGGCTCCGCTTCCACAGGCTGGACCGGGAGCGATTGGCCCGTGCGGATCATGTGGGAGAAGCAGGAATCCTGAGTTGTAGCTCTTGGCACTCCTTTTTCTTTTAAAGCGCTTGCTCTTTTCAGCTCCCTAGGGCTTGTTTCCTCTCTCCTTTCATTACCCTGATTGTAATCTGGAGTAGCCACAGCGGAGACCGACGGAGTGATTTTAAAGGAGCAGAGATGTTTAAGCAGGTGCCCAGGACTTCTGGCACGGGCTGTTACTACCTAAACTCGGTGTCACCTGAGGGCCAGGAGATGTTCTTGCGATTCGATCAAACCGCCCGGCGCCCTCCCTACAGGACGAGCAGGATTCTCGCACGTCACCAGCTGCTGACAAAAATTCAGCAAGGTGAGTTACTGGCAGAAGCTCTCCTTAGCCTGGTGTTGTCACGGGTTCTGCAGGTCCCCTCTTTCGTAGCTTCAATGCCTCATATTTCAGGCTCTCTTCCTGCCTCTGTTCTGAACTAAGCTGGCTAGAGTCAGAGTTTGAAATAGTCATTCATACCTTTCTGTTTCTACATATGCACACATACGCAGAGAACCCAGAGACAAACGCTAGTGCCTGCTTAGCTATTTAACTAAATTAACTTTTAATCATAAACTATGCAGTAGCTTAGGTGCTGAAGTTCGTCTTTTCCGACTGGCAGAGCAGTTGCTGGCAGCAGTACCTCTGCTCCGATTGCCACAGGTAAAACCTGCCTGTGGTAAAGTACAGAAAGAGAAAACAGATGATCATCCAGCTAAAAACAAAGCAGAAGTCCAGAGCAGCTGGAAGAAGGCAGTTGGGATAACATCCTTTGGAAACAAGAGTGTGTAACTGTCAGAGAATTAGAAAGCTTGTCACATGTCCTTAAAAATAATCGCTGACTTGGCTTTCTGCAGCTGCTTATGCAGTTATCTAGGCAGACAGTACAGATATATTGGTTTTCCTTTTCTGAAAATATATCCACAGCACTAAAGCTAAATGCAGATTGGCCTCAGAACAAATCATTTGGCCTGTGCGTGCAATTTAAAATCATATTCAGAATCGGTAATACAAAGATAAAAAAATAAAAGCCAACTGTATGGATTTTTCCAGATTAAAAAGAAAATCAATACATAGTTTTGTATTGATCACAGTTTTGCATACCGTCCTGTCTCCAAGAATACCAGTTTCCAAAGTGGACGTGGTCCTACATGCAGAAAAAGAGTATGTCGTGTATTTGTCATGAAAGAAAAATAAAATCCTGAAGATAACAGTCACTTTCTGGACAGCTTGCAAAAAGATGTTTGATTCTGCTAACTAGGGGAAGGCATAGAGTTAACATTGTTTGCTGTCATATCTGGCAAGTATCACAGAAATCGGTGTGAGCTTCTGACCAGCAGCAGTTAAATGGGGTGGCTATTTCTGTGTGCTGCTTTCCAGTAAGATTCTTTATATCCGTAGCTGTCAAACTCTGGCAGAAGTACAGGGGTATAGCGATGAAACTTTTATTGCATTTATAAAGAAAACAATACATAACTCTTTGACCAGCTTTTAAAAAAAGATGAAAAAGATAGTTTCTGTGGCAATTAGGAAAACGCTGTTGTTTGCAAGGCGGTCTTGGGAACTGGTTGTGTTTGAAGGATACTGGTCCTCACTGCAGCTCTAATTTCAGGAAGGATATTATGTCATTCTGTGTACCCAGTGTACAGCCTGGGTTGAATGGAAAGAAAGGGTAACTGATTTCTCTCCAGGTTTATTTGAAAATGTTTTGGGTGCACTGCTAGTACCAGCTGAATTTTCAAGCTGCAGCTGTGGATGGGATGGATCAACACAACTCCTCTCTCTGTCCTGGTGCTGCTTAATGTTCCCTCTTGTAACCTGTAACCCAGGGCTGCCAAAGCCACCCAGTGGTGCTGAGGCTTTTGAGAGGCTGCGTGGTGGCACAGGGAGGAGTTTCCGAGATGTAACTTTTCTGCAGCTCCTTGCGTGGAGGGTCAATCTGTGGTAGATGACCTCTGCTGCCCTACCACGGCTTTCCAACCTGTACCACACTGAACTGTGGGAAATGATGTTTGTATTGCGCTTTGATGATGTGATTTGTGTTACAGATGAGTATATGAAATATTTGTGTGTTTTGGATCACTCAGAATACATTGTTGATTCCTTCACTTCTTTTATTGATGGAAAACAGGGGACAGAGTCTCTTCTTTGTTGTGTCAGTTCATTCACATGAAATTGTGTGTGCAAATAGATGCTGATGTCTGAGTCCACATGTAGGAATGTACTCATCTCATAGAAAGTCATATGCAAGGTGCACATCTTTTCTGCAGTGCCCCAACTACTGAATAGTAATTTTGTTAAAAATAGCCGTGTTAGTAATACCAAAAATGCTAAGTCTATCTAGCATAACTCAGTTTGAAGGCTCCAATTTACCCTCAGTGGATGAAACGCTGACAAGACTTTTAAGGAGGGTTTGCTGGGTGAGCGTGTCTCCCTCTGTGCCTGCCTTCTTCAGAGCGTAAACGGAGTGAGGGTACTGCGGTCAACCCCAGTCCCAGAGGGTACTGGAAGGGCAGTGTAATATGGATGGAGGAATCAGCCTGTCCCGTTAGAGGTGAATGAGTTTTACCCCATTGGCAAGTGGGCTTCACTACTAATGGAGTGCCACAGAGCAGCTTATCAAGAATGTATTGACAAGTATAATCAGGAGATGCAAGATGAAACCCAAAACTTGCTTTCAGTCACCAAAATGAATAAAGCATGTAAATCATCATGTAGTCTCCTTGAATTCATATGTCCTTGAATCATACGTTTTAAGGACATTAAGACAATGCATTTGAATGCTGCTACCCAATTCTTGTGTTGACTCCTCTCCATCTAATCACTGTTTGAATTATAGTGTATGTTTAGAAAAACATCCAGCCTGCATTTTAATATCACTGGAATGGTGAATCCTGCCTGGTTAATTGCTTTGCTGAAAAGAGATCTGCCACATGTTTAAGTGCTAAGTTGCCTTGGGCCTTGTTTGAATACCTGCTCTCTACTTCTTGTGCAGGTATTTTTCAATTGCTGCTTTTCCACCTGGAGGCACCCACAGTAGGAAACGCTGAAGTTTTTATATCAGGGATATTTTTCCTTAGCGAAAGGAATGATTTTCAAAATCACAATGTATACAATGTACAATGTATGGAGCACTCAAACCTTCCATTCCAGGAGAGGAACCAGATTCACTAATGCAGTGTAATACAAAGCGTTGCATGTACTTCTATCTTTTCAGTCATTAGCTGCATGTACTATTCCAAATGATGCTAAATACTCTATCATATTGTGCAATACAACTTTTCTTCCTCCTTGAAAAACACATTTGCTGAAGAATCTTTCCTTTATATTTTCCTTTGGTGTTAGTTAAAAATAAACTAAATGAGTCATTAGAGGAATTACGCTATTTAATCATTTCTAAAAAGAAAACCACCACAAGGGAAATGAAAGGAACTAGACTGTTACTTTAATCAGATCATACTTTGAAAGTCCTAAATATTTGGTTTATGTACACCACCGACTCCTTGAGGCAGAATTATGTGGTGGCCTGTGAATGAGAGTAGTAATTATCTGTCTGATATTAAATAGGTATTTTCAAAATGTGATCTTTTGATGATTCCCTTTCCCCCATAAGCCCGTTAGTTTCCATGCTGAAGGGGACACATGCCTCAGCATAAAGGAACAGGGTGTAGCATGCTTGGTCTGAGGTATTTATTCAAACTGTGTATGCAGTAACTGTATGAGAATTCATAAATGATTACTCATGTTCTCTTTGAATAAATAAGGTGGTGACTTTCAAGAATTTATATTACATGAGTCACAAAGTTGTTATTTCTTTCAGAGTGCATGGCTAAATTATGTGGAGAACAGAAAATATAAAAAGTAGCTGTAGGTAAAAAGAAATTAAGAATTAAAGACTTAATCTGAAAATGTTAAGTTGAAATCATTGACTGTGCAGAACAGGTGGAGCGTAAGTCAAGGTGAACGAAGCCACTTCTGCCCCTGCACAGCCTGGCATCGCCAGTAAAGAAATGTCCCCATTCATCTAGAGTAGAATTTTATTCTTAAGACTGCACTTTCAGTAAGAAAATAATATGAAGACATAAATGAAAATAAGACAAATTCCTATTCTCAGTGACTAAATTCCTGCCCAGAGTGAGTAATGCTCTGTGATTTGTCTCACTTCATGCCCACAGGCAAGAGAAGTTGAAGAGAATTGTTTGATGGACTGATGTTAAAGCATACTATAACTTTTCAAGGCAAACTCTCTGTTCAACACTCAGCAGATATTTTATACTCTTCTATTTTGCAAGTTCATTTTTGATCTTTTTTGAGTACCGTTACTTCTGTGTCGCCTGTGTTTGTCTGGTTTGAGCGAGAGTTAGAGATACAAACACATGCTTTTTTCTGTCTACAGCCTCCCCTTTGGAGCTAGTTCAACATGTTTAAGTCTTCTCTTTTCTAAGCATGAGTACAGTTTGTGGAAAGTGTGACAGAGGGATGTGAGTGACTTGGCAAAAATTGTGCATTTTACGTGACTTTAAATTTCAACTGTTAATGTAAAACAAACCAAGTATCAGCAATAGACGGCTGTGATATACTCCCATACTCAAAAGGAGAACTTGGAAGTTATGTAAGTGAAAATGTTGCAGTCATGGTCTGCATTAAAAAAGCCTGGATCACATTCTGGATGTACACACGGGTACGCAGTATTTGTCCATCCCTGGAGATGGGAAACAGGATATACTTTTGTAATTAAAGACTGTGGTTTGGGGAAGTTCAGGTTAGATATTAGGAAACATTTCTTTACTGAAAGGGTTGTCAGGCATTGGAATGGGCTGCCCAGGGAGGTGGTGGAGTCCCCATCCCTGGAGGT
>JAOXJM010000001.1:185578202-185588486 GCA_026413425.1 Tringa solitaria
AGGTCCCTTCCAACCACCACAATTCTGTGATTCTGTGATTCTGTGATTCTGTTTTGTTCAGAAATAGAAAGAGACCAAAATATGGCTGTTCAAGCAACATGAACCATAGCATTTCCCACATTCTGGATGCCAGCCACTTTACCTATACATCTTTAAACCTCATTATCCGAACCCAGGATAGTAAAAGATTAACCAATAAGATTCAGCCTTGGTGGTAAGGGTGCAAACACCCCCATTTAGGTCATCTCTGACCAGTGCCAGTCACCTACTGCCTCTTAAGCTTGTGAGTTGACTCCTGGCAGTGGCAGTTTGTAGTTCCCATTTAACCCCTGGTGTCTCTGCTTGCAGTGGCTCTGTGCCTGCTCTGCAGCCCAGGGACACAGGAGAGGTCGGGGCTGGGGCTGGGGTGGCCCAGAGCATCAAGAGAAACATCCTCAGCTGCAGAGCTGCCTTGCAGACCTCAGCTGGGGCATGGTCTGTCACCCTTTCCTGTGTCAAACATATGTGGGGCAGGTGTGTGCTCACAGCAGAGGGATCTTTGAGTCCATTACACAATATCAAGTCTTGATTAAGTCTGTGAAAACTGTGTTTCTTACAGTATCTGAAGGTTCATTGCAAACTGAGACCCTACCTCACATGAAGCTTTTTCACCATCATATTTCCTTCCTTACACATGCTTTCCTCAAGTCCTTAGCCTTAAACTTGGAGAAACTGGAGTTCTTCAATTGAATTGTAGGATTTCTTGAAAAGTATTTTTTTCTAAACTTACACTCTGAAATAATTGAAGTATTTATGTGAAACTTTCAGACAAAATTGTGAACAATGTAACATCCTGAGGGGTATTTATAAACTCAAAGTGCCCTGAGGTGTGTTTATAAAAAATAAAATAAATTAAAAAAAATAGCAGTGTGAATGATTGCAATCCAGCTAATTAAAATTTAACGAAGTTGTACTTCATAGACAATGGGGCATTTGAAAGGGAGAAACTTTCACTGGAGCCACTACCCGGCAAAGAGGTTCTAAGGCTAAAATTATCAAAAAATATCTATATGGCATCTATCAAGGAATGGTGTGTGTGGTACTGCAGATCAGACTCCATGATGATACTGGTTCCTTCTGGCCTTATAGCTTCACAGCCATTTAGTGTAGGTGACACTTCTGCTGACACACGCAGGCTGGACACTGAGAAGGAAATCTTGGCTGTTCTTTGAGTTAGAGGACTTTTGCTCTCGATTTCACTGAAAGCAGGATTTCAGCCAAGGTGAAATCTTAACTTGGGACATTTTTGTTTTGAAATTGTTTGTGGTGAAATGAACAGCTGCACTTGTGCTATATATCTTCTGTATTGATCACTGAAGAGACTTAATTTTCACATTAACCTCATTGTATAATTAGAACCAGTAATGTTAAAAGACATTTGGTCCAATACATGCAGGATGTATGCTATATAAACAAATCATTCATGTGATAATAATTATATTTTTTTTAGTTTAAATTTAGAAGAAATAGTGATAAGTCACTGGGGTATATAACATGCTACTTAACAGAAGTAAAATAGAAATTACTCACAAAAATAGATTAATTAAAAGAATCTGCACATGGCACTTTTGTTACTGGGAGAATCTTATGTCTGTATTTATACATAAATCCCTGAAAATAAAGTGCTGTATTTGTGCCCTGAGCACCATAACTGTTAATTAAAAAAATCTGCAGATTTACGTTCCAGCCAGATACTGTTTTCATCTCTAGGCAATAGATCCTTATGGACTTCTTTTTCTCCATTGTGGTTCAAATGCAAACACTATGAAGTAGCATCTTAGCCACAGTCATTTTTTTTATCACTTGTATCATACAATATTCTCAGACTTTTAGTTGTACTTAAACAATTATATGAAATGTGTCTTATAGGGCATCACATATATTTAGACTAGTGCCTAAGCCTCTAATGGAAGGTACTGAGAAAACAGGTCCCTTGTAGTTAGGTTATTAGGTTATTAAACAGTTGTCTGTGGTTGAGTTTGTTATATCTTGCAATAGCCACTTTTGAGCATAAAATGCTGAATTACGTGGCCTGTGGGCTTGATACAGTATATGCTAGTTGTGTAATTTCTTATTTATACTTATTTTATAGGTATTTGAATGTGGGCAAGTCAGTAAATCCTCATCTTCATGCCTCGTAAAATTCTCTTGTGTGTGCTTTTGCTTAAAAACCTGTTGAGTTTCCCCTCAGGTTCAGTTCAACAGGTCAGCTGAGCTTACTAGAGCAAATCATGACAACACTAATTGCACACCATAATATAGTGGGGGAGAGGAGGGCTTGAGCACCTTGAACTGGACTATTTAGAAGCTATTTTAGAGCAGACAGCATGATTCAGAGAACTTGGGATCATTATGGCTTAGCTGAAAAGAACGTGTGTGACTCAGTCTGAAAACACGTTGTGGCTTTTCATCTCTCATCTGTTATAGGTCCGAGAAGGTTAATTCTACTGGGAGAAGAAATTCACTCCATAACACTTCAGACTATGTGGGGTTTTCACTAACACACACCCGCAGATGACCAAAAGTTTCTGTCTTTGTGACAAGTTAGGTGAACTCAGAGAAATAACTTAATTTAAAATATGGGCTGTGCAGTACATCTTAAGTAAATACCATCTGCCAAGCATGGAAGCTGCTGTGCTGGAACGTACCAGACACTTTGCTTTCCACTCAAAGTCCTTTGCCAAAGAAGGACTCTGCCCTGCGACTTACTCAGACGAATCTTCCTCTGTACTAGAGGAGCAAAATAATAAATCCTAATAATGTCGACTGGTATTGTTTTAATGAGCTAGATATTACAGGCCTTTGGCAATAGTTGTGCTCTCTTTTAATAGGATTGTGGTTGGAGGAAGGTCTGTTTTCGTGAGCAAATTTTTAGGATTTGGAAGCAAAATCTGTCTATATGTTTATTGTTGTCTCTCTCATTTAGTTCTATGGTCTAAAGGGTATCTGACTTTGTTCCCTCTTAACATGTCACTAGTATCTTTCATGGTTTGTTTACTTTATTGATTGTGCTGTGTTTATTTCTAATTCTCCATCACTGGAGTGGTTTAGGACTATGGAAAAAAGCAGTAAGTTCAAAGTGGAATCTGTACATTTAATTCTAGCTCTTATCCTCTTTAGTCACAAACACATACCCGCCAGCATCCCCCACCCCCAAAACCTGCCATCTTTCTGGGAGATTTCTCAGCTTCCTTCTTGAAACTACATTTGCAGGAAAATATGACGCCCTCTCATTAAGGAAAGGCATTTCCTTGTAGGCTGCAGTACAGCTCTTGCTGCCGAATGTGTCCAGAAGCGAGGATAAAAGAACAGCTTTTACTCTTCTCCAACACTTCTCTGTGAGGGAGCTGCCGCCTCTGCAAACCCCCCCAGCATGTCCTGAACCCTGTGGTTTTATCCCTAGCTCTCTAACAAGTCTTCCCCCTTCCTTACTGCATAAGTCCTTTGCGTGCAAAATGTCCCTTTAAGTCAGAGCGGGCATGTCTGACCTGCTGAATCAGAGGAATGGGAGATGCAAAATTAAATGTTTCTTATTGTGAACTGCCTTTCCATTCCTTCATAAGTGCAGAAGTAAATTCTGCTAAAAAGCCAAATACTTATGTCTTTTTTCATAATTTCATACTATGCAGCAGACAGTTCCCATTAGCTAACTGCAACCCTGTTCTTTTGAAATCAATATTCCAAAATTGTGTAAAGTCGGAACCCGCAAAGGTTACTTGAAATAATTAGATCATATTGTTCATCCCAATAGCTGCAGCATCATCAAGCATCCTTCCAAAGGACCTGAGATTTGAAAAGGGACCAAAGATGTAGGGTGACTCTATATTTGAGAAGGGAGTGTCTGTCACAGCAGTGGGATCACACGAGCACAGGACTCGTGTGAAAGGCACAGTCCTTTTGCATCCTTTTGGCTTCAGGAAAAGGCAGAACCATTAGTATTTCCTAGTCTCCGACTGGTATGGGAGTGGGAGTCTGGACAGGACAGGACTCTCAGAGCTGCACAGTGTGGCTTTTTCATAATATATCTGGCAAACTCAAATGTTCTGTGGGATGAATCTAAGTTCTATGTCTTTAATTGCATCTGATGGCGGCAGCTGAATATCTAATCATTTTGTAACTTCAAAGATAATGGCTTTCTCTTCCTTCAAACATTTATCTGAAGGGGATAATGTAAAATCCAAAAGTTAATGCTTGGCACAAACAGTGAGGCAGTAAGTCCTTGGCTTTTAATTTTTTTCTTTTTATTTTTACAGCTATATTTATATATATTTCTGAGGACTTTTTAAAACTGCCATTCTGTCAGCTTCACTTCGTTAAAAGCGTGGCGATCTGCCTAGGTCTTAAGCAGAGTTAAGAAAGACTCTTAAAATGAGTTTCTTTTCTTCTAAATTCAGAATGTGTCGGACTATATCTGGTTTAAAAGCCCCTTCCAAATTATTCAGAATACTTTGTCCAAAACCACTTTATCACTCAGATGGCTGATTCTGCATTAAAACCAGACACCCCTGCCAAAACACAAGCCATTGCAGCAAAAGCTACCTTTCATACCACTGCCTGAGTGATGTAGCCTGGATCAAATAATCCCGGTGCTGATTCATGGCTGGGATTAGTATATCTTCATCCAGTGCTTCACGCCCAAAGCCAGAGCTGCCTTCATCCCGCCGATGGCCGCTCAGACATCGCATGAGTGGTGCTACCTAAGGGGATGCTGTGGCTGTGATTCATCTCTGAGCTACTTCAGGCCATCCCTCCCCAGCAGCTCCCAGCCCTGATGTCCTCGTCAAGGGGCCGCGGGTGCCATCGGGAGGCGATGGGGTGCCCTTGCACTGGCACAGGGGGCACGGGGCTTTGTCTGTTCAGACCAAGAACGATCTATTCACCAGCAGCTTCTGAAGGAAGGAAAAAATTTCCGGTGACATTTTACTTCTCTTTCATGTGCAGCTATTTTTAGAGGGTGCTGCTGCCAGTCATGTCAAATGCTTTGTGTCTTTTGAGTTTTCGCCGAACTGCATAATAAGCATTTCAGCTCCCGGGCGCATAATGGCAGTGTTATTTGCTGAAAGTCTTACTATTTCAAGTGGCCTCTCATCTTAAGATCAATTCATTAATTTTGGCCTCTGAAGTTTAAGAGGAAACAATTGCAGTTGCTAAAAAAAAAATGAAATTAATTTTTTTTCAGCAATACTTACTTTCTCTAATACTGGGTTCTGAAAGTCTATTTTAAGACTGACAAAGCAGATGATCCATATTTCAAGGCTGTAATCTGGCTTCTGACATTCACAGATGAGTTGTGAAGCTGGGTGAGAGAAACAGACTGTCGTTGGGGGAAATTTATTACCTTTTCTGTTATTTGGATTATCTTTTTAGTCTGAGAGTGCAAACCACTTTGTACCTCATGTACTTAAGGAAAGCCAGTAGCAATGAGAACTGCGAGGAGGGATCACTTCTGTTCCTGTTAGCCCTGTCGTACATAGCTACCTCCCACGGTCACTAGTCCAAGGGCTACTCCTGACACACAGCGGGTGGCCTAGAGCCCAGTGCATGTCCCACAACCCACCCATGAAGTACTCCTGTGGCTCTGTCACTGCTGGCGGCCAAGCTTGCCAGGGGATGGAGCTCAGGTGCATGGACACGAGGCATCAGGTGGACACATATGAGAGCACAGTAAGATCATGTTGGCTGATTGGACTATGGTGTATAAGCTGAGCAGCCAGAGTTTGCTTGGTTTTATCTATCCATGTGTCTGTCTGTCTGTCTATCTATCTATCTATCTATCTATCTTTGTGTAGGTATCTTTATAGATATTTTATATAATCTTATAAGCCTGAAAATTAGATATCTGAAGTCACTAAGCAGATCAAGTACAAAGATGTAAACAGTTCACTGTTGCTGGGAGTTCCAATGACCCAGAATTTTCTCATCTGCCCAGAGCGCAGGGAGCACTGCTCAGTGCCAGACCCAGCAATCCACCCTCATCTTCTTGCGGAGTATCCTGTCAGCTCTTGGAGATGTGAAACAAGTATAATTCCGTAATGATGCAAATGATTTATATAGAAATTAAGATTTCAAAAAGTATAGAAATCAAAAGTTTTGCCCCACACAACTATCATTTCACCATCCTGCTTTGCTTTATTGTGACAGTACTCCTGTCTGCACCTTTCTGGCACTGGGGGAGCTGCTCTCTAGAAAGCTTTGTTCATTAGCTCTCTCATAGCCTCCAGTTAGAATCATAGAATCACTGAATCATAGAATGGTTCGGGTTGGAAGGGACCTTAAAGATCATCGAGTTCCAACTCCCCTGCCATGGGCAGGGACACCTCCCACTAGACCAAGTTGCTCAAATTAGGACCACAGGCCAGGATTGCTCAAGGCATCCTCGTCTGGACTGGCTCTACAAACAAGAGCCTGCAAAACATGCAATATGGAAAAAAGAGTGTGTATTACTTTATCATAGCCCTGAGTTGGGAATGTTTCCTGTTTCCTTGACAGTAACGGTATTTTGGACTCATTGTTCCCTGACATCAGAGGTTTTAATTCAAACAAGTTATTTTTTCATAACTAAGTGCATTCAGGTTATTCAAGAAACCACTCACCTACTTGACTTTAATGAAGTAATTGTGTGTTCATCAGAAGTGCCTCAGACCTTTGAAGTTGCATTGTTCTAGAAATTTGTGTTTTAGACCACTTCTGTAGAAGACTTTGGTTAAGAAAAATGCTGCATTGCTGTTGGACTCTTGTTGGGCGTGTGGCCCACAGTTACTGTACTGCAGGAAGACTGTCTTCATCAGCCACCATGTATGAAGTTATGTGAGACCTAGAGGAAGACTGTAGTCTAAAAATCCTGGAAATACCCCGTATTAAGGCTTTAATGAGGACCAATATAAAACTGCTTGCATACAGAACCATTTACTCCCCACACTGGCAGGACTTTTTATAGCTCCATGGTGCCTTCTGGTAGATTCTGAGAGCAGAATTTTTTTCAAAATGTGGTTTTCCCAATAAAGAGAGACTATAGCTTTTAAAATGCAAACTGAATACAGATTATACAGAATTTTAAGGATAAGGATGCAAATAGTTGCATGCATTTGTTTTCTTGTTCAGCAAAACTTTCGTGTTATTACAATGCTTTCATCCTCCTGAGCACCTGAAGCTGACAGTTAATAATTTTCTGGTCTAAAATATTGCCATATAGTTTGTTTTGTAGAAAACATGAAAACCCGAAGTCATAGAATAAATGTTCAGTAGAGATGGCCACAATCCATTTAAAATGCGTCAAATATACACCACCCATATTTAAAAAGTATTCCTTATTGACTATGTAGCAGCTGGAAAACTATAGCAAGTTTTAATTATCTTCAGAGAACAAAAAGCTCTTGCCAACACATGCTGGTTATTATCAGCAGCTGCTGCATGCTGACATACTCTTTCAGCTCATATGAGGCTCAGCTGTCTTAAACAATCATTGTAAAATGTAAAATAGATTTATAGTGATGATCATTTCTTGTTAGATACTTAACTACTGATGTAATTCGTACTGAATTTGGGTTCACGACTTTGTTTAAGATGTAATAAAATTACATAAAACCACGATTAATGTTTCATGTATGAAGTGCAAATAGCATGGAATAGGAATTTAAAATAATGAACTGTGGTGCTTTTTTAACAATTAATTAAAAAGAATCAAGTTCCCTGTTAAGGTTTTAGCACTTGCGTAAATGTAAAATTTGCTTTTCTGCCTTTAAGTAACAATTACTACAACTTTACCACAATGAAAAAGATACAAATTAATTTGATGATTTAAAGAGAAATCTTCATCTTTTACATGTCATCCTTCTGTTAGCAGAAGTGGAGATCTTTATGGCAGTGACTGTTGTCAAATCAGATGCTGCAGTTTTGTTTATTGCGTAATTTAGTAGTTTGGTTTTTTAATGAAAATAATGTACTCTATAGAATCTGAGACACCAAGAAATATATGCAACATGTATGCTTCAGTGTCCTGTAGAAAGACACATAGGTATGGTAGATTCTTTTTCAATATATCTAGAACCTTCATCTTCTCCAAACTGGAAAGTTTGCAATTAACTTGATTTTCCATTACCTTACTTCTCCATTATGTCTTTTAATTTTACAATGACAGAGTAAGTGCAAAAGATACCAGGAAATCTGAATCTTAACCTGGAGGGAAGTTTTACATTCAGCAAACTGGACTCTTGATATTTTAAGTTCTTCTTCAATGTGGATTAAAAATATCCATGATGCTCTACATAGCTGTATTTTACTGAAAAGATTATTTACTTTTGGACTTGAGTTTTGATCCAATGTGTTCTTTAATCAAATTACAATGTACTGAAATACAGTTCAGACTCTAGTTTTAAGTAGGACTCGGGTGACATTCACTCCTAGAAAGAAGGCAGTGCACATATGGTTACATACTGTCTTCACACCAGCTATCTAAGGGACATTTTTCTTTCCTGTCTCAGAGACCTGGAGTTGAGATCCCTGAAGAGATCCCATCAAAGAAAAACACTGTGCTGAAACAAAATAGCTCTAGTTTGCAGGCAGGTGATCTGTGCAGGAGCATCACAGGAGCATCACAAAGTTCAAGAAATACACCTGGTTGTAGTCTGGTGTTCAGAAACCATGACTGTTGGTTTGATAACAGTATACTTCACTGAAGCTTATTAGAACCTCCAAAACTTCAATGAACAAGAACCTCCCAGGCATCAAGACCAAAGACTTTAGAGAATCACAGAACACTTTAGGTTGGAAGAGACATTGAGAGTTCATCTAGTCCAACCCCTGCTCAGAGCAGGGACAGCTAAATCAGGTTGCTGTGGACTTTGTCAAGTTTAGTTCTGAGTAGCTCCAAGGACTGATATACCACAACTTCCGCAATTTCTGTGGGCGACTCGTGCCAGCATTTGACCACTCTCATAGTGAATTTTCTTTTCTCTTATACCTAATTGGATTTACAATGCTGCAACTTGTTTCCATTGCCTTTCATCCTACAGCTCTGTACCTCTGAGAAGAGTCTGGCCCCGCTTTCCTGTTATGTAGCTGAAGCCAGCAGTAAGCTCTCCTAGCTTTAGCCTTTCTTCTTAAGGTTGAACAAACCCAGCTCTGCCCATCTTTCCTCCTATGTCAAGTGCTTCAGCCCTTTGACCATCTTGATGACCCTCTGCAGGGCTTCCTCTGGTACGCCCATGACTTTCTTACGATGGGGAACCACAAACTGAACAGGGTAGTCTCACAAATGTGGATTAGAGAGGAACAATCTCTTACTTTGATTGGTTGGCTACATCCTTCCTAACACCTTAGCCCAGTATGAGGGTGGCCTCCTTGGCCAAAAAGGCACAGTGCCTACTTGTATTCAATTTGTTTTCCAACAGGACTCTGGAGTTCTTTTCTGCAAGGACTGTCCCCGTCCAGGTAGCCCCAGCCTGCATTGTTCCAGAGGGTTATTCCATCCCAGCTGCAGGACTTTACCTATGTTGAACGGTATGAGATTTTTGTCAGCCAATTTCTTAAGCCTGTCAAGATCACTTTGAAGAGCAACCCTCCAGCATATCAACCACTTCTCCATAGTTTGGTATCATCCACAAACCTGCTAAGAGTGCACTTTATTCCATCATCCAGGGTGTTAATAAAGACATTAAACAGTATCAGTCCAATATGAATTCTTGAAGGATGCTGCTAGTAACCAACCACCATTTGGACTTTCTTCTGTTGATCACAAACCGTAAGACTAGTATTCCAGCCAGTTGTCATCCACACTGACCTAGTTTGGCTATAAGGATGCTATGGGAGACCAAGTCAACAATAAGCCTACTTGATCTGTCTCCTTCCCTAACAACCAGCAGAAGACAGCCCATTGGTTAGGGTGTACTTAATATCATGTCTATGAATGACCAAGGCTCAAATCTTGCCCATGTTGCTATGACATAAGCAATAGTAAATATTTCTTGTAACTCTTGTCCTCTTCAGTTTTATATAAATTAGTAACTATATATAATTGAACCAGGACCTCCTGCTCCACTGACCTGTGCCATAAGCACTATGCTGCAAAGTCAACCTCTGTAACCTTTCTAGTTCTGTAAGGCACTCCATATTGTATCCATAATTCATTGAATGAAACTAACCTACAGTTTTCCTCTGCAGTCTTTAAATAGGAAAGCAGAGAAAAATCATAGAATCGTAGAATCATAGAATGGTTTGGGTTGGAAGGGACCTTAAAGATCATCGAGT
>JAOXJM010000001.1:185588586-185618942 GCA_026413425.1 Tringa solitaria
CAAAGATGTTGAACAGCACTGGTCCCAGTACGGACCCCTGAGGAACACCACTCGTAAAATGAATTAATTCTGAAGCCTTGCTTAGTTGTGATTTGTCTTGGAAAGCTGTTGATGTGTATTCAGTCAAGTCCAATGAGTTGATGCCATTTGAATTAAATTGTTTTATACTAGCCTGAGGAGGTGCAGATTAGTTTAAGAAAATACGGGGCAAAGGAGAGATACAGGGCAAGATAACAGGGGAGCGGCAGGTCTGTTCCACCCTTCCCAGTATTTTTACTTCCCGTGTACAGCATGAGGTGGGGCTGTAGCAGCAGAGCAGGTGAAGAAGCCACAACTGAGATAAATATATGGCAAAGGAGGGGTAAGGAAACACATGAGGTGGGTCACTGCTGTCACTACTGCAGGAGATAAAGGAGTCCACCAAAAATATCCAGGGCTGCTGAATCACAAGTTGTTTTTCAGCCTGACTTCTGAGTCTTGCTCTTGCCAGGGGCAGTATTTAAACTGCCTTTCCCCATCCAGGATTACAAATATGACTCAGGTAAATGAGGGCAAGTACATGCAGGTCCATTGCAGGGATCTACACACAAGAAGATGAAGCTGCATAGTGTTTTGTTCCTGTGAAAACAGAAGAGTTTGGAGCTAAAAATAGGCATCTAGTTATTGTTACCTATCATTTTTTTATATCCTCTGCCCCAATTCCTATCAGTAGAGGAAAAATAAAAAACCCAGATAACCCATGTAAAAAAATTACTTATTCTTTCTTGCAAACATTTCAATGGCTATCACGGATTTCTTTTTTATGATCATGGGAGTTGTCTGGAGGAATTAGCCAGATAAACAGTTTTACTAGGTTTCACTGTTGATGGCTTTAATAATAAGTCATTCATTTAAAAAAAAAGAAACTCCAAAGTACCGGTTTAAAGGATTTTGACCTAAAAAAGCCTGAAGAACTTTAGATTATAAGGAGTCCACTGTGATTCTGCATCTAGAAAACCTAGAAAACCTTACTAGGGGCTCCTCTTCAGTGGAATGTTTTGTACCACAGCAAAACCAGAAGCAGTTCCCACTGGCTAGCAGAAATAATTAAGTTTACCATTTATTATAAGTAGTGCTGTGTGTTTTCAGAGTAAAGCGTGCCTTATAGATGTAGTATTTGAACTTCCCTGACCCTCCTCCCCAAACCATTCAAAACCCTTGAGGTAAGCAGAAGTGAGAGGTGTTCAGCACCCTTTGAAAATGCTGGTGGCAGCTCAGGAACGTGGGATCTGTAGCTGTTACTGCAATTTGAAGATCAGGAGAAGGACCCAGCAAAGTTGACAGATTTTGATGATGGTAACAGAGCAGCAAAGCCAGAGTTACAGTTCCAGCTTCCCCAGCACTGTGTTCAAATACACTAGATCACACTGCCTTTCCAAACAGAAGAACATATAAAAGGCAAGCCAGCACTAAAGCAATAGCATTTATTTCATGGGGCATTGCACCTGCAGCTCTTCCCAAAGGAATTGGCAAAGATACTGGTATGGCAGGAGCAAGGTGACAGATGTGGCAGCCATTGGGTACATAAAATCTCTGCACATCAGTAAGATGGCACCAATCAGGACATGTAGCTGGCATGGAGCACCCTGGGGGCAATCCTTGACCTTTTTTAAAAACAACAGCCCACAACACCTCTATCTTACAACTGAGCTGAAACTATAGCTAAAATTATCTCCATTAAAGACTCAAAGTTTCTTATGCTGACAGCAATATCAGTAATGGGTTTGAGTCTCTGAGTGAGCAGGGTAAGGGCTGGGGCTCATTCCTGCAGCACTGGCTGTGGCCTGGGTGCTGGTGTGGAGAAGGGAGGAGGTCACTTCTCAGCCCCCCACAGTGGGCAGTGTCACTGGAGACGCAATCCAGCTGAAATGCACGTTCTTGCCAAAAAGGGGTGGGTTTGTTCTTGGCTGCTTCTTCCCTCCCTTTGATTGAGCTTGGTAAAAGTGCAACTGCAGAATGACTTACATCAGGTCTTTTGTCCAAAAGAAAACAAATGATTGTGCTTGTATGGTTTTATTACAAGAGAAGTGGTAAGAATATGTAGCAAGGGATGAGACCACTTCTTTTCGTGTCAATCAGCAGCGTTACTGAATTCAAAACAAAGTAAGACTGTACCTACACAAGAAACAGAGAGAGAGGCAAAAAAGCAACTCCATGTATTGGATTTGTTTGCATGTTTCTAATGTGTCCTTATTTCATAACGCAGCAGAATTACTTTAAATAGACATTTGAAAGTATCTTAATTGGAAATCTAATTAAAATATATCGAGGTTATGCACAGAACAAATTCTAAATTTTAGTTCCGCATTTGTGTACAAGAATCCAGAATAAAATTGTTTGCCTGGATTGTACTGCCTTTATTATCTGTGGTACACTGATGTTTGCAACTATCTTGATTACTACTGGAAAGTGGTGTTATTAAACAGGGTCTCTCACTCTTAACAAAAGTTCCCTAGAAAGTGGCACGCCTGAAGGATTTAAAGGTCTCATTCTGAAATGCAGATCATATCTTTTTATTAAGAATTTCTTCATGGATATTGGAAATGTAAAGTTGACATTTCAAGAGAGACCAGCACAAGCAAAGCACACAGTGCCTAGGCAGAGGAAAGCCAGATTCTCTTGGCATTATTCATAAAGAAAAATACTGGGAGCTCATGTGAATCAGCAGGTAGGAGGTTGCAATGTGCCAGTAATATCATAGTGCTCTTCAGCATGCTTGGGAAATGCAGAGATTCAAAACAGGTCTAAGCTCTTGATTTAATTGCTTATCTTTCTACTAGTCCAATTTTTCTCCTCTATTTGCTTTACTTTCTTGCCTTATCACTCTCTACCACAAGAAATAACAACACAGATTTTGGCCCTATATTTTGCATCTGCCTACAGAGATAACTTTCTGTAACTGTCATTTTCGTTTTGGTATTTTCCCCTTCCTTATCACACTACACACATGCTACCTCTTCCAAATCTCCTTACAAAGTACGCTAACAATGTGCTTTTACATGTTTGACAGAACTCTAGTGTGCATAAGATCACTGATCAATAAAAAGAAGCTGTCTAAACAAAATCCTCACATTTATTTTTAGTTTATGTACATTTTATTTCAGTGTTTATGCATATTTTAATTTGGTTGCACAGAGTTTGCTTGTATAGTTGCCCCTTTCACCCTTTTTTCTTCTCGTCCTGCCTCCCTTCTCTGTAAACAAAATGAAGTGGAAATATGTCCATAAGCTGATAATTTAAAAAAAAAAATCACAGATTTGGAATGTTTTCATTATATATCCACTGTAGCTAAAAATATGCGGCTTCTTATTTGGGAGCCTACTTTGCTGCACATTTACAAATCAGAGAAATCAACACTTGTCTGCAGACACACTCATGAGCAAAAATAACGCGTTCCCAAGTTGGTGTCATGTGGGGAGGCTGTAGTACAAATTTCCCAGTAGCTGGGAAAGCAGGACTGGGTGGAAGGCAATGCTGACAGAGCTTCCCTGACAGAGGGGAACCCAAGATGAGCCTCTGGAAGTCCCTTTGGGTGGCCATGCATTGTTTTGAGCAACAGCCTGACCCTACAGGGACACTACCAGACAGGCGGCAGGAAAGTGTCCTCGTTTCCTCTGGTTGGGGTAATTTACTTCATTCAAGGCGTCCTCAGTTCTTTTTTCTTTAGTGTGATTTCTTGTCCATAGCTTATTCACGTGCCCTTGCCCTGAAGCGGTACAAGAAGGGATCATACCCATAGGAGTACGGCTACTTGTGAACCACATACTCTCATGTCTTACTTTTGAGTGCGTCTTCCCATAATGTTAGATATTCAGGCACTGCAATAATACATGCAAATTTAAAACTCATAGAAGGTAGACTGAATTAAGGATCCTAGTCTACCCCATACATGTTCTAAGACACTTGCAATAAGCCATGGTTCAGCTATACAAACACGGCATATATTCTCAATGTGTTCTGAATAACTCTTCCATGCATCACAGAGAAGATGAAACACATCTATGGAAGACACTCTCTACTGTTGACTTTGCACATGAGAATTTTGGAAGCACCCCAGCAACAAGGCATCCATCAGTCATATGTTCCTTCCTGTCTCCCGCAAGGTTTATTTCTAGTTTCACCTGTGAATGTCCCAGCTCAAACCCATGCAGGACATCCTGCTCTGCCCTGTGGACACCCAAGGGCAGTGCTCCGGGAGGTGTATCCCAGGGGGCTCTTAGCACCTTTTCAGCTTGACCGCTCGATTAATTGTGTGGCACTTTATTGTGGGGCGCTGTGGCTGTCCCTGTTGAGCTTTTGGGTAACAGGGTAATCAAAAGGCCTTTGGCTGTGCACGCTCCTCCTTTCTGACCCTTGTAGCTATGGCCAGGTGCGGAGCCGGCGCATGGAGATGGATAGTTCTGCAGTGGGCTGTGCCGTCCTTGCAGCATGGTATAGATGCCGTGTAGGAAATATTTGTGGGGTATTACAAAACGGCTTGTAACCCAGGACAGGAATGGTGAGATCACGAGCACCGAATACTGTCGGGACCGCCGGGGCGGCAGCTGCTGCCTGTTGCAATCCCTGTGGCACAGCTGCATGCAGACAGGAATGTCTGGCACGGAGGGAGTACGCCAGCGAGGGGATTACACGGTCACGGAGATTAAGACAACCAGGAATGCATCGAGTAGCTTTGCGTAAGGCTCTCGAGGTTAGCTAGAGGCAACCGTGTAGATGTGGGTTTTGAACATCACCCCAGCCCAGAAGTTAGGTGCCATCCCTAAACTGTGACAGGTTTAAAGAGTGGCTTTAATGAGTGGCTGTCTTGGTGCTAGAAGTCACTAAGTAGTGTCCCTGTGGGGATTTGAGAGAGGACCCAGGGATGATGAACATGGCTAGTACGTAAGATAGTGTTTGCCTCAAGAAGAGTAAACTTAGTCAAGTTGGGCTGGTGGTAACAATATTTGTTTGCCTTGAGCAGCACATCAGTAGAAAGGATTACAGATATAAGGTGGCCCCAAAAGCAGGTAGGAGAGGATCTGCTGGCAATGTGCATGGTATTGACATGACCAGCAGGTCTGGCATTTAACCTGCTTGAGGAGAAGGAATCTCCTTTTGCTCTGAAGAGAATAATTACCTTTTCAGTGGCAGTGCTTGCACTGAGCTGGTTGCTGTTGTGTATTGAGACTGCATCTGGGATGACAGCAACCGCAGGAAGAAAATCGCATCACTGGTTTGGTTGGTAGAGTGCACATTTGGCTGACTGAAGCCTAGATGGTGGTGCCTACAAAGCCCGTTAGGGGCCAGTGTTCTCAGTGTCTTCAAATGCACCCAGAAAATGCAATTTTCATCACTGTAGCTGCTCAGTACCAGTAGAGCGAGGAGTGCAGTGCTCTGTGATGTTGCAGTTGTTTATTTTGACACTGCTTGTTGTGTCCCTACATGGGACTGAAAAGGCTAAAAGCTCTAGATACAGGTTTGTGCCTCTTCTTTCTTAACTTTCAGAGACTGGTAGAGTTCTGGGTCATAACATTTGATTAGAAAGTAAGAAAGCATTAAAATACCAACTTTTTTCAAGTGTTCTCGTAGCAATTAAGTGGTGCAGAATAGGCAAGAAAATGGGGAAGTGCAGTGTCCTTTGTAAGCTGAGCATCAAGCGGTGAGTGATAATGGAATTGAAGTCTCCAGCAGGGACGCTGCCATCAAACACACCCTCTGTAGAGCCAGGAACTCGGCATAAAAGCCTGGCCTAATTTGTCTGATCAAAGCTTCTTGTCAGATTCAAGTGCAGACTTTCTCCACCTAGGCTCTTTGTAGGACAATGTGTGTATTGTGGGGGGAGTGTTCAAGGGCTTGTTCGACGACTGCCGAGTGGTATTTGTTTAATGCCAAACCTCCTGAGCGGGGTTAGATGTACTTGCCAACGTCAGATATCTTAATCTGAGCCCTAAATGCTGCGATAATACTTTTCTCAGATGCAATGTCAAAGTTAGGCAGGGTGTAAGTACGGCAAGGCTCGTGGCTTAGGGTATCTTATTAATGAATATCATTGCATTGCATGTTAACTGCCTCAGCAGTGTCCTTATTATAAATTTAACTTTCTATTTCTGCAATAAACATGATGATGTTTGCTTAGCAATAGATAACAAGTTCATGAACATTACAGCCAGTGAAGGCTTCTTTGTGGTGAGTTTGCACAGTGGGGCTGAGCTTTGTACGGATTTTCTTTGGCTTAATAAGGATCGAATTTGTGCTGAAGCCTTTTCTTTAGTGAGCCACTAAGAGGCTCTCTTTCCATTACCCTGCTGCTTATTTTCACAAAACTTGTAAGAGTTTAATACCTTTGAGCCATCTGTCTCTCTTTCAAATCAGTCAATTCGTTCAAAAGTTATTGGGGGAGGTGATGAGGAGCCTGACACAGACAAACCAACACGCAAACCATGGTCCTGTGAGCAGCATTTCCTTAGCAAATCAGTCTAAATATACATTGCACAAACAAATTCTTAGAAGAAGTCTTTGTCGATTAGATCTCTTTCATATATTTTTTTGCAAGTTTTAAATTAAAAATTGGCTTATAATAATAGGTAGAAGAGACTTTCAGCTTATAAATGGGAACCTTCCCCTAGTTTTCACATGCAGCATGAGAGAAAGCCCAAAGCAAGGCCTGAAACAGCAATGGTATTTGTTCAAGAGTAACCTACCTCAGCTAAAGGAACCATCCAGCCATGGGATCTTAGAAACCCGCACCTAATGGACATGGACATCTGACTTGCCAGTTCACGGACTTGTTTTGCAATGCCCTTATTTACATTTCATGGTGTCATATCTGTCCAGGAGCTCTGGCATTACTGGGGGAGTTCCAATCTGCTCCCAGTGGCTACGGCTCTTAAATCAACCCCTGTCAGCTCAGGGTATAGTGCTGTTCGCACTGTTGCAGGCACAGCCGCAGCCCCATTGCTCCAGGCTTTCAACAGGCATTTGACAAAATAAATTTACTGCCTCAAAAAGCAGTAAGAGTGGTGGCTCTAGCCCTTATCTTTATGCACCGTGTGTAGTTCCACCCAGACAAAGGAGGTTATGTTGAGCAACCGCATGAGTCATTGTAGGATCGAAGCTGACTGTAGGCTTAGGGACAACAGTTGGTTACAACAGACGAGAGGAGCACATGCTAAGAAAGATATGACTATCAGCAGTTGAAAACACAGCAAGGCCAGAGGCACATGGTATGTACATATGGCTTATGATGTGTACATATACAGGGTTTCTTCCCTGCTCAGTAATTAAAATATTTAAATGATTGTCTGCTGGGAAACTTAGGTTTCTCATGTTAAGAAGTGGTATATAATTGCATTAAATGGTAAAATGAGACTATCATATAACATTTGTCTCCACTTTGCCCTATAGTAGGGACAAAAATATTCTTAGGTCATAAATGCCAATGGACCTTAGTCATAATTGTATAGTTGCTTCATTATGTTACTGTAATGCCGCAGGGTCATCTTCGTGGCCTTATTGAAAGGCCACACCCAGGGCTGACTGGGAGTGCCTAGTCCTGGACTGATAATCCTGCACGCACAGGTCATCGTGTGCGCTCTTGGGCATCTAAAAACCGACCTGTTGCTGCAAAAATTCAGGAGAACTTACATCCTGTGTGCTTTTCATATGGCTACCATAGCAAACACCCTGTACATGGAGCATCTGTTGTCTCTGGTCAGAGGCTGAAGCAAGCTGAGACTTCTTTCCCCCCAGGGTCCCATGTCCGGACCCGAGGGTCCCATGCATTAGGTGGCACCACCATGTAGACTTTAAACCCATTGGGCTGCCTACCCATTTGTTATCTCTATACGTTCTGGTTTATTAAGTAATGATCCAACATTGTGGAACAAATACAGCAATACAGGCTTTCAGCATTAAGTCCATTTTCTAATAGTTTTATGCCTAGAAATTCATTTAAGATCAGTATCACCGCCAAGGCTGAATCAGGACCTGAGTCCAGCTGTGTGAGGGACTGGGTATATTTACCCAAGCTCACTGTCTCAGGGACACGCAGTGTCTCAACACATCAGGTACGTACGACAGCTCTTCCCTACACCTGCAATGAGCAGGTTCTTTCATTTGGTGGCAACAGCTTAATAGGATTGCAGAGGCTGTACATGCCAGTCATCCCATTGCAGGGTAATTTCTAATGACCTGCCTCTCTGTTGTGCCTCATTCGTGGAAGAAGCCATCACACAGCTCATCAGAGTGAATTTAGCTCCATTTGTACTCGTCTGTCAAGTGTCTGAGCTCTTGTTTAAGCATCTCGCTTATCACAGCAAGGAGGTACTAAAGGTTATTGCTGTCCTGTCTTTTTTAATTATAGCAGGGCAGTATTTTAATAAATGGTGACAGAAGTAAACAAGTACCAGAATAGAAAATAAAGGATTGTATTATACCAGAGCTATTAGTTAGCATCCCACAAATCAGTTGGTTGGTAGTTGTAACATGTTATTGCTGGGGCCCTGTGTTAGCAATAGCCTTGTTTCCGAGGCTTTGATATATGTATATAGCCAGTCTTTGCTACCTTATTAATATTCACTGGATGAGAGAAATATAACCATGAATATCTGTCTAGCAGTAAGCCATTTGGGAAAGACACAAAAGTATTGATTTCTATTTTACAGTGCTCAGTGATCATTAATTTCCCCACACCAGTTGCCATAATTAAGTTAAGGCTCGCTCTCCCAAGTGTGAACAAATGATAGCATACCGCACACTTAGGGGTTTAATGTGCAATGAATAAAACCAGATTTTTAACCCCAGCTCCCACCTTTTAGGGGAAGTAAAGAAGGTAACTCTTAACTCTTTTCATGCATATCAGGATGGGATCTGAATTGTTGAAAACTTGGGTAATCAATATTGTCTGACACGATGCAGTGACTGAGCAGGTGGGTGCCCATATCGGTTGGTGCTGTTGCTCCCTTTACAGGGGCTTCATGTCCCCAGGATCCGGGTGCTGCTCAGGCCACCCACACGCTGGGGCAGATGCAAGTACTCAGGGGGTCCTGAGCACAACAGAGATGGTCGCAGCTCCATCGAAAAGGCTGGGGACCAAACTAAGCTTCTCAGGCTTTACATTAGTTACTTGCTCCAGGTACTCTGTGTAGCTGGAGTTTGTCGCACTGACCCCAGTGAGAAAATCAGGCATCTCAATGCCGTTCTGCATTAATTATATTTCTCCTTTCATTTTTTCAAGTCTCTGAAACCAGATTTTCTTCTTACTTGGCGTATTCCTTAGAGCTCAATGAGATGTGTGAAATATTTTTCTAATCTTAAGCAATTACGGAGCTTTTTGGATGTGGCTCCCAGGGAAAATATGTCTCATATATGTGTCTGATTTGAGAACAGGTAAACTGTTTGAATTTACATTTACATGCATGAAAATCACCTCTGGGCTGAGATTAAGCCCAGAAAGCATCAGCCCCAAAGGCAGTAGTTTGACAGAACTTCTAGGAAATGCAAATGAGGGTTAAGAACTGAATTTGTTGTTGAGCAATTATCTTCAAAGTAACTAATACTAACTAATCTTCTGCACAAAATGATGAAGTTCTCTTGTATAGCTGCAAAATCCTCTGGTAGCTGGGGTCATGTGATATGCTCAGTCTTCAGCAATGGAAGAAAGGGCTGAGAACAGGCAGGACAAGAGTGTGGGACAGTGGCTGGAGACTCAGGCTTTGTAGAAATCTTGCAGCCAAAACTGCTGAGTGAAGCAACGCTTGGTAGGAAGGACTGCACGGGCAGGCTGGGGGTGGTTCTTTGCCTTTGCAGGCTGAGGATGTTGTTCTCCAGCGCCTTTGCCCCTCCCAGGATGATTCAATTCAGGTTTGAGCAAGTAGTGCCAGTGCCCAAACTCATGTTCAGGCTCAGGCCTGAATCCTTCCCAACGACTCCGCTGAACTGTTAGCGTGTAAAATGACAGGCTGGGTTTTCCGTCTTGCAGTACGTTATTAGAAAGGAAGGGAGTGTCCTCTGCTCTCAAGAAGAGAGAGGCTTCCTTCATATTTTACTCTCACTGGTGATTTATTACATCCAAAGAGTTGCTTTTTCTTCTTAAGCTGCAGCTTTGGAAAATTACAATTCTACATTTCTAAAGCCAATTTAGTTCTTCTGGTATGCAGTTAAATAGAACAGCTGTGTTAGGGATATCTCTCTGCAAGAAGCACTAGTAATTTGAAAAACTTTGAATAAGTCTTGCTGAAGTTTTCTTTGAGTTTTACAATGAAAAGTAGTAAATGTACATAAAAAGGCAGGAATCCAAAATGTAATAGTTTTATGTCATTTAAATGACAATACCATGAGTTAAAGTTGTGCTTGCTTTTTAAAGATAATAGAGTCCTACTTCTTGCAAATTAGGTAATAGAAATCGTGTGATCAATGAGCTAATGCAGTTTAAAACAACTTTCTTGTTAAAATAAGAAGGAAAAAACTAAATTTTGCGCTTGGTTTCACTTTACTGGTTTCATCAGCAATTGGAAAGTTGAGAACAACCTGGTGCCCAGCTCTATAACCATGCTGGGAATACAGTTCAGCACTTGGAATATGACAGGCTACTATTTATCACCAGAAAAAGAAATTTGTATCTCTAAACCCTTCTTCACTGGAAGCAAAATCATATGTTGTTGCTTGATTTCAGTGTCTATGGTTCTGGTCTCAGTGCTGCCCCCTTTCCTAGGCATCTGGCATTCAGTGATTTGTATGTTTCAATTAAGTTGCTATAAAAAATGAGTAGCTTGAGGGCACTGGTTTATTACTGGTATCCAACTCTGTTTTCATTTACTAAATGACATTCTGAAAGCTTCTATTCTGAACATAATCACCTTAGGGTATCCACTGAGCACAGCCCGGATGATTCAATTATTGCTGAATGCTCTTCTCTCCCCAGAACATAGGGCTTCGCGCATTAGCAGCATGTTTAGTGTTTCACAGTTGTTCTCTTTGCACTCATCAGGGTTTTCCCAGGAACATACTGGAAAGATACAACTTGCTGCTGCTTTTTGAAAACATGTTATCTTTATGTCTCTTCTCACAGTAGTTGACTTCTACAGATGAGCGTGTTAAAGCTGATAGACATGTTTTTTATTCTATTTCTTTGCAACTACACTCTCTCCTTACTGTTTAGGAAATCTTTGCATACTTTTCATAAAGTTAAATTACAGAAATTTACAGGACATGCTTCATCCACATGGATTGTCAGACAAAATTAGTTTCCATAGTTTTCTTGGGAGCTAGTGTGAATTTCAGAGCTTGCAGCAGGTAAGCAATTTACAGGTCAGAGCAGTCAATAAATCTGCAGAGCTATATGATGACGAATTTTATACATGGGAACAAAAGGTTGAAAACAATGAATGCGTCAAAGTTTACATATTCTTTCTGAAAAGCCATCAGGAGTGAATGTGTTAGCAAGTACTGAACTTCAGTATTTCCGAGTTTGTACAATTTTCCAAATTTCAGTTTACCTGGTACCCCTCTTTTAATAGACACTTTTGGGTAACAAGATAGCAGCCACTGACTGAACTGCCATATATTTGAGGATTTCCTTAGCCATTATTGAAAATTAGCTGAAGTCCCTTATCAGCAGATATCCCAGGTAATCTTGTGCACCTCTCTCTCCTGACCCCTCACTGCTGCTGAGGCTATTGCCAGTACTACTCCACGATATCCCTGGATGCGTGCTTCTCCTTCCTCACTGATCTAGGTACACACTCTCCACACAAGTTTGAAATCTTTTTCCCTTCTGCTTTATTTCTCACCACTTCAGCCATCTCAGCTGCCCCAGCAGCTCAGTCCAAACACACCTCCCAGAGTGTTACTGGGCATACTGGTCTTTTAATCACTCAGACTTAAACTTTCTCAGGCCTTCTGTGGTGACATGATGGGTTTGAAACATTCAGTAAAAGCATGCCAGATTTGAAAAATATCTGGTGAACCAAAGTGTGCTTCAATAGATCAGCTGGTGGGCTATGAGGGGAGCCAGAACTGTCAGGGTCCCCCGTGCTGGTACAGATTCCCTGTGTCCTAGTGAGGAGCCTGGAAATCACAGCAAAGACTTACATATGTGCAGCTCAGGGCACTTCTGTTTATACATAGGTCTTCTGAGTCCATGGACTTAAGACAGGTGACCTCAAAATACGTCAAAACTGTCAAGCTTGGAGTTCATGACAGGTGCTAGCTGCTCCTGGTGTTGCTGTTGTCAATGACTTGCTCTTGATTTCGTATAAAAAAATGTGTCATTGCATCCTTGTCCTTCAGGAGGGAAATCAAGAGGCATTGGCAAAAGCTGAAGCCAAACATTTTTTCCTGGTATTTCTGAAAGGTGAATATGTTTGAATTTCAGTTTGGAAGAAAATTTAGAAAAATCTCTTTTGATTCTGCTCAAAATTAAACCAAACTTCTACATCTTCTGCATGTGGCAAATAGCATAGGCACATACCTTCCCAGCTACTCAACCACCACAGAGCAAGCAGAAAAATGTGAAAAGTAATGGTAGTGTTCATGAGTCTAAGGAGGAACAAAAGGGCCTGCTACGATAGGACAAGGGGTAATAGTTTTAAACTAAGAGAGGGTTGATTTAGACTAGATATAAGGAAGAAATTTTTGCATGATGAGGGTGATGAAACACTGGAACAGGCTGCCCAGAGAGGTGGTAGATGCCCCATCCAAGAAACATTCAAGGTCAGGCTGGACAGTGCTCTTAGCAACCTGATGTAGTTGAAGATGTCCCTGCTCATTGCAGGGAGGTTGGACTACATGACCTTTAAACGTTCCTTCCAACCCAAACTACACTATAATTCTATTAAAAGCTTGACAGAATATGAAGCAGAGATGGCCTTAGTGATGACCAGAAAATCTGCATTATTTTTTTTTGTTTTCTAACCTGAAAAGAGATTATTATTTCTAGTATGAATGGCATACTAATTCCCCAAGGACTGATGTTTGCATTCATTCAAGCTTGGCAATCAACAAAAAGGCATTAGGCCTTATCTTCTGTTGCTTCTGTAGTGCAATTGTTGTTGTAAAAAAATAGGATACAAGAGGAAGTCACAGCATAAAATATGAATCAAGGCTTTATGAAGGCATTGTTAAAATCTTGCCATCTGTGAAGAGACGAGGTTTAATATTTCTTCCATTTGCAAGTCAATGAACTTGCACCAATGCAAATCTGATTAAATCAAAGGGGTAGTCAGTTCCTATTATTTTTATTAATGACCACAGCTATAATCTCTGTAAAAACAGAGTTTCTGACACTTAATAGAAAGATTTGACCTTGTAAAGCTTAAACCCATTAGTTCATTTGACCTGGCGTCCTGTCTATCTCATTGCTTGTGTTGAGAACAGAATTTGGTTGTTGAACATCAGCATGCTTCCCTGAAACTCATCCTATCTTGCCTTGGAGACAAAATTTCTTTTTAAAAAAAAGCAGAATCTACCACATACCTTGGTAGTTTGATCTAGACTTAACTTCCCTTGTATGAAAACCATACTCTTAACTTTTAATTTGAATTTGTCTGTCCTCACATTCCAGGCATTCTTTTGTGCACTCTTCCTGGAATGAAGAGATCTTCACTGTCAGATACCACTGCACTCTAATAAAACTGTTTCTCAGACTTCTTTTTTAGATAGATGAAATGACTGCTGCCATTACTTTATCCAATACTTACACAGTTCCTGTGGCTGTTTTTTGAAACCTCTCAGTTTTTTCAAAAAGGATGTCAAAGCTGTCCCCAGTATCCATCTTGAATTATTATTTCCCTGACATATCTCTGAGGATCTAATTACTCAGGTAATTTTTTTCCACAGTATTACACAGCTGTTTTTCTACTCAGTCCTTTTTGGAATCACTGACATCATGATCACAGCATCTTTTTGAAGGCTGCAGTCACTCACCTGAAGAAGGAATGAATTTTACCTCCTAAGGGCAGGGGCTCTTTTTGGCTGTATCTGCGGTGATGCAGGGCAGGTGAGAAGTGCAAAAAAGCTACAGCTTATGGGGAAAAAAAAAATTTATTTCTAAGGGAAGCCTGAAAATCCCTTTGCAGTAGTCACAGGGCAGGATGCTGCATTTTGAGAATGCCAGTCCAGCTGTGTTGAAATGGAGGAGCAGGAAACATGAAGACATTGGGGTGGGAAGTGAGTAGCACGTGCCTACTATCTGCTGGGACAGTAATACGTTTGATTTATTGCTCACAGTATGGATACGCAATGATACTACCCTGATACTGGTTCTGTCATATTTTTAGTGTGTTTCTAGTAACTTCCCTGAAAAATGGTATGTTGTAAGTTGAAAATCTCTTTTCTCTGTGCATTCCAGTCAGAATCAGTCTGTTGAAATCCATTTAAAAAGCAAATCATAGGCCTCTGAAAAGAGAGGCAGGAAAATCTTAAAAGCACTAAATTCATCAACTTGGAATAAAGGAGGCTTAAAACAGACAACATCTGTTGTTTTCAATCCCATGGGATTTTCTGCCTTTTTTTTTTTTCCAAATCCCAGCCCTTAATGAAGAGCAATGTCAGATTTAGAAAGAACAAAAAAACCCAACAGTTTATACAAAATTAGAAATATGTCTGGAAATCTGAAATCCTTGAGTATGTAAGCCTGCGTCTGTGCCAGATTTTTCTTTGCTAATGGAGGGTAGTCCGAGTACTGTGTGATCACACCCGTTTTCAAATGCTACCATTTATTTAATTAATCTACATTGAGATGAATATTGGCTGAAGAAAAAGGGCTTCCGTTTAATTTTTAATGGCCAAAACCAGCTGCAGAATTGTACCCAAAAGTTTTTAGAAAGTTGGGAGGTCTTTGCACAACACTAAGTGGAATTGCCATGGCATATACAATAGCATAAGCTACTAAAACCGTTGTGGCATCACATAAATTACAGGGAAATGCAAAATGTTTCCAAGAATAACCAGGGTTATTAAGATATTTCTAGAAATTCTCTTTTATAGTCAACAGATTTTTTAATACTAAATTTCAACATACTAAGTAGATGCATATGTAAATTACATTCTGTCAAAATAACTTCTTGTATAAACTTTGTTTTCTTAAGGGTTTGGAAAACTTCAAAGCAGTTCTGAGGTACTGAGTCAACATACCAATGTCTTAACAATGTCGAAGCTGGCACTGCAGGACTCCTTAAGTATCCTGTCATTTCCAGCTTGACTGTTAGAAAAGGAAGTGTAAAGGGAAGGATTCTGAAAATGGCTACATCCTTTCACACTTTCCCTTGCTGCAGGTATGGGAATAGCCTTTTGGCAGTATAAGCTTGTCACATGCATCAACATACTCTTGTACATTGTGCCATGAAGCCGGACTGTGATATTGCTGTATTATATAGAAATCTGGAAACAAACTAGTCTGCTATGCAGATTACTGGTTTAAGAGGGGAATAAAGTTGATTGTGCGATGTAAACCTGAGCTTTCCAGCCATAGGTATATCCCTGAAAATCTAAATTGTATCCTGCTTGCAAGGAAAGAAGGTTCATGCACCCTCAGATATGTGACAGAAAACAAGGCAAAATCTTTAGGTGCTTTGTTAGCAGTTGATTGGGACTGGAGGGATCTGTCTGAAGTTACCGCTGTTCCTTGGTCGGCAAGTCTCACCGATCACGAGTGCCACCAAACCAACATCCCTTCCTCTGCTGAAAAAAACAATTGCCATCCTTTTTTCAATCCTTTTCTGTCATTCTTGCTGTTTTAACCTTTTGAGTGGACCCTACTGCAGTCCAGTGTGCAAGTGCTTTCTTATTCAAGGCAGATCTGGCAGTTGCCGACCCCTCCCTGCCTGCTGCCTTTGGCTGCCACACAACATTCAAGCACTTGTTTACCCAGTCGCAAAGCCCTGTAAACTACAGGTCAAATTAACCTTAATGATCCTTCACTCTTTGCAATCTGGAAGCACTCAGCTGGGATGCTGAAATTTTATGTCCCAGGTAAGAAGATTTTGGAGGATGACTGCATGGCCCTCTCAGGGGCTGGTGAACCCATTGGAGTTCACTCCCTTGATACATGCAGAAAGCACCATGCAGCAGAGCTTTTTGCTTATAGCTTTCCTTCTTCCCCTCAATAATTACATTTGCTTAGGCAAATGAAGAGCTGGCAGGCTGAAATGTAGGCTGAAAGGCACATGGTACTAAGGAAGACCTTCCCTTTGCACATACATACTACTACATGCCTATAGCAATAATAATTCTGATTTGTCCATGGGTTGCACTGAGAAGTAATTTCAAGATACAAATCTCTCTTGAGCTCTTCACAGAATCTTTACAAGGAGCTGGTGTTTGGAAAGAATTCAAAAGCTCTAGAGTGCATCACAGATATGTTTGTTAAAGCAATGTGTGTATGGCTATTTTTTGTTAATGGAATATAGATTAATGAAAAACTTAGTCATGTAACTTCAGTTCTATATTTCCAGTCTTGTTAGTGCTGTTACCACATCTCTGATACAGCAGTTGCAGTCGTACAAGGGAGGATTAGCTTTATTCCTAGCTTTATTAATGATGCTGGTATAGTTATTTTATTAAGGTCTTTCTTATTTTAGCTTATCTTTGACTGCTCCGAGAGTTATGTATGCAAGTAAAGAGAAGGGGCATTTACTCTGGGATAAATCCACTGACTCAGTTTAATATTGACAGCTTTATCTGGATTTAAGCCATGGTGTATAGGATCCAAATCTGAGCTGACTGCTGACTGTGAGCATGTAGGATTTCTTTTAGTGAATTTGGTATGGTTTCAATGTTTGCAGTAGTCCTGTAAGTCTAGATGGTTTAAGGTTCATTCGCTGTGCAAGCTGACCATCTGCTCTCAGTAATTGCAAACTCACTTCCAGTATTAATAAACTGCTCCTGTGTTCTTGCATATCTCTAAAATGCCTCAAGCAACTGTTCCTTCCTCACATGGAAAAGTCACAGTAGCAGCTGTGGGATTCACAAGGACTGCAGTGCTTGTCTCTTGCTACACTTCTGGCAGCAAATCGCAAAGTGCAAATAACTTTTCTAACTGCCTAATAACTGCAAAGCCATTAAGTGTAACTTATGTGACACCAGAAAAAAACACTTGCTTCAGAAGAGCCCTAATGGGATTAGTGAGTATGTGAACACCTGGGGTTGCTCTCAGGGCCGCCTGCTAACTGGAACATGTTAGAGATAAGGACCTGGCTTCTCCTTGAGCGTTGGCCACAGGAGCTGCATGATGCCCAGCAGAGCTGGGGCTGGAAGTGTGAGGTGGGGATGCACCTTCGCATCTGCAGGCACCTCCATCCGTTCCCATCTCCTTCATAAGGTGAAAGGATGCTCATGCTACTTCCCACATTTTTCTTTTGCTAATGAACCAACAAAATTCTGTCTTCTTAACAAAAAACTGTTGTCTTCATGAATGTCACCACATCTGTCATATTTCTTTAGCCTCCTTTGGTTAAATTTGACCAGTCCCAGAACAGCTCAAGGCACCGCTTTGCACAGTGCTTCCCTGAGCACTGGTTTGGGAATTGCAATCACAGCATGAGCTCCAGCATGGGCATCTCTATGCACTGCATGAGGACAAGCCAAGTTCTGGGGCCAGAGGGTCCCTGTCAGCCCATGTGGGGAGGGCAGGCAGCCTCAGCCCACTGAGGTGAGGGGGCGTCCACCAAAGCACTGTGGCTACCACAAAGTATCCTTGTAAAATGATGTAAAATTCAAAATCCTCTTTTGCACTCAACTGCCCAAGGTGTATATTTGTGCACAGACCACTGATGGCTAGTTTCTTGCAAAACAGCTGTCAAAGGACAAAGTGACACTCACATTTTGCATAATACCTTAATGCTTTGAGGTATCTGCCCACCAGTCAGAAGGGACTTAAACCCACAGTCCCCAAATCTTAACAGAATATATGACCACAGGGTTGTCAAGTACTTGAGGGCAATACAAGGAAGAGGAATAAATATACATTTTCACCAAGGTCATTGGTTTTTACTGGGCTGTCCTGAAATTTCCTTTTAGGAATTGTGTGACATATAGTTAAGCTGTTTAATTATCTATAGCAAAAGTGTGGAAGACATGTCAGAAGTTGCAGAAGACACAAAAATATTTAATTAATCCAAACAGCAGAAGATAAAGAGATCTAAACAGGATATAATTAAGGTAGGTATATGAACAGCACAATGGCAGATGAAATTCAACATTCCAGAAAGCAAAGCAATCAATAACTGCAAGAAATAATCTGATCTACATTGACCCTTTGCAAGTTTCTAGATAACCTGTAACAAATTAAGTTTGCAAAAAGATACTGAAGTCTGATTTTCAGCCCTAGGCTCTGTAGGGACTTTGCCTCCTGCGGAAGTCGGCGTTTAATGTTCTCCCTTAGAGCGCAGCTCTGTGCAGGTCTTGTCTCCAAGTTTTTACTGATTTCACTGTGTCTCTCATGCAGAGTTGTGATATGATTTCTGAATAACCAGCAAAACCCCAGTTAAAACTGGAGGAACTGAGTTTTATCTCAGTATTGCTTCTTTTGCTTGTACTATCCTTATATGTTTCTCAGAATACTGAGAAACATCCTCAGGTTTCTTCCCTGCATTCCAGCCTTCACCATGTTTTTTCTGTGTTTATTGCTGTAGTTGGTTCTTCAGCAAACTCCACTCGTTAAATCCCACTCATGCTTGACATCCTTTCTGTTGACTGCTGCAGCTTTGCCAGGCTCCAATAAGTGATGTTCAAAAGGTTGAATTGATTTGAAAAGTGGCCCATGATGTTTGACTACTCACTGTTTACCTTGGGCTTGTCACAGAGGAGTAGCTTCCTTCCAGCTAGATGCATTGCACGCTCCTCCTCCTCCTCCTCATCCACCTCCTCCTCCTGGTTTTCCAGTTGCAAGTGAGCAGAGCTGGCTGCCCACAGCAGGTCCTGCTGCTCCCACCGGCCTGCTGGGGCTGGGATGCCTTGCTCCACAAATGAGATTTTAAAATTTTAATGCCGGAAGAAAAAATGTCTCATTTTTGGTGTCTTCCATTCCTTACCTCCTTTTCCCTGAGTTCAGCCAGCCAGGGCCAGGGCAGGCGTAAGGGCTTCACGGCCTCTAGTGGGCAACGGCCAGAGCTGCAGGACTTCCCAGCCACTACAAAATTCCAGGGGAAACTATTTTTTTAAAGTCAGTATATGTTTTCCCCGGTTCCCTATGGAAACAAGGCTTATGCAAACACTCCCTCTGTTCGTGCTGTCTCCACGCCCTCAGCAACTCTGGAGCCTGGTTTCACGTTAAATTGCCAGAGGTGCAGAGATTTCACAACTGGTTTATGTCAATAGCCTTGCCTGCATTGAGAAGAAACTTTTAACGCTCTTCCTAACACCAAGACTGTTCCGGTCCCACTTCGCATAGTACAAGACACCACAATACCAGAATCAGAGAGAGATTATGTGTATGGAAGAAGCTGCTTGGAAATCTGTTGTGAATCAGGCTTATTTGTTCACATGCTCATAGGAGTCCTGACCCTGAATTTTGTTTGATAATTTGGTTAGTGTAGATTCAAAGAACACCACAGCTCTCCCGTGGCACTGTCAGATAGTCCCGCTGGGAAGGGAAGAGGGGGAACAATCTGGGTTGTTGGTACTGCCCAGATCATCATCATGGACCGCCTGCTTCGTTGCTTATAAATTTAAACAGGTGCTTGAAAGACACTCCAGTTCTCGTATTTTCTTTCTGGTTTTAGCTTCCCCATTCAGACTGGTTTATTGCAGCAGTCATTAAAATCCAGCAAATAAAAATGATGCTCATAGATAGATTCTTTCTAAGAGTTCAGACAAGCTGTTGCCATATGTCAGTAAGAACAAAGGAATGAATATTCCTTTGACCATGAAATAAATCCTTTAGATTACTGAAAATGAAGAAAAAATGTAGTAAAGAGAAAAAAAGATATGACTGATTGCAGGCTGACTTTGGCTTAATCCAACAAAATAGGCAGTCCTTCAAGTGAACAAGAAGGAAGCATATCATCTCCTTCATCAAGTGTCTCACTTCTTGTAGCATTTCATTTTTGTTTGAAAACCTCTTTCTCTAGGCAGATATTGGATGCCTTGCTTTACTTAGAGCATCTAAAGATATTTTTTAAACATAGTGAAATGGTTTTAGGTTGACATCATAGGAAGGTGATCTGGAAGTGTCTCTGAAGTGGTTAGGATCCAACTTCTTAATTTAAAAAATGCTTATTTCTCATGTGTTACAAACACTTGAAATGACAAAATTACTGGTAACGACTTTTCTGAGTTCATACCACAAATGCCAAGCCTGCGAAAATTGAAAATGACTCACAGGGAACCATTCAGCTTTGTCTTTGGGTACAGAATATCTTAGAGGGTGTGTTTTTTTTCTCTCATTTTTCCTAGAAGTGATGTTTGAAAACAAAACCACAGTGTGGCCTTTTTGTGCTAGGAAGTCTTTGTTACTTTTGCCAAGAGAGTTAGAGGAGGACAAGGCTGAGTGTGGCATCATATGCTTTTGGTACACAAAAATATGCCTAATTGGGACCATCTTAGGAGGTAGTAGAGTGATGTAAATGAAATCAAATCTCAGTGTCTCTGACTCTTCTGACAAATCCCTTCTCTCTCTGTTCCCTTGCGCTTGGGCTCCTCATATCTAAAACCCAGTAGCGGCCTCTGTCTTGGCTGCACTGGCTGTAAACGATAGTCTCACGTGTCCTGGTAGCTTCCCAGCACTGACATACGTAATCAAGATCTTTACAGCAAATCTCACTTCGCAGGAAATGACTTTGGGAAAATCCATCATTTTCTTTGCCCAAAGCCACCTAATGTACTGCCAGTTTTTGGTTTTCTTTCATTTTTTCACCCTCTGTAAAGCACGCTGAAAGATCTGGAGGACCACGGTGATAGAAATATAATTAGTAAAGACTTTTGTGCATGTGATGAAAGAAAACAAATTTGTCAATAGCCTAACTTACCGAAAAATGAAATGTCAGTTCTTTGGGTCTCTGAAAGATCAAGGAGACAATGTTTCATTCCTCAAGCATAATGAATTTTGGTCTCAAAGAGTGTTTATGTTTTTAAAAAAGAAATTTTATGCTGTGCAATAGTCACAAACGAGACTCTTTTGCTTTCTCTTCCATTGATGTGAGGATGGGAGAATCATGTACTGACTGGCACCACTAACATCTAGAATTCATGTCCGTTCCTTAAGTGCTTGTTCAAAATAAACCCCTGATGTCTTGATTACGGCCTGTTAAGCTCCAGAGCAGTTCCTCAGATAAGTTGTCAGCATGTAAGCATTTTTTCCTGCTGATGTTTGGGGCAGGGCTGTGCAGAAAAACTTAGTCTTTTCCTGTTGCTTAGAGACAATCTTCTCTTGTGATAAGCACCACCTTTCTTTTAATGAATCCCATCTTAAAAACTCTGAGAAATGCATGATAACCTGCAAGAGGTGAGGTAGGTCCTCCAGCCTTGTTTGGAGTTGGTTTCGTTGAAAGGGGTCTTAGGTGTATGGATGTGCTCTGAAAACTTTATGGTTTTTTGAGAAATGAAAGAGGAGGTGCTGTAACACTTGTTTCCTCCCAAGCTCTAGGCTGCAGTAGTATGACTAGTAAAAATCTTGCAACAGGAGAGTTGCTTTGTGGAGAGTTTTGCTCGTCTGTTTCCATAAGTATGGTTATGAATTTTTGCATATAAATGTAAGAGCTGAGTTGATATAAGGTACTTAAGGCCTGGCATACTTCATGCAATGTGCTTTCTACGAAGAGGCTTTTGGATGCCGTGAGCGTTCTGGCCATAATGAAAACATTACTGTATGTAGATGCTGCTTCTTATTTCTGGTCTGGAAATGTATTTTGGTCAGACCTTAAGAAAATGAATATCAGAAGCATGTCAACTTTGAGATGCCATATATCCTACTGCATTTAAATTGATATCTTTTCTGTAGTCTCATATCCTCCCTGCTCATAAACAGGGTGTTTGGGAATATAGTTGTCTTGTCAGATAAATTACCTGGAATAGTCACAGACCTGGCATTGAGATATGATGGTGGAAAATCTATTCTTAAGGCTGTGGCACAGTCAGTGCATTAACTACAGCTCTGGTGAGAGATGGAAGAAGTTTCACCCTAGGCAGTGACCGTACCTGGTTTCAGAAATGTCAGCAGTCCAGCTAGAGCAGTATTTGGAAGGAGGCCCTTGAAGTTTTAGGCAGTACAGGATGTGTTCTTGGCCATTTACTGCTCCCCAAGCCAACCATAAGCTAGCACTTGGCTGGGTATTTAGGGAAGGCTCTGTTTCCATAGGTATTAGTGCTCAAAACCATTAAGTGTTCCACTGCTCTTTTACAAGAGAAGTAATTACATCCTGTCGGCAGAAATTACTCCTGCTATTTAATTTGGAAACCATATTCTTTGCCTCCAGTCTTGTATTGTTGCACTGCAAATAAGAGCTGCATTTTCTGCCCAGGGTGGTGGCACTTCTCTTTGACACATGCGTGGGGGATGATAGCGATGGCGATGATGTCCCTTGGGATGACATTTCAGATTTCCTTGGGACTGAGGTAATTCTAAATGGAGCAGGGATGTAGCTTCAGAAATCAAACTTTTTTTTGCAGCAACGAAAATAACTTTTCTAGCTCTCGTTTCCCTGCAGGAGGGCTCCTGAGCCAGCCCCTGGGTGCACTGGGTCTTGAGGCAAAAGCTGATGCCAAACTTTTCTCTCTTACTCTGTCCTTTTTTAAGCCTTTTATGTACAGAAGGAAATTAGCACTCCAGATGATTATTGTCTGTTAGTGGTGTTTTTAATTACTGATTTTCAGGACACCCAATTAACTTTCTGCTGAAAACAAGACTTTTTTTCCTCCCCTGAAGCAAGCTAGTGATTCACATTTTAATATTAACTTTTAAAAAAGTTGGACTCATGCAGCAATTCCAAGAATTTTCATTTCTGAGCTCTTTCAAGCATTTGAACAAACTAATGAAATACCATGCCTCTGCCATGCACAAACTGAACCTTAAGTTTAATTGGGCTGCTGTCATTTAAGTGTAGCAGGTGACATTTTGGGGCCCCTGGAGATGTTTTGTCCCACAGGATCACGTTAATGGGAGCATATGGCCACACTCTCCCAGGTCCCAGCCTGCGGGAGCGGAGAGGCAAGGAGGAGAGGGCACTGAATTGAGCACGACATAGCTGGTTCCTGGGAAGGGGAGAGAATATCAGGGAACAGAGCTTGCTGAAAAGTGTTGGGAATCAGGATGGGATTTATCACTGGGTTCCATCAAAACGAAGCAAACTGCTTTGGGTTGGGCTCTGGGAGCCCCTGCATTGCAGCAAGGCGAGCGGGTAGATCAGCAGTGATTCGGTCGCGTGATGAGTAAAGCAGAGAGGCGCTGCTTGACTTTCATAAGTGAGACTCAAGCTGTAGAGTTTGAAGCTGAAAAACATTTATGTTGGCTATTAAAGGGAACACATGTGACACAGAGATATGCCATGTAAACTCCAGAGATTTTCCAGCAGGAGAAAGACTCTGAAAAGCTAAATGAGTACCAAGTATAAATTAGAGAGGTTTTCCTGAAAAATAAGTTAGGTAATACATATTTTGATCCTTCAAAGAATGTGTTTTATATTAAAATGCAAAAGTGTATGGCTTTCTCATCAGGTGGAGATAGTACAACTGTCCTACTTTACATAACCACTGCAATAGTAAATGGATGACAAATAGTTCAGGATGCCTTTGGGAAATAGCAATCTTAGGTGAGAGCATCTACTGCATGAAATCTGCCCAGGAAAAAAGTCCTCACTCAACATATTATCATCACAATTTTCTACTTTAGATGGAAAATTTTCAAATCCCTTTTTTCTTTTGATTTTGCCTTGAAATATCCATCTTGATGCAGAGTTTCAAATAGTAATAACCTAGATGTTATTTTTCCTTTCCTCTTGTCTTTTTTGCTGAAAGTATATCTATGTTATACAGCACTTTTTATGTTCTCTCATCTCTCTAACTTTTCAAAATTTCATAATCTTTAGGAAAAAATATGCTTGTGTTTGTAGGGGAACCCTGATGACAGGGTTCACCTGGTCCCGGTAGCAAAAAATAAAACTTTTGCCTCGAGTTCTCTTCCAGAATCTGCCAGGGTTAACGTGGGACGTGCGATAATAAAACGGGATAAAAGGGAAGCGGCAGGTGGTGGGGCAGTGGCTCCAGGTGCCCAGCCTCTGAGGGCAGTGCGGTTTGCGGTTGTGCGGTGTTTTTCGGTGGCATGGTACCGTGATTAGGGGACAGTAGCAGGAAACGCTGGCGTGATCTGGGAGGCTGGCAGTTGGGAGCAACAGAGGAGATCAAAGGCTTTAATGTGTTTGCAGACTGGAGAATAATTGCAAGTCACTCCCAAAATGTGGCCTGACAAGGCAGCCCGGCCATCGGCTCTCTCTGGGAATGTATTTCCACAGGAGAGGTGAGTACATGGTGCTGTGGTGCAATACCGTGCTCGTTTCTTGTTCCCCGTGACCCAGCCCCTGTTCAGCTTGTGTCGGTGGATTCAAAAAAGCTGTTAGAGGGGAAACGGCTTATTTTATCAAAGGAGGTTGAAACAGTGGCTGTGTTTTAGTCTCCTGTCTGCAGGCAGAACAAGGCTGCCCTAATTGCTGGCAACTTGGAGGATAAACATCAGTAAGGGGAAAACAGCCTTTGAGCTGCAGGACCATGTAGCCCACCTGTGAAGAAGTTTCAGCTAAAAATGGAGCTCACAATGACCAGAGGAGGAAGGCTGCAGAGCAGCGGTGCGGAGGAGATGGTGGGACACTCAAGTGCTCATCTTCATCTTGCTCATTCTTCCAGCTTGCTTCCATTTTTCAATTCTTCATTGTATCTGTTGCTTCTTCTCAAGGGGCTCAAGGGGTTTCCAAGTCTATCTAGCAGTTTGTGCATGTTGTCTTAGCAAAGCAAACTCTGACAGTAAGAAGAAATAATGTGTTCTTGAGTATCTTAAGAGTTGTAAGATGCAAAATATAAGGGTTTTAATAATTCTGTTTTCCGCATTATATGCAAATGCAAATACAAATACACTGTAGTCAAGGTGCCTTTAAACTATTAAAACTTTTCCCCCTGCCAACCTCATGATAGAAGGCTCAACAAATTTAATTTATTCAACTCCTATAAAGAGTCCACGGCCAAGCAGACGTAGCCATCTTGGTTGCACTGAAAAGGCCAAGCTTTTCTATTTACAAGTCACTGGTGGGACATGGCAAGTAATTTATTCCTCCTCCTTCCCCCCCAGTGCGGTCGTGGGGATGTGGGGAGCTGAAGCTATTTGTGAACTTGGTGTTTCAGCAGGGGCAGAAAACCAAAGAGGCTGTTGGACTTGAGACCTCATGGGGGCCTTTCCAACCTGAATGACCCCAGGGCCCTGTGATTTTACGATCCAGCTTTTTAAAGGACAAGGCAGGGCAGGCTTTCACCAGAGCCTGTTGAGCTCTGCGGTTGCTCCCTCTGCCATACTTTCATCACAGGGTCTGTGAGCACTGAAGGTCCTTGGATTGAGTCCTAGCTCCTTGCAAAGCAGCTCTTTACATCAAGGTGAAAGGTCTTTCTCTGGCAAAAGTCCACCCACCCAAATGTTTGCTCGTGTTTCTTCTGGGGATTCCCCAAGTAGCAGCAGAGGGAGAGGCTACAGGTCTGAAGACCCAAATGAAGATCTTCCCCAGCAGGGCTTTCTTGCTTGTTGAACATCTGGAAAAGGGATCATCCTAGCAATTGAATAAATCTGCAGGTCTCCAGGTCTGTTACTTCATATGACATTTTCTGAGCTTTTTAAATGATAATGAGACTAATTAGCAACATGTGATCTCTTGTACCTGACCTATGGAGTCACAGTTTGGGAAGTATTCTCTGATTTTTAATGGCAGTTAAATCTGGTATCCAGTCTCAGCAGATCTCATGGCTATCTCCAGGTGAGGGGGAAGTGAAGGCTGTGGTGCCTGCACAACGGTGGCAGGAAGAACAATCCTACTGTCCTTCGTCCCTGGGACAAAATCTGTGCTACCAAACCGAGAAGGGTCAGGGATCCCATGGCCAGGGGATGTAGACTGACTCATGTTCACTCTGCTTAGGAGAAGGTTAGTTGGAGTGGTCAAATACAGAGCCAGAGAAAGAACCAGCAAATAGCTTGCAGGTAAGCAGTGCAGATGATCTGGCTCGCAAGACCTGACCTCATTCCATGGCCATCTTGTGTTCAGCCCTACTGGGTCACTGTAGGGCTTTGTTCACAACTGGTCAATAGTATGGCCCAATAGGAGATGATTTGCAGAGGGAAACAGTCCTGATAAACCAACATCTATGCTACCACATCTTGCTGGTTTATGGTGGATTTACTTTAGTTTGGGCCTGTGAACTGAATGCTCACTAGTGATGGGAGCAGATCTTCTTATTCATCCCTAAGGACAGTGCACTATCTGGAATCAAAGCACATAGGGGATGATGTAGTTTTAAGAGTAAATATAGAATCATCGAATCATCTAGGTTAGACGGGATCTTTAAGATCATTGAGTCCAACCATATATTTCTTTTCACCTGCAGCTGGCTTTATTTCTTGTTATTCATGTGATGGTCAACAGTTTCAGGCCATAGAAAGTGCAAATCTTGCCCTATGTGCCATAAATATTACTCCAGGCAATGGACAAAATGCTGGTAAAAGGCCTTGGAAGATCTCCATCCCAGGTTCATATAGTGCATGTCGCACTGTGGTGTTGAGCCTTTAATCTCCTCTTACAGCCTTTGCTAGATTCAAAATTCTGTTATTATTCCAGTGGCTATGTACCACTGATTGGTCTCATTTATGGATTTTCAAGTACGTTTTAAAGGTCAAGCAAGTAATTTTAATCAGTTATGTGTGTTTTGACAGCTGATAAGTATTGAATGTACAGCAGGCAAAGTAGCTTAATTATATTTGCCATTACATATTTGGATCGGGCGCAGGGATGGTGCTTCTCCCCTTCTCGTTTCACTCTCTGTCACCAAGCTGCTGGCGCCGATCGATCAGTGCATCCACAGGAGAGCACTCTCGTTGCAGCACTTCAAATCTGAGTCACAGCTGCTTGGACGGGGGCCCAGGACCTGTGTCTTATGGCTGCTGATTAAGAGGGTAGTAGCTGCATCAGCGTGGTGCTGCCCTCAGCTCAGAGCATTCTTGGCTACTTAATCCATACTGTTTTCTTCCAGGCTGCCTGGCTAGTAACCGTTTGGAAATTTGTCTGGCGTAGGTGTTCTCAAATTCTTGTGTGCGGGCCACTCATGCGGTGGGTGTGGAGAGCTGTCGGATCACAAGATGACAACTGGCTGTCCTCAGTTACCGTCTGCAGGATTGTAAGCAGAAAAAAGGGGAATATTTTCCCGTTTACACAAACGGCAGTCACAGACTGGGAGCAGGGCTTGAGCTCGGGTGCTGCCACATCAGCTCCTGCCATGTGAACTAAAGAGCCAACTGCATCGCTTGCGGGAGCGGGAGTACGTGCAGGGACGGGCAGCCAGGCTGACCACCCCCAGCACAAAACAGATGAGATTCTTCAGCTTAGGAAAAAAAAAAAAAAAAAAAAAAAAGGATTAAATGGGATATGACAGAGCTCATGAAGTCATCTATTGTGCGGAAAAAGGGAACTTGTGAGAACGGCATAGCATGTAATGAAGTGGTTTAGAGAATTGGCGTAAGTAGGCAGAAGTGCTTTTTTTCATGTTTTTCCACTATGTTTTTGGAGCACATTAGAGTTGGGCAGACACGACGTCAAAAAGGCACGAGATCCACTCGTACGTGACCGGTGACGCAGTCATCCAGCTCCAGCTCCTGGCCAGGGAAGCCCCCGGGTCTCCTGGGGAAGAGCCGGTGCCAGCACAGGCTGCTCTCGCACCTTCCCAGAGCCGCTGGCGGAGCTGAAACTGAGGGGGTCCTTGGTTGAGCCCCAGCAGCAGCTCAGCTGCTCTTCAGTGTGGGCAGTGGCCAGGGGACCATGTGTGCCACCGGGACACGAGCAACTGTTAGCAAGGAAGGAGTCAGTTTTAGCCTTTCCGACACTTGCGGCCAGGATGGGGCTCTCACCATAGTAAAACCCGAGAACCCCAGGATTTTACAGCCCTTTCAGACTGTACCCAGATCTGCCCAGTCATTTTTTATTTCCACAGCACAGTCTCTTCAGATCTGGAGGGCGGAGGATTAAAACAATTTACAGTTTACAGAAACCCGTCTCTGTTTTGCTCTGTTCATGGGAACAAAGTTCGTAGCGCGGCTTTTATGGTACCACCTTGCTTTTATACTCTACGCTTTGTTAAACATGATAATGAGTTCAGTGCTGTGTAGTGCACTCAGTTCTGTGCAGAAAATAAAAGTATTTCCTGCCCACACTTCAAAAGAGCTGCTGTGATGGCAAAGGCTCTTTCAAGCTCAGGGCTGCTAGCCTAAACAGTACGTACGCTGGGTTATTCTGTCAAAAAGCTCTGTATTGTAAATGTAAATTTATCTTTGTAAGAATGACAAGCTCCTGTTCAAAGCGAAACATTATATAAAGCAGTTCAGCCAGGCAGTATGTTTTACCATATTCCCCCTCTGGAACAGAGAGGATTTTTGTATTACATTAATCAGCTTCTAAGCCCTGAAGGTCACAATTATCTGGCCACTATTTTTCAGTATTAGTGATTTTAGTACATGATTAACTTTCATGTGTGCATCATTAAGATGAGGAATTGTTTTTGAAGTTTCAAATGGAGCAGCAGGTCTTAGCTGTAGTATTTGCCGTACTTGCTCAGCCACTGTTAGAAGGGATGATTTATAGAAAATCCAGCTGTGAGTTTTCGTTTCTTCAAGAGCAGGAGGCGGGACTAGAAACCAACCTAAAACCAAGCGGAGCATTGATCAGAGTAGAAATGATGTAGAGCACAGCTCCGCAGACAACAGCTAAGCATCGTGGAAGTATTAGCTGGCAGCGATAAGGAGGCGGAAGCAGCTCTCGGTGACAGAGGAGCCATCTGTCAGAAACTGGGAATCTGATTTCAAGAGAGCAGAAAATGAAGTACAGAAGAAAGTGATTTTGGTTCAAAGGTACAGTGAAGCCCAAGGATCTCTGTGGACAGTAAGTTTCTATACTGTAGCAGTGATGTTTAATACAGCAGCAAGTACTGTTTGGAAAGGCTTTTCAGCTTTGAAAACAGACATAAGTAGCTCCTTTATAAAATAGGTTTTACTTAAAGTTTTTGGGTTTTGTTGTTGTTGTATTTTTAAGATGTAAATAAGCTTATCTGTTTGAGGTGGCTTGTTTAAAAACTTGTAAACAAACTTTAAAACTGCTGGAGTCCATCACTTCAGAGGGTGGTTTTGTTTAATAAGGTCATCTGCTGTCAAGGATAAGATTTCTCTGTAACCTTTCTGAAAAATGTCTTAGAAGAAAAGACTGCTTTGGCCTCAGTTGCAAGGTGAAAAAGGGTAGGCAAGAATATTTTTTCTGGAAAGGGGAAAGGAGTTCCCACCCAAATAGATCTAAACTAACTGGAACTACAGTGTATAAACACCCCGGGGCTAAATCCTACCCTCACTTACACTGATGTAAGTCGGGTTTAAGTCTACTGCAGTTAATAAAATTACTCCTGATTTAATTAAGGATAGAATTTGGTTGCACATTTCTTAATAATGAAAAAGCCCCATGGTTCTTTCCAAAGTGCATTTTATGTTAACAGATTTATTAAGGACTTGCTTTAAAATACGTTAAAATTAATTGTAAACTCACATTGTGATGCATCGTTTGTTGTGTATTTGTATCCTTCTTTCAAACTAGCACAAACGCCAGCGTGAGATATTGTAAGCAATCCTATTATTTCTTGTTAGCAGGTTCTCAGATAAGGTTTGCACTGCTCATAGTTTCATTCTTGTTTCAGTTCAGTGGCTCGTATTTGGGGTGATATGCTTTAATCCCAAAACAGTTTGTGAAGCTCCAGCTGGGAGCGATAAGGAGATATTAGCTGTAGCAGAAAAGTGTCAAAGTTCTGTATAGGATCCCAGACTGTATTATTGGGAACGAAAGTGTTCTATTACAAATTGTACAGAAAAATTACTCTTCTTGCAGTGATTTTAATGTATGAGTTAGAAGCAGAAGCATTGGCTGCTGAGAGAAAAAAAAAAAACACAACCAAAAAACCAACAAAACCCACTCACTATTATGGCCCAATATGGATGACAAAACACTGTAGCATGTGTGGGAAAATGGCTGCAGTCCAATGTCTGGAACCATTTATCTTCTGGTAGAGTCTGGAAGATGACTGTTTTATGTATTTTACAGAAATCCCTGCTGATTGATTTCATTTACTTAGGG
>JAOXJM010000001.1:185625160-185643634 GCA_026413425.1 Tringa solitaria
AAGCCCCATCCAGCCTGGCCTTGAACACTTCCAGGGATGCGGCATCCACAACTTCTCTGGGCAACGAGAGCAGTTGTTCTACCCACTGTGGGTTTGTCAGGTCTAAGGGTTAGTTTCTGACTTAGGACAGTAACATTTAATGAACCAATTGTCCTGTTGCTGATCCTATTTCTGTGAGTGCTGGTCACATTTATGAGAAATCGTGGTCCTGACCTGAAGACCTTTCGTTCTCACACAGACTGCGGAGGGACGAGGATGGAAAGTGTAGGTGGGATACCGTGTCTCGGTTCAGATGTGCCGTTGCCTGATTACGTGCACAGCTGGAGAGATCCATATAATTAGATTTACCAAATATCCTCCTGGTTTTGTTTTTGTCCTTTCCCCCTTGTTTATTTGTTTCATGGTTTATGAGTATCACAGGAGCCAAGAGCTTGCAGACTGTGCAGCTTCCCGGATGAAATCGGGTGGGGAAACAATGAGAAGAAAATCTAGGGAGGCCAAGGAGGAGGAGAAATACAAATAGCGGATGGGAAAGTAATGGAAGCTCAGCCAGATGTTGATGTAAAAGCTGTCTTTTTTTTATAGAGAGCTGAAAGCATAGCCATCTCTACAGTCCTAATATTAACAATTTACAAATTATAGCAGTAATTGTATTTATATGTCATACAGAGTGTAAATGATGGGAATGGGTTGTCAACACACATAAGAAAACAAGTCTGAAAATCTCTAGCACTTTCTTTAAATATAATAGTTCCTGACAATTAAATATCCCATTGGTTGTTATCTAAATATTTATCTTCAGTTAAATTACAAGAAGTCCACGGTCAGAGAATACCCACACTCTTCTGTTCTCTGTCTTAAAGATGAAATTATGTTTTACCTTTGAAAAAGCACATGGTTTCTGGTTTTATTCTGTTTTATTTTTGTGGGTAACTTTGAAAAAAAAAGAAAGAGAAAAAAGTCTGCCATTAATCGCAAGCAGGGACAAAGGCACTGTTACTAGATTGTGGTTTTGAAGGCTGTTTACCATGCTAAGTCAGAGACCATAATGTGAAATCATGTTTTTAATCTTTTGGATTAAAACATTCAACAACAGGCCTTCCTAGGAACAAGGCTCCACCTAAACAGAGCCTCCTTTTCTTGCAAGGATCCTGCAGTTTTACATGGATTTTCTGGGCCAGTCTTTGGCAGCAACAACACTAATTTATTCCAAATGAAAGTCAGGCCCACTATAATTAGCAATACCATGGTATTTGTCTGAAAAATCAAGAAACACTGTCTTTTGCTAGAGATGCAATGTGACTTTTGGACAACCCATTCTATTTAATTCAAGCTTTTAGGTACCCAGGGTTAAGGAAATGGTCCAGTCCATTTGTCATAGCTGCTTACATTCCTTGTACAGTCTAAGGAGAGCAGCAGTTGCTTACTGAAGACCTGTGGAGGGAGACCCGTTTTCCCTATCCATCCATCCATCCATCCATCCACCCACCCAAGGATGATTCAATCTGCCTCATTCAAGTAAATACCTCTTCCATTGGGAATAAAGAGGAACAATGGGAAATAAACGCTGGCACCTCCATACAGTTGGGATCCATTTACTCATTTGAAGATGAATGTGGCTTATCTTCCTCTTGCATAATAACCCAAGAATTAGAGCACTCACCCCAGAGGGACGAGGTCGTGGGCTCTACTCTGGGTGGATTGAGCTCACATCTTCCACATTGAAATCAGAGGAGCTGAATTCCTGCCTTCATAAGATGACCATCCGTAAGTCTCCAAGCTTTTCTTCTTATCCTTTCCTTTTTTGTCTGTCTGTGAGGACTGTAAACTCTGTAAGGTACCAGCTCATTTGTCATTAAACGTTTGAGCAGCACAGATTGTTATAGGGTTCTGATTTTGGCTGAGGTTTGTAATGAAATATAAAGAATAGTTACATTTGTGCAAATCTCTCCCTTCACACCACAAAAAATGCTCAGCAAAAGCTTTGTTCTGGTAGATGCATTGCATGATTTTGACTGGTATTGGTAGAAGACGGGCTTTGTACAGCCTTTGGTTTTGACACTCTTTGTGGAAGAGAGAATGAGTCTCCAGAGATGTTGGACTTGATGTGTATTTAGGGAATGGCTGGCTGCTTGTTGGTTTTCTATAGGCATGATTATTTCCTCGTTTTTGGTTCTCTCTTCTAGGGACATTTGTGCTGGAGCTTAGTAGGTCTGTAGCACTGGGAAATACGATGCTTCAGAGGCATATTATTGCAACTGCCTCTTTTAGGAGCTTTTTGGTCTGGGCAAGCACATAGCACAGGGCATGGGTAGGCTATAGAACTCCTACTCGCAGCAACAACCCCTTAGCACCTTCTTCTCTTGGAGTTTCTAAGAAGGAAGGGGCGGGAGGAATGGGACTGCAAAGGCAATGTGAGGGCATTATGCTGTAAGGACATTATGCAGTCACTCCTGCAACACTGGCGAAGAATGCAGCAGTGGTATATTCCTCATATGAGTCATTGTGGAGCTGCCAAAAGTTGGAGCAGCCCATTGCCCAGTGATGAGTAGTGGCTGACCTTTATTCCCACCATAGAGAATACTGTAAAATTGAGCTAAATGAATTACTTTCTGAGTACTGGCATCAGTGTAGCCTAGTTTCCTACAGATTTGGATTTCTTCCTCCCACCTCACTGAATCCAAGTCCTTACTTCCCCCCTCCCATGCCACTCCCCAGATCACTCTTCCATCCCTTTTATATATCCCTTATCAAGTATAGTAAACAGCTATACAGCTCATAGAAGACTAAATAGTTATCAGTACATTGCAACTATAAATTGACATTTTGATCATCTCCTACTTTGACACCTTTAAAGGTATTATTAACTCTATGCACCTTCTATTAAAATTTAAAAGAAAAATACACTTGCATATAACATCTCAAGCTATATTTAAAATGCATGTACAATCAAGGAGAGTTTTAGAAGTTCATGAGTGCTGTGTTTTGTCTTCCGTCTCCTTCTGTGTCTCCCCATCTGCAGTTATAAAAATATCATGGCTCACACATATGGTTTATTCATCTTCATTCCTCAAAATATAGTTTTTAAAAAATTAACTATGAATGAGCAGGAGTTTTTTTCCATTGATTTGGAGCTTGTCTTGAACTATCCAAGGGCAATTCAGCTACTGGCAGTTCAAGAAAGGCATCTAGTGATGCTATCAGCTACTCTTGAAGACTAATTTTCTTCTCAAAAATTAGATTGACACAAATTGTTCACTAGAAGTCACAGAAATTGAATATATTACAGGGCCAAAAATATTTAGCATGTGTAACCCACCAAAGTATTTATCATTTAGGATTTATCCTTTGCTTTCTGACCTCAGGCATCCTCCTCCTAAAGCTATGCTAGTATTTTTTAATCAGTCTGAGTCTGCATAATCATTTCCCTCTTTCATCCTGTGGTGTGGATAGATTGTCAGAGTGTCCACTTGGCTTAGGATATTCTCATGCTGTCACCATATCTAAAAGTGGGGGTTAGGAGAGTAGTGGCCAGAGGCTGGCTTCAGCCTGGGGAAGTGGGTCTTCCCAGTTCCCCCAGTACTCAGTGGGAAAAAGCTGTTCAGACAGGAACCTGACATCACATTGCTTTAGTTTCCTAAAATTAAGTTTTTTATTGTGTGTCTTGTCTACAACTGCTTTGGATTCTGAATTACGGGAGAGGGTATGCCAATGTATATGCAATGTCTCCTGGAATGAGTAGGACTTGTGTACACATTCACTTCAGGAAAGAAATCTCTGCTTGAAAAGCTTCACCCAAAATGTTACTCTCAGGGAAAGCACACTCTGCTATTTGCACAGCAGGTCATAGAGGTTCTGCATGAGCACAGTAATAAAAATATACTCATATTTATTAGTTATCCAATGAGACTTCTAGTGTGTTTTCACACTGTTGGATATCACTGCAGAGTCCATCTGGGGTGATACTGGGTCTCCTCAAGGAGGGAACGCAAAGCACCATCTTGGGCTGTTGGAGCAGTATCCTTATCTCACAGGATGCACTCAGGGAGCAGAGTGCTCTTGGAAGCCATCTAACCTGAAGGCCCTGAGCATTAATCTGAAAGCCCTTCAGTGCTCATCTGCTAGATTGGCAGTAAAATAACCCTCCTGAGTAAAGGAACACAGTATCAAAAAAAGCAATGCCAATGTTATTCCTTCAGAAACTTGACCGAAGTTAAGTTCCACTTCTGAAAATGTAACTTCTCTCAGTGTATGTAGGGATGTGATGAGTTTCCAAGTGGCAGAGTGTTCATGCAGGTGAGTGAGGAATTTAACAGGTAAAGCAATGACTGTGTTTTCATATACAGTTACAAAACACTTTAGGGAGAGAGTCTCTTGTAACCTTTGTTACGGATGTAGGACTTTAGGATGTAGGACATAGTCCTACGGATGTAGGACTTTAGGAAAGACAGAAGGTCAGAAACTAAAATTGTTTCTCAATATACCCAGTATTACTCTTTATTAAAGAAAATTGCCCCTTGAAGTCCCTGCAAGTACTGTGAAAGCATGCACCCCTGATGTACACAACAAGAAGCTACATATATCACAGCTTGGAATCAAAGTAGATGCCCAGTACTGTGTGCTTTTAATTCTCGGTGGCTATTACGGGTATTTCCAGTAGAAAATTATTTTTGGGGAGGCTGGCGGAAGAGATCTAAAATTCTTACAAATTTTGTATATTTATGGATAAAATATTTATGAAATAAAATCCTAGGTAATTCCAAGGTAAAAGCCAACTGAAAAGCTATGTATTACATTTCAGTTAAGGATAATCTTCCATCCTAACATTCCTAGGAGCTCATTTGTGATGCTGTCCTTTCTCATTTTTTCATCTCCCGAAAGCCATATTTGCCTTAGGGGTGTGGTATTGTTGTGGTAAAAGTGAGCTGGTGCTACTGGTCTCATGACTGACTTCCATGCTTAAACAGCACTGTTAGTGCACAGCCCTTAAAGGCTGCTTTGGAAGGGTCTTGACACTTACTACAGATGCTAATGCCCTGACCTCTTCCAAAATGATGGAGGAGAAGGTTTTGCCCTTTTCATTTCAAAATTCTTGGAGACTTCTGAGGCTGGTTGCCAGATGTGATTAAAAATGAATGGAGCAGAGCAATTGTACCTGATCCCCGTGGCAGACACCTGAATAACAGCATTTCCTAAGACTACCTTTTTAAGTGATTCCTTTTGTATCTGTATTTCTCTCCTTTCTGACCACAATGACAACTTCCTTACCATTAAAAATGGAAGACAATAGTGGAGAACATTTCAGGATTTTTTCATGCCATTTCCTGCAAAATCTAGTTGGATTCTGTTTATTGCACATAGGGCAAGCTACCAAGACAGACTGTAAAACAGCATAAAACTGAGTCAACAGGTATAAAGTGGGGAAGCAGATATGCCTCCCTTCGGTGGTACAGGAATTGCCTTCAGTAAAGCTCACACTCAACGTGTGTCAATTGAAACGTAGCAAACTCTCTATTTTGGGATAGGCCTACTGCAGGGCTTCAAAGCCTGTCTGTGTTGGAAGAGAGAGTGAATATCATCTTTTCTGTGTGGGATTGCCTCGGCCTTGAAATATTTTAAAGGAAAGGAAATAGGAGAAAGCAGGCAGGGAAGAGGTGTGCCATCTCTGTGTTGAGGTTTTAGGAGGTCATTGGAGAGCGTTACTGCTCAGGCTCCGAGACTGAAGACAAACAACAATATCAGAGCAAAGTAATACTAATTAATGCTTCTTTACTACTTTACGTGTGTTGAGCATTGCAGAGACACCAGCTAAAGGAAAAGACTTGGTTATACATAGAGAGATTTGGTTCTTCAAAACCTGTCAATCTTTTTGAACAGTTATATATAGGATCATAGAATCGATTAGGTTGGAAAAGACCTTTAAGACCATTGATTCCAACTCTTAACCTAGAACTGCCAAGTCCACCTCTAAACTATGTCCCCAAGTGTCACATCTACATGTCTTTTAGATACCTCCATGGATGGTGACACAACCACCTCCCTGGGCAGCCTGTTCCAATGCTTGACAGCCCTGTCTGTGAAGAAATTGTTTCCTAATATAAGTACGTGTATATTTGATGGAACATTTTTCTTTGCAGAAGCAGAAGAAACCAGTCATCGTTATCTGTGAAGTATTCATAGGGCTTTGTATACACAAGCTTTTAGGGCTAAATTCTGATATTTTCACTCCTACTAAATAGGAATGTACTCTTCAGGTTATTTCCTCGTAGTGAGAGTGTGGTGTTTGGCAAAAGTGTTCACTGTGAAATACTGCTTTGGAGCGATATTTATCACTAAGATTATAATCTGGGGATTTTCTTTATTTGAAAGAACATACTCCTAGCTTGTCAGACACACTTCTTGTTCATTGTGCTTTGTACAGGACAGCCATGGGATATCTATAGGACCAGTATTTGCCTGACACAAATATTGGTCTCTTAAGAGTAGACTTTCATGATAATCCATCATGTTATCATGACACGAGTACAGTTACTCATAGTCACTACAGTTACGTAGTTCCCCCCAGCAAGATACTCTTAAGTAAACAGTGTTATTTGAGGAATTGACAATTTTCTCTTCCATGTTACACCCAAAGTGTATTCTTATCTTTTCATTCATTGGTATTTTTGCTTTCCTGGAGTCCGCTCTTCTGCCTTCAGAAGCTCGCAGTTGTGCAGACCACTCATCCAAACAAATCTGTGATAGTTTGGAGAGGTTATCATCCAGCAGCCCTTACAAGCCATGGAAAGAAGCGCTGTATGAAATGCCACCACTTCTGTAAACAGGGATGCAAATGATGCTGAGATGCCAGCATGGCAGGAATATAAGCTACTGTTTGCAGGAAAAGATGAGAAGTGTACTGAGCTTCTGCTGAATAGCTACAGGTGTGGCAATCCAGAAGTAGTTAAATGCAAGGGCTGGAAAAGTAAGCAGTGCATTCCAGCCACAGTGGCTGAACACAGCTCGAGTTAACATCTCCAACTGAGAACAGAGCTGGAACTGTATCATCAAAACATCTACTTCAGCACAGAGTAGTAAATTTGCCACCTTGACAGTTTGAGACCAAAGCAACCTATTTGGTCAGGTGTATCTCAGAGTATATATTTTTCGGAGTTGTCCTGAATCCAGGATTCCTCTAAGGAAGAGTAAATACTAGTCCTGCAAGTTTCGGCAGAGAGTGGATTAGATGAACTTTCACTCTCCACTTCGGTCTTATTTTGTATGGTTAATTTTAACTTAGATGAAATCTTTTTAACATAAAAATGAGCACGGTCATTCTTGGGAGAAGAAAAAGCCAAGGAAAGTTTTTTTTTAAACTGGTCATTTTACAGGATGTGGCTACAGTTATTATCAGTCCAAAGTACATGAGTCAGATGGTCCTATTATCAAGTTATTCCTCACTCTATGTTTGTGCAAAATCCACTGAAGGAAATGTTGACTGCCTTCACAGACAGTGGAGTTCAACATTTTCCTAAACTCAATGACCAGAGCAAATGAAGGAATGAAATTTAACAGAGTCTCACTGAAGTATCCTGAGCATTAGTAGGATGGGTGTGGAAACGAAGACAATAAAAAAAGTTGGAGAGTCAGAAAGAAGAGGTGTACTTATGTCAATAAAAGAAAGAGAAAAGGAGCCCAGCAGTGAGGAATTGTCTATTTTGTTGAAAACACAGGAGATATCAAGGATGTATGGGGTTTTTTCCAAATCTGTTTCTTATGTAAATAGTACAATGTGTACCATGGCACAATCCAGCAAAGCAAAGCACGCAAGCAAATAAATATTAGGTGTGCTTAGGTGCAGTGATTTTGATGACACAAATCTGTTGAAAATCCTGATCAGGAAAGCAATCTTATTCAAGACAGCACTAACCTGCATAGTTGGACCCCTTACAGCAGAAGTTTAAATTCATCTTTTCTTCAGAAGAAGACGACTTTAAATGTATTGCTTGATTGTGATCTAGGTTACAGGAACATGCTCCTATAAAAAAATAGCATTAGTGGAATTTTCCAAGTCCAAAAATAATTTAATGTCCAAATGCTTATTTTCTGTGATTTATGGCTTCACAGCCATGTCTAAGCCAGTAGTGCCAAATAAAATTTTCTTTACTGTGACATGTATGCAGTTCTTCTTCAGATATTTGGATGTCTAACATATAAATTAAGTGAAAGTTTCCTTCTAGAAATATTCACCTATATTTTTTTAAGTAACTTCAGTTTTTATATCTCAAAAGTGTAACTTCATTTTTTACAGTGTCAGTGCCTAAACATATATATCATATGCTTCATGAAATGAAGGACCCAAATACATGCGAAAGCTGTGTAGTTATATCACAAAAAGGTCGTTTTTTCTCAATATCATTGTAAAAGTGTACTCCAATAATTTATCAATTTCATTGAATGAATGCCTCTCAGGAAACCAATCAGACAAAAGAGCAATAGTGAATTTACTCTTAGGTTCCCCAAGGATGGGTGTATTCCTGACATCTATGTAGAGACTTGTAATTGAAATAACATTTGTGTAAATTCCATTTAGTAAGGGTGTACTGGCTGATGCCAGTGAATGTTAGGGCACTTAATCAAACAGTAAATAGCAATACATGTCTAAGAATTGATCATTTAATGCAGACATTGTCAGAAGAATTTAATGGATCGTGATGTTCTTTTGTTCTTTCTTTTTACTCAGTATAATAACCTGTTGCTTTCTAAATCTCCTCAGGCTCTTTAATAAAGAAAGATTTCTTCTCTTAATTTGGACAGCTGCATAATTAGGGTGCTAAATCATCCTCAGGGATGTAATCAAAATGATCCTTCTATGTAACAATTTTCTGTTTTCCCTGCTTAGTTTAGAGCAGAAGGAACAGATTTAGGTGATTGCAGTCTGTCACATTACCTTAAAAACTAAGCATTGATCATTATAATATAACAGTTTTGAAACTGAAGATCTCCAGGTGCCTTGTAAACAGACCTAATTCAAAGTTCAAAATATCTGCTGTTGTAGGTATGGTTATAGTCCTTTTCATGTAGGAAAATCTGATGCACAAAGATAATTTAACAGAATTACAGGATTTTATTTGCCCAATTCAAATCAGAAAACAGCAGCAGAATCTGAAAAAAAAAATCCCTAGGTCTGGCCTCTAGTCTTTACTGCTAGCTACATAACAGTAGCACAAACAGATAACTGCCTAACTCTAGAGCCTATTTATAAAGAGTTATGGGATCTGTGCACCAGTGATTTCCTTACTTGATGGGAAGGTAAGCACTGTGAAGCAGAGCCTTCATTCACAAGGTGCCAACATAAAGAAGGGGTCCAAGAGGAAGAAAGGTCCTAGATGGGGATCTCACCAGGTACTGCCCTTCCCTGCCGACTGGTCAGGCTCATGGTGTTAACCCCCAAGTCTCCAGTAGATGCATTTGTTCTGGTTCCAGGTGTTTCTGCTTGAAGTCACTGAGGTGGAGGGAGACCTTTATCATAGAAAAACTCTCAGAAAGGGGTGACAATCCTAACACCTGAACAGTTTCATCCCTCAGTCAAATGCTGTGGTCACCAGTGTATACATGATTGAATCAGATCTCCTATTTTTATTCTAAGAAGAGGCAATAGCAGGGCAGAATTCCAACCTAAAAACATACACTGAGGTATCTCTATTCAGCAGGAGGGACTTCAGCTAATGTTATCCCTTGGAGTTATGCCGAGCTGCTAATTTAACTGTTCAATGTGTGATAAAGTTCCTGTAGCAACACTCAGCAAAAGAACTACTTAGCTTAGAAATGGTGCAGAGAGTGACATGGAAGTTCCTGGGTGGCTGATTCAGGGACACTGCAGCATCCTCCTGGAAATGACCTGCACATGCCTACTGAGAGCATTTCTCTTGAAAACAGACTAGATGCTAATTTCCCAATACACCCTCAATTTCCACTGTATAATAGCATTAATGACCTTGACAGAAAGCATTTCCTGGGGATTAATAACCATTTGAGGTTTAATGACCTGAGGCTATGCCTTAGACCATCAACTCCTCCAAGCTGCTCATTAAATCCTTAGGGTACACAGTCTGCTTCAATCAGTCCTGCTTAAGTATTTGCTCAGTGTCACCTAATAACATTATTCTCCCTGAGGTATTTCCTCTTCAGAGGCCCTGGTGTTGGAAATGTGTTTGTCCTTAAGCCTTTTGGGAAAAGAACTCATCATTAATTTTTTAGGTGACTGTGTATTACAAGTCAAAGCATTTACTCAAGCTGTCATTGTGTTTCTGCTGTGATGAACACAGTAAAAATGAGATATTTAAATTAATAAATTGCACCTGGAAATAATAAAGTATTTGTTTTAGCTGCTTACAATCTCATAATCTAAATAAAGAGGCAGTAGCCCCCCCACACACTGGTGGTTCAGTCAGAGGTAATTTATTTGAGAGGTGATACGGGACAGGTTGCCACTTCCTAGAAAAGAGTGTCTTCATACTAGCTCTAAAGGATGCCCCAAATTCAGATATGTGCAGAAGCAACGATATAGTAGAGAGCACATCTGTCTGTTGGGGGAGAAATGCCATTGCTAGGCCAATTTCTTACCAATGAAGTCATAAGTCAAAGATGGTGTATTGTCCTGTGTTGTGGTACATACTTGTGAAGGGTGAACTTGTTTTTCTGTCACAAATTTTTCGTTTAAGGGAACATTCTTCCCACATCCAGATGGCATCAAATACAATTGGATCTTAGTTAAATCTGCTGCTGTGGTGTTACATCGTGTTCCCTGTTTATTTGTGTAATAGTGCAGTCGGCATGCCAAATAGGCATGGCACAAACAAATTGCTGTTAGAAATTTCTTCCCAAAGTTTCTAAACTGGAAGAGAAGTGCAGGGAAGAAGGCAATCAACAACAAACGTAGGAAATCAATGCAGCAAGCAAGGTGCAGCTGTGTGCCTACAAATCAGTTGTATTGTCTTCACATCAATTGTAAGAAACCTTTGGTGAGGCTTTGCCAGCATCACATTCACACATTAATCCCCATTGTGCACTGAAGAACCAATGGACTTGTACATCTAAGGACAGCTATGAACAGTGCTTTTAGGGCACTGGAAAGAGGAGACACTTACATCCCTGGGAAGATTTGCCCTCAGCCTGACTTCAACATAGAACTAGCTATGCTGGACTTGTGACTTTGATCTAACATCGTTGTCCAGAGAGAGCCCACATTTTTAGGGAAAGAAAAGCTTTTTCCTGGAAAATTTTAAAAATTAAAAATGATTGAAGTTGTTTATAAGCTTAAAATACTTAAAGAGAACCAGAATACCGAGAATGTGTAGTATCAACTGCAGAGGAAATCTTGGTAAGTGTGGCTTAGTTCCAGTAAGTGAGATATATGTATATCCTATGGAAATCAGCAGGTGAATTGATGAATAAGACACAGATGGGATGAACAACTCAAGTACTTCCTTGCTTGTGTTTGAGATTAGTGGATTCTGAGGTCAACTCTCATTCAATGACATGCTTTGTGTGGGAAATACATGCTGTTTGTGGCAAACACTGAGCACCTACACAGGAATGTTCCTACATAAATCTCAAATCCTTTTACAAACACGGATACAGATCATTTACGCCATCACTGCAAATGGAGAAAATCAGGTGCAGATAGGTGAAATTACAGACCTTAAGTCACGCAGTACATTAAAAGGAGAAGCATCAAAGGATTTATTTCATCTCACTAGAAATATTTCTGGCTTTATATGCCCTTTCCTCCCAAATTCTCTGTATAGTCCCTAGAGAAGAATGAGCACTTTCAGGGCACAAGCCATTTTACCTCTTTTAGACATTAACTTTAAGATAAGGTATTTTCATGGAATTGCTTCTTTCTCTCTTTCTCTCCATAGCCTTCAGGAACATCTTGGATGAATAATTGTAATGCAGTTGCAGATAGGTGAGATGATTGCCACCCTTTATATCCAGACATCCCCGTGTATACAAATAAAAGTTCTACAAGGATGACAAAATGGCTGCTGTGAAGACAGGTCAACTAGATATTTAAACATATGCTTAATACTAAGCTTCTGACATGTCTTATTGAAGTTTGGTTTATAAAACCAGCCCCCCTGCTGAGACCCTTATCATTGTGTGGAACAAGTAGGTCTACTATTGACCCAGCCTTAGTTCCAGTTCTGCTGGCTGCTGTTGGTTTGAGACAAGCATACAGCATTGTTCCCACATAGATTTTAGGTATAGGAATACAGTTCTGGTGGAATTCTGGTTGGAATTTCCTTTCTAAAGTCTGTTGAGAATTCAAATGAGAGCCAGATGAGTTTTTTCCTGTTCATTTAGAAGAAAAATGCAAAACATCAGGAGAAACTTTAAAACTCCAGCACTCCCTGAAAGTGCTCACCACAATAATATTTTCCTGAAAAAGTTCTTTCCTGGGGGATTCAAGCTTGCAGGTGATAAGTATTCGTTATGTTTTTTTTTACCCCTGATGAGGAAAGGCCAGGTCGATAAACAATGAACGAATGGAATGCTTTGAAATACATTCACCGAGTAGTAGCTTTGTAGACTCAGTTTTAGGCTACTTTTAGCAATTGGCTTAGGCTGGGAGTTGCAGAAAGATTAATGAAAGCCTCTGTTCCCAAAATCAGAGTCATCCAATGGACCATAACAGCTGTAATTTTCACCTTTTGTCAATGTTGCCTTCTCTGCACATCCTGCAGCACACCTAAACCTTAAGAGTCCAGGCTGGTTAGTTTGTGTTATTGTTTGTCTTTAAAGATGAAGCTCTACCAGAAAATAAGGAAATGTAATTTTCAGTACAACAGTGTGATTCCTTAGTAGTAAGTGAGCTTTCAGAGCATAATGCGGTGACCATTGGATACCATGGGTCCTGGGCTTCTAACTGCCGTTACAGTGTAAAAAAATACTGCCAAATAGAACTCATCTCCTAAATCAAAATACCTTTATCATGTGTTCAGTTTTAACCAGTGGTTTCAGAGCAACATGTGGGCTCTTAAGATGGTTATTTAAAATCTTTGACTTCCATTTTGCTGAGATTTCATTGTCAGATTTAGGCTTCTCCTTTTGAAAACTGAGCCAGGCATTTTTACAGTGAAATCTTTAGGAGACACCATCTTTTGTAGGCAACTGCCTGTTTTCTGCTTCTGTTTCTGTCTGGAGAACAACTTATCTCATCATTCTTCTGGCATATCTGAGGCTAGACCCTGCCAAAATCTGAAAGTGAAATAAACCATCAAAAAATGTCAGATTCTTAAAAGTACAGACCAAGGTCAAGTCTAGAAAAAGGCTAGACTTGGAAAATAAAGTACTTTGCCTTTTCCTTCAAAGCATACATAACCAATTTTCTGTCTTTGTGTTTATCTGTATATCCCATTACTGTAGCACCGGGCATCCAAAAATGGCTCATGTCCTCAGCACATACATTCATTCTTCTGGCCTTGAGGGCACATAAAGCCACAGCAGCCCCTGGATCCTGCTCTTTGTGGAGCACATCTGGAAATGGGAAGGGCCCTAAGCTGATCCTGGAGGCAGAGGAGCCGCCAGCAGGGAGCTTCCAGCTGGCGCGGGTCCTGGTGGCCCTGTGCCTCTGGGGACAGCTCCCATCTCACGCTGGAGGTGATGTCCAAAGGAGGGAGGTGTCCTCATGCACTCCTCCCAGGCAAGGGCAGCTGCTGTTGTTCAAGGACTTGTTTTCCTGAAGACCAAACCGAAATTTTACCCAGCAAATTGATCCTCAGGCCCCAAGATTTTGAATAGCAGCCATCTCTCATCTCTTCTTTAAACAGGGTATTTTAATGCCGTGCAGAATAACAGTACATGCTGCCTTCCATCTCCTTAATCCTCTGTAAATTTACTTCTAGCAGCTACTGCCAAAATACAGTATGGCACTCGCACAGCACACGCGTCTTCAGTCGTGAGCACAAAGCGGCTTCTGTTCAGAGGGAATATGTTGCAAGCCCATGAGTGACACACTGTGAGTGCTGAAGATTATGAAACATATTCTGAAACTGAGCAAGCCATAAACACTTCATTTTTCAGAAATAGTCACATTACTTCTGTCGTTCGGCTTGGCAAACGCGTGTGTGCAGACCTTGGTGCATCCACGTAGCACACGTTGAGCAAGCACCAAGTGCTGAAGCAGCGGCGTGCCAGCAGCACTGCCGAGTTCAGAGGAAATATTTGAAGTATGCACTTCAACACTCTTCTCAGTTTTTATAAAAGCCCATAATCTTTACTTGTTTATTTTTACTTCACTAGCCTCTCTCTTGGACTAAACTGACCTCAAGCTATAGCATGAGTTTTATTCATTGATCTCCTGGTGAATGCTCTCTAAATGATCAGGAATCAGGTCATGGCTTAGGACAACTCCGAGTGGGAAATATTTGCTGGAAGGGCAAGTGTTTTGTGTCTGTCTATGGCTGTTGTTCCTGTGAAATAAATAAGTCTAGAGATCAGCCAAGGGCTGGACCAAATACTTAATAGCACCAAGAAACCTCTCCTGTTTGATATCCGGACCACCGGATTGTTGAATTTGCAAAGGAAAGAAGACCACCTCATGCAGTGTAGCTATGGGATCCTCATGTACTTGGAGCATATTTTTGAACACACTCCCTTTTCTAACTGAAGTGTAAGTGTTAAGTGACATGTCTCATTTCCCACCAAAAGTCTGGCTGAACAAGTAATTACTCATATAATCTAGCTCGTAGCGCTGTCTAGTGACCAAACCATCTTTGCCCACAGTCAGACGAGTAATGAACTCAGGCCAGTGAGAATGTGCTCTCCAGCAGTCAGAGCAAACGGATACTGCCTGTGAGATGGCAACTGAAACTGTCCCTCTGATTTCCCATCAACTGTTAGAAGATTAAGAAATTATTGAAATTCAGCCCACAAGTTCAAAAGTGCCAGGGTCTGTATTTCACTGGCTGTTGCAGGGCCAACCCTTCTGTATTCCCTCCTGTTATCCCGCTAGAGACAGCCAATGAAAATAGTTTGTGCTTCAGTAGCTTTGGTGTCTCCCACCGTCTTACCCCACAGACCCACTTTCCTGATCTGGCAGGGAGCAGGCAGTGGTAGGTCTCCAGCCTTCCTGTTGTCTTCTTCCAGGGTAATATATGGCACGTAGCTGAAGGGCAGACTCCAGCTTTATAGAGTGGTAACTGCAAACATCTAACCTACCTAAGCTCTTTCATGCTATTTGATAAAAGAAAAATTTACGTCTTCCCTGCTTGTAGCTAAAAATAACAGTAAAAAAGTGTAGAGGGTTGTTAGTCCTGGGTGGTGCACTAATTAGTTCTTTGCTAATTCTGCTTTATTGCTGGCAGTGATTATTGTTGAGTAATTACAGGGTTCCTATGAATCTGCCTTCCATTTGCTCTGTGGTGTAATAAGGGTAAGGAAATGAGAAATGTCAGTACTATGGATACCCGGTGTTATTTCTGCTACAGCAGAATTTTGTATTATAGAGAACAGCTATTTTGTACAATGGTTTTAATAGCTGGAAACAGACCTAGGTGAGCTGCAGAATGGAAAACCTGCATTTTCACTACATAAAAAATCTGCTCTTTACTTGAAGAAGAACATAAAACCCCCATGGCCTTCTGTAAAAAAATGTATGGAAAGGAAACTAGAGGCTTCAGCCAAAATGCTAAAAATAATTATTATACCAACAACTATAGCCAAGTTGTCTGTTCCTTCCTCCCTCCAGTACAAACGAATAAATGTTTATGTCCAGCCATCAGGTAGGAAGTGCTTTAGCGTGAGTTCTGTGTGTTGCTCTGCAGCCGTGGGGACTGCAGCTTTCATTGCAAAGGGGACTGAATGGAAGCAATTGACGGCTTGTGTGAAGAAAAATCCTAGAAGCATTTTAGTTCAGATATTCAAAATATTTCAGTTCACTGGGTAAATCTGTTTGCTCTGTAAGCTTCTCCTTGTGTTTTTGAAGTGCGTTCAAATGTGTACATACCACAGTGTGCAGAATATCCATGTTACAATCCTGATCACTCGTGTCTGCAGCCACCTGGTAGTAAAAGGCAGGTTTGGGTGAATCAGGTACTTGAGAAGGCAAATGAGAGTTAAAGACTTCATACATCTTTGAAGATCTGCACCCTACCGTTAGGAAATTTAAATAGCCTTCAATTCTGGCCTGTGAGTTCACAGCTTTGATATTGAAAGTGATCTGTATCTATTCAGTAAAATTAAGTGAAATTTCCATCATGTGATGGAAGATGGAAACTGTCTGAACAGCTGTCTGAACAGCAGTTGGACTGCTACTGTATAAGAAATCTTTTAATTTGACCTTCCCATATCTAGTATTGTTTTTCTGTCAGAAAGAAGTTTTTGGAAGGCACTTTGTAAAAATGCGTGCCTTTGTGAAGAGTGAGGAAAGATTTTCTTTTTTTAGTAAGCGAGTAATTGTTTCCTTTAATCTCTTTGTTTTTCTCATCACTCTATAAAGATCATCATAGAGCCATGTAATTAGTGGCTTTGGACTAGATCATGCTGAAACACAGTAGTGTGACTCCATTGTTTTTCAGCACTGCACAGTCAAAGTAAAGGGTAAAACTTCGTTCACAGTAACATCTTTACATAAGCATATGCTATTTCTTCAGTCACTGAAATAATTTTAAAAAGTTGTAGAACCGTCGAACAATAGAGGTCACCTGGGCTAAACCCTGCTCATGGCAGAGCCAGCTTATCACATCACATCTGGCACTGACATAGGATCAATCCAACTCCGAAAAGGAAGATGGAACACTTTCAGAATAGCCAGTTAAAGAAAATAATATTTGTGCTTGGTATTAGTTTAGTGATTTTTCATTTCTTCATAGAATCATAAGAAGACATCCTGACAGCTCTTGTTACTAATATGATTGTAGTAAATAGCAGCTGGAAAAAAGCAATAATAATAGAATCATTTTGCTTGGAAAAGACCTTTAGGATCATCAAGTCCAACCATTAACCTAGCACAGCTAAGTCCACCAGTAGCCCGTGTCCCTAAGCACCACATCTACCTGTCTTTTAAATACCTCCAGGGATGGTGAGTCAACCACCTCCCTGGGCAACCTGTAACAATACTTGATAACCCTTTCAGTGAAGAAATTTTTCCTATTATCCAATTTATACCTCCCCTGGCACAACTTGAGGCCATTTCCTCTTGTTCTATCACCTGTTACTTGGGAGAAGAAACCAACCCCCACCTCTCTACAAGCTCCTTTCAAGTAGTTGTGGAGAGCCTCCTTTTCTCCACAGTAAACAACTCCAGTTCCCTCAGCTGCTCCTCATAAGAATTGTTCTCTAGACCCTTCACCAGCTTCGTTGCTCTTTGAAAGTGTTCCAGCACCTTGATGTCTTTCTTGTAGTGAGAAGCCCAAAACTGAACACGGTACTTGAGGTGGGGCCTCAACAGTGCCAAGTACAAGGGGACGATCACTTCCTTTGTTCTGCTCACCACACTGTTCCTGATACAGGCCAGGATGCTGTTGGCTGCCTTGGCCACCTGGGCACACTGCTGGCTCATGTTCAGTGGCTGTTGACCAATGCCAGAGGTTCTTTTCCTGCTGGGCAGCTCCTCAGCCACTCTTCCTTCCCCAAGCCTGTAGCGCTGCCTGGGGTTGTTGTGACCCAAGTGCGGGACCTGGCACTTTGCCTTGTTGAACCTCATCCTGTTGGCCTCAGTCTATCTATCCAGCCTGTCTAGATCCCTCTGTAGAGCCTTCCTACCTTCAAGCAGATCGATACTCTTGCCCAACTTGGTGTCATCTGCAAACTTATGGAGGGTGCATTCGATCCCCTCATCCAGGACGTTGATAAAGATATGGGTGCTAAACAGATATGGGTGTTTGATGTTTAATCCCCTCAGGAATAATAATAATAAAAAAGTAGATATCCATATTTATGTTAAACTTGATTTTATAAATGATTTTTCACCATGGTCTCGAGGCATGATGAAATGTTAATAATGTTGATATACTTCAATGATAATAATTACGACATGGTTGTGAATCAGAAAAAGTCATCTGGGTGTGTAGGTACAGCTCTTGCCTGTACTTTCATGACAATGTCAGCCCTCCTGTTACTGGAATGTATGTAGACGACAACTTCGAGACTGTGTGAACCACTGACATTCTGCTGCTTGGGGTTTAGTTTTCACAGAGGAGATGCACAGGACATCTTTCTCAATAGGCCCTTTCATGGAAAGAGCTAATAAGGAAACAGTGGGATCTAAAGGCAGATCTGCTTGTAGTGTTCATCAGCTGATAAGGACAGATAGTATTGGTAACACCAGGTGGGAGCTCAGCGCTTTGCAATACATTCGCTGTGCACAGGCCATGGGTTTGGACCTCCAGCTTCAATGCTTGAGCTCTTCTGTACGTGCTATACGTATCAATATTTCTTGCACTACAAATTACTCGTCTCACACAGAACTCCAAAGGAAAGTGCTTTAAT
>JAOXJM010000001.1:185652627-185697315 GCA_026413425.1 Tringa solitaria
AAATGTAAAACTACAGAACACAAAATTGGTTCGGTTTTACTTCAAACCGGGACACACTTCAATCTCTACTGTGCGATATATGCTTTGGGCATCTGTGTCTCTGATAAACATTTAATTTAATACACAATGGGAGAACTCTAGGAGGGAAGATTAAGACACAAACCCATAGGGGAGGAAAAAAAAAAAAGATGGCTTAGCTGATCAAAGAAGTGTATGACAAGGTTTTAAGTCCCTGCTTGCATATGAGCACTGAAAGGTTTTGTTGACGCAGGAGCAACTTCTGGAGGGCCTCTGGGGTGAAACGTCAGAAAGGTCAGCAGCAATGTCTGTGTGCAGGAGACTTTGGACATACTTCCTGGGAAGAGCTGGTAGATGAGGGGGAATGGAGGCCATGAGGAGATCATCACGCCGAGCTCCCCAGAAATGTGGCTGGAGGGCCTTTGTGTGTATGGATTTCAGTTATAACTCGCTACTAGCAGTACAGTGAAATGGAAAAGAGAAATTTGTTTCCTGTCAAGCTTCAGTTAAAAAATGGTAAAAAAACCCCGAGAATTCAGCTACTCTGAGACATGCTGATGCTTGTCAATATTTGTGACTGAATTATTATCTAGCCTTAATAATTAATGATTGACATTAACTGCTGCCCAAACAATTGGAAAGCAATAGGTAAATTATCCCTGACTTTTTTTTCCATCAGCAGAGCAAGGCAGTAGTGCATAAGGAAAAACCCACCATCAGGTGCACTGGGGTGAGAAGCCTTTTGGTCACACCAAGATGCTGCTTGTGGGTTGGTGGTGGCTCACGTGCTTCTGGGAGGAGCTATGGCTCCCAAGAGCCTTGAGCTCAAAACTACAAGCCACGTCCTCTCTAAAATCACTCTTCTCAACATGACAGCCCTTCTCTCTGCTGTTGACAAGCTGCCTTGATGCTATCTGTGAACACATGTAGTTTTCCTGGTCCTTTAGGGTTGCACCAAGACAGTGGAGCTGCTGCAGGCTAATTGAGATCCCTGGGTTAGCCTGGACATGGGAACAGAACTAGACCAATACTGCCAAAAGTATTTCTGCAACTCTTCATTGACAGCTTCAGCAATGTCTATTTGGTGCTGTAGTTATCCCTTCTAAAAGAAGTTTTCACTGATTTTTAACTAGCAAGTAACAAAAAAATCAAATATTAGAATATGTGCACAGCAAGAGGTTAAACTATCTTAAATGATGTTTTAAGCATTCCAATATCCAGTAATGAAAGCATCTGTAGTGCATTCTGAACTGTAACTTGGATTACATGCCCAGAGTGAGATAATAGAAATCACCTTTGGTGTCTGCTGAGGAGTAAGTACATCCTTGGCTGTGCCTTTTCACCCAAACTGCAGGAGGGGCCAAGGGGGGAACAACTGGAACAGGTGCCTTTAGCCAGTGGAAATCCACTTGTATGAGCAAAGTCCTATTTTTGTCTGGGCCAGCAGCACATTATACTTTTCCCTCATGCTGTCCTCTGAATAAGGCCAAAAAAGGAAAGAGAGATAAGGGAGGGAACTGGACACTGATACATGTCCAAGACCCAGTATCCTGGAAGCTGACTTAGCAAATCTTATTCGAGGGGAATCTGTTTGTTTGAGATCATCCTTTAGAAAATGAGAATACTCCCAATAGATTTCTTCATGGAGGAGACATAGTCAAAGATTTGAAAGCAGTAGTTAATCCATCTATCATTTTTGACTGGTTGCAGTGTGTTACAGTCTGAAAAAAAACAACAGCCAACCAACCCAACAGTGGGTGAGATTTACTTCCTTGCTTATCCCCTGCAATTACTCACCCATTGCAAACTGAGATTTTTTAGATCTCACTTGGTCTGCAGGAAGATTCCTCAGCAAGCTCCTCTGAACAGACAACTGCAAAAAACATTGAAATATGATAAGCATATAAGAGCACTAAATGGTAGTATTGTCCATCACCCACAGCCTCTGTTAGTTGTGCTTCCAGGCCAGATGAAGCTAGAATGTACGTACAGCTGTTCTGAGTTGTAAAATACATCTTGAAATGGGATAGATTCATCTGTGTTCCATGAGATTGAATTAAGCAAAAGAAAAAAAAAAAGTATAAAGACTTGTCTTTTTTCCAAGCATTTAATAAAAATATTCAGCCTCACTGGAACATAATAAAGATGTGCTTTCAGCACACAGATGTGCAGTAGTGAGAGCCACGTTTTATGTAAGCTGCTCATTCTTTTGTGCAGTGTTAGGAACTGAATGTACTTTCATACTCCTTTTTTTGGCCTTGACATGAACTAATGTCAAAGCAAATGAAGACCTGGTGGTAAATCCTTTTCAGCACTGCTAATGATTGCAGCCATTGCAGAGCTGTTACTGGCTGTCTAGTCGTCTTTGGGAAATTGGGCTTTTGATATATAGATCTTGTATTCTGAATTTTGATTTCTGCAACAAATTTTGCTGGCATGACTCAGCGTTTAGAGGAGCAGAAAGGTGTGTGGGTCACTTACTGAAGAGTATATTCAAAGCAGAATTTACAGTGAGCTTCAGTGGGTAAAGTGGTTGTGGGTGATTTGAACAGTATTACATGGGGAAAAAATTCACGCCAACATCTCCTATCTATAAAAATGCATTTTAGTAGAACAGATTTACAGAAACAGATTTACAACTGAATTATTATTTTTTTTTTGTATGCATAATAGCAACTGAGCCTGATTTTCTTTTTCCAGTTCCATTGCTTGTTTTATATTTAGGGTTTTGTATTATGGCTGCCTAGATTTACAACAACAAATGTGCCAAAACCTTTGACTGGTTCATTCAGGTTGAATAATAAGCAAAATAAAATGTCTGCTTTCTTCAACACCTGCACACTCCATTCCTTAGCATTTTGCAAACGTAAGAGGTGCAGATATGTGTTTTGACTTTGATCTTGTAAACGAAAACTGTTCAAGTGGTAGATCCTGGTCTAGATCTGGGCAGCAAGGAGATGTTGCCCACGTTTTCCCAGAAACCCACATTTGTCTGGTTGAACCTCTATTTTCAGTTGTTCCTCCAATTGCTCTGGGAGCAGCTTCACATGCAGGCAGTGTGGGTGCTGGGCAAAGTGGGACCTGGCACACTGCTTTCCATAAAATGAGTCCATGGAGCTTGGTAAAAATCGAGGTACCGTACTGTCAACATGGATTGGTCATCTCAAATGTTGGGTGCGTAACCGCACTCTGAGATGCTGGAGCACACAAAGTCTGTTTCACTGGAGACACTTCAAAATTTATCATCTGTTTTTGTGAAGCTGACATTTATTTACTGCTGCTTTAGTAATTGCAGAGTCAATCTGTCTCTCCTGTGGAAAAACGCTTTAGTTCTTATGTAGTCCCCCTCTTGAACATGATTTCCTTCCATTCCTTCATGGTCACCTCTCCCTACTGTCACCCCCAAAATAAAGAGGGACTATTCCCTTGTCCAGCTGATGATTCCCCCACCCCTTCCATGAGGGTAGGATATACTTTACCCAATTAAAGCTGTTTGAAAGGGGAAACCTAGTCCAGCATCAGGTGTGTCCATACTTCTAAATAGTGGAGAGGCAGGGACAAGCTGACACAGACTGATTCCTCTCCTCACTGCTTAGTACTAGCTTTCTCAAGAAAAGATTTGTCTTGATAGATAATTGAAACACTCCGAAACAAGCTTGGAAGTGGATTAAAATTAAAGAGTGAGCAGTCTGGGGTCCAGTGCTTGAAGCTGCTGCCTGTATCTATTTTATTTAACTGCACAGACATACCTGTAGCTATTTATCATCCCTCTGTTAGCAGCCACAAGAGAAAAGCATTGTCAGTAGCTGATTTATCCCACCTATTTTAGACACTATTTTAAGGTAAAATGAATCACTCTTTGGAATTAATTGTCTCTCTATTGACTGTGGAGGGAGTCTACATAATGGAGTTCAAATGGCTAAAGGTAGGAAGGTGCATTCCACCTGTGCAAATGTCCCATCAGTAACATGAGACCTCCACTGGGGTTTTCCTGGCAGAGCTTTCAGTGGCTTTCACATGGGATTTTTCTCCACAAGAAGTGTCAGAACAGGAGAAAACACAGTGCATGTTGCCTGTCACCCCATTTCCACACTTCATCTTCACGTCTCCCCAGCAACTTACCCTTGGGGGGAAGGTAGGACATAAGGACCAAAACCTGGACGAGCAACTTCTCCTGCTCTGTGGAGGTGATTCATACTTCAACCCTGTCACCAAGTAGCTATGCAAACCGTAGGATGCTGTGGAAGCAGATGGATTTATTCAGGGGGCTCTATTTTATTTTCTGATTATCTAAAATATACTTCAGAATGATGATAGCACTTTTAAGCAACAAACATAAGACCAAGTCTCTTTGCTGTTCCCTTACAATTAAAAGAACTTCTAATGCAACGTAACAAAGTGTGATTTTTTTTTCCTCTTTTTGTTTAGAAATTGAAGCAAAGGAAGCGTGTGACTGGTTACGTGCAGCTGGATTTCCCCAATATGCTCAGTTCTATGAGGGTAAGTAGGTTTTTCTCCTCTTTGTGCAGTACTGAAAGTGCACTGGGCCCTTGCCAGGAGCCCTTGCAGTCGGCCAACTCTACATTTCACTGAGTTATGGCCATGGCTGGCTGTTTCACAAAGCCTCAGCTGCTGGAGTCATACCAGTGCCTAAAGAAAAGTAAGATTTTTGCCCTTATAGCCATGAGAAGGGAAAAAAAAAAAGAGGGACATATTTTGTGTAAATCTCAAAGGTTAACAAAAGCAAATAAAAGAGAAAAAAAATACAAAAACCCCCAAATAATAGGTCTCCTTTTTTTAACTTCCTGGACTATGTCAAAAATAAGATTGACACCACTGAAAGTCACTGAAAATTTTAGTCTTACTGAAAATAAGATTGAAAGCTCTACAAAGTTACCAAAAGTGGAAAATCTGAGCTGCATTTTACAATTGTAAAGCAAGAAAAGCCAATATGTTGATGTTAACTCAAAGCAAATGGCCGTGTCCCCTTCCTAGCTGTAAAGTTCGTGCCCAGGGAAGCAGTGTCCGCGAGGGCAGGGCGAGTGGTTGCTTGGCTGCTGCATTCAGGAGCAGTTTGAGAACTGAGGCTGGGGTTTTCCTGCTCTCCGTAGCTCAATAATGAGAGAAACTGCTGCTGATCCTCATTTTTCCCAAACTACATATTCTCTCTGCCAAACACAGAGCCAGCTCAGGTCCACTTGGGCTTATTAGCCGAAGCGCAGCTCTGCCAAATGCCTCTGGATGCCTTCCAGGGTCAGCTTGGGTCTGGAGGCAACACAGCTCCACACATGGAGTGATGGCCAAGAAACCTTGTGGGTCAGAGCCAGCTCTGCTGAGAGCAGGCTCGGACACCGTCCATCCCCACGTGTGGGATGGACGAGGACACCTCTACAGCTTCTGATAGCCAGCTGAGGTCCCTGAAGGCTCAGGTGCTGGCTCCTGACAGGCCACTCAGGTACTTGGGTACTGGGAGCACCATGCAGAGATGCTCAGGTGGCTCCCCAGGAGCCAGGTTGGTCTGTTAAACCCAGCAAGCAACTAAGACTAATAACCTGCCAACGCTGACATAGGTGTGTGTCTATCACAGTCTCTGGGTGCCCAGTGCTACTTTTGTGTCTGCCTGGTAATCAGAGTATCTCAGATACTGACTCCTCCATGGAAAGGAGAGGCCGCTGCCTGCCCAACTCAAAGGGGTGTTCCCTCCAAAAAACAACCTGTGCTGGGCTCCCACAGTTCCCATAAAGTCAATACGCACTCTAGACAGTCTGCATCTTGGAAAACAAGGTCCTTTTTATGGGCATCTATTATGTCAGTGTTAAGCACTGGTGTCTGAAACTGCTGGCTGTAGTTCCTGTATCCCGATGTCCTGCTGCGGTACCTAAGCATGGCAGAGCAGTCTGGAGAGCAGCCACAGCGCTGGAACCTGTCCCACTGTTATGGATCCCACTAACGTGTTGCAGCCATGTCACTTTTCATTACAAATGTCAGCTTCCAGCACACTAGTCTGGCTTTTTAGTTGATATTGGGAGTTATAATTCAGCTTAATTTTTTGTCTCTGTTGTTACTCTAGTAGCCCTTTGTCTGAAATGGTGGTTATTGGGACTTGTGTTAAAAGCAAAAAGCACAGAACATTTCTATTTCATGGGAAAAGTCTGTCTAGCAAATAATTCATTAAGTCACTGTGATGGGAATGGAGAACCTTGTTGCTCATGTGGATAAAGAAAGTGTGTTGGAAATTCTCTGATCTCATTCATTTGTGCTAGGCACTAGAAAGAACAGCCAGCAGTTTAGTATTTTATTAAAGTCAAAATGAAATGATCTTGCTGTCTCTTTGGTGCACAGGACATTCAACTGTACTTTTAACAGAAAAAAAATAATAAAGTAACTGAAAAGGGAACCAGACCTGAGTGAAACTGGTCATACTAGATTTCTGTGAGCAAGAACATGCAAAGCATTTTAGATGTAGACAATGTGTTTTCATTTGAATAGCAAGCAGTCATTTTAACATTGTGTCTCCTTTTATAGACTACCAGTTTCCCATTGACATTGCTGCAGTAAAGAAAGATCATGATTTTCTTGACAAGGACCTTGTAGAACCTCTTTGCAGGTAAATAACACCTAAAGTTTCTTTTCTGATAATTTAAAAACATGAGCTGATTTGTTACTGTTAGATTAGCAGCAGAAGCAGCAGCATAAATGTTTGCTTCTCCACATGAATTAAGCAATGATATCTATGATACCATTCTGAATGCATTTCTTTTATGGAAAGTCCTGGAGAAGGACTCACTACACTCATAGAAAACATCACATGATTTGAGAAGACCCAAATCCAATGGATTTGAAACACCTGCCTTTTAAGAAAGCAGTAGCAGTAGTACAAGCAAACCCTGGATAAATGAAGGAATCACATTTGGGTTGCACATGAATAGCTCTTATGTCCAAGCACAGCAGAAAAGATGAAACTTCATTGGACAGAATTCAGCAAATACTTTCTCTGGCAGCAGACGTGGTTTGCATGCCGCCGTGATTCCCTTGGTACTCTCCTTTTGGCACCAGTAACAGAAGTGGGACCAGAACCCCACAGTACTACAACTGCTACAACTAATGACTGGTTTGCTCCTCCCAGAGGGCTTGTGTTTGCTGTTTATCTAGCTTTTTATACTCTGCCTGTGTTGAATATACCGTATTGCATTGCTCAAGTGCTGTCCCCCAGGACTCCAGAAGCAGCAATTCTGTGGCAGTTTTGAAAAACCACATTGCAGAGGCATTGTTCCCCTCATCTTTCTCCTGTGCTCAGCTCAAGCTGGGTTCTGCTCCTCTCCTCTTCAGCAAGGACAAAGGAGCATCTGGCCCCTAACCAAGCAGGCTTTATTACATGTTATGGAAACTTTCACAACACCAACATCAAGATAATTGGACAAAACTCTGTTTCCCCTTCTGCAACTGTGCCTAAAGTCATCAGAGAGTGTATGCTGTTCCACTGTATATCGTACTGCGCATTGCAGGGATTAATGAGTCTGTAGTGGAGGGCCACAGAGAGGTTTTCTGAGAATCACAGAAGACAGGGCTGGAAGAGAGTTCATCTAGTCCATCTCTCCATCCCAGGCTATGCCTTCTTTCTTGGAGAATCCAGGTAGTTCCTGGGCACAGCTGTCAGAGTGGTCTCCCAAAACTCCCTTGCTGCAAGTCAGACCTATTGTTTCTCATTTTGTCTATTATGGTCATGGGGAACAGAATATTCTCTTTCTCTGTATAGTAGCCTTTGTGTCTGAGACAAATCAGTAGGAAAGACTTGGATCCTTCAGTGATTGCTCTCAAGGATGCTGGGGAGCAGAATAACTGCAGACTTGATCCACTGCTGTTCTGTACAGCTTGGTGGGAGGAATTGCTATGCCCATGCTTAAGAAACCTTCTTCCCACATGTGCATGCTTCCCCCTGCTTCAGTCTTGCACGGTGGAAGACATACTTTGCTGTAGTTTAGGAACTGGAAAGTGGTAGTGGTAGGAGGTTGAGATCTCTTCCCCTCTGCTCACTCCTACCCAGTTGAAAGACCATCCAAAAGTGCTAGTATGATGTCTGTCCCTTTCTCATGAGAGCAAACAGTGAGGTGCAGTCATTGCATAGCTCTGTGACTTTCCCCGGTCTGGCTTCTCTGAACTAATTAGCAATGTTAGTACTTAAGTTATGGTCATCAGGCATCCAACACCTACATAACTAGAGAACTAAATGGGAACAGCTCGCCTTTTGTTCCTCCAGCTTCTCTGTAGACTCCCAGATAGACCCATAACAATGACAGTAGATTGATATATTTATGAAAATTCCTTTGTGAGCTGAACAGCTAGAGACTGGGGTTTTTTTTATCTCTTATTAAAGGATGAGGTTTTGGAAAATAAACTAGCATCTGGAGAGATGCACTTATGTGACATAATGCATTATATTAGCCTAAATCAAGTGATACTGCTGAGACCTGTAGTACATTGGATCTTTCCAAACTGTTTCATTCAAAGACAAAGGTGCTTATGACTGTCTAGTAAGTTTTCCTGCAATGATTTTATTCAGAAAACAACACCTGTTAACTTTAATTTTTGTTGGGAGTTTTTAAACAGTATAGATGTAAAAAAAGAATTAACACTTCATATACTATCCAGGTAGAGATACAAGTATTATGTACAGGTTATGTTTTCATATTGTAGACATTTAATTTGCTGTAACTGAGCAGCTCCAAACCTTTGAGAGAGACCCGTAAATAGCGATTGTGCCAAACGTCAAGATTCAGGTTCATCAGAAACAGTAAGCAGTGCCAGCCGCTGCCCCCAGTACCAGCTTTGTTGCTGTAGTAACTGTCAAACCAACATCTTCCAAGGTTTCCAGTGCACTGGAAATCCTCACAGCTCGGCTGACCACTGCGGCTGGTTTTCTACCCTCGTTTTCCTCTGCGGTGGCGCTACTACAAGGTGCACACCAGTACATCATACACAAGCCACAGGCTGTGATGTACTTCTATGAAATAAAAAGTGAAAAAAAGGCTGGTTATTATTTCTGTATGGACTGATTCCCAGGTCGGGAGCCAAACTTCCATTCTTCAAACACCCATAAGTGCTCTTGAAGCCGTGCATGACCAAGCCTTCACACTGACTAATAGTGCATTCTGAACAAAATGGGGTTCTCATTTTTTATTTGGAGTGTAATTTTTAAGCTGGAATGCCCGAGTGGGTAATCAGTTTGAGCAGAGTTTTAGCTCTGAATGGTAATGTTTCTAGCATAAATAGTGAATTTCTCTGCTCTTGTGGATTGAAATCAGACTCTGAACCTCATTTTATAATCAGTTTTCTTATGGCATTGCAGTATACAAGACAACATGAGGTACAACTGCAGAGGAACTTTTGTTAAGGCAGCTGGTAGTATTTTAGTCAGAAAGTCCAAGACTCCCTGTTGTAAAGGATTTCAGTGACCTTTTTGAGATATTCTAACACTCCCGTTGTTTATAATATAATTTGAAAATTTGGCAAAGACCAAATTTGAGGCCTTTGGGTTAGAGGCGTATCTATCAAGAGATTCCACTCAGATTTTATTGAGTAACAAACAATAGAAAATTGCTATGCAATCTGCAGGCGAACACTGTCAGCCTGCCAAAATAATAATTGGGCATGAAAATTTTATAGTTGGATCTCTGTGTCGTTTCCAAAATAGCAGCAACCAACTCTGCTCTGGGAACTTTTGTGGCTGCTGTGATAAGAGGGTGAGAAGGAAAAGCCGAGCCATGTCGTACTTTTTGTATTCACGTAAACACAGTGACTAAGAATATAAAGAACAAGGATGTAACAGTCTGATACATAGGCCCCTAAATCAAGCTCTTAAAATTTGAACTGTGCCAAGCAGCCAGCAGTCTCTTTTTCCATAGCTAATATCTCTTAGATAGCTTGTAGCTAATCTGAAGGTTGCTGTACATGGGACATCCAGCTATTAGAGTTTTGAAGTGATTGTATCATGAGTTCCGTCTGCTGAGTTACATTGCTCTGGGTGCTGTTAGAAGGGAAGCCCAGCTCTCCACACGCAGTACAGAAAGTCCTGCTTTGAAGTCAGTAGAGCGGCTCCTGCTGATGTCAGGGAGAGCTGACTCAGCTCGTGGGAGTGTGTATAAGGTACCTCACTCAGTTGCAGCCTTGACCAAAAAGTGATAGGACTGGAAAACAGTATATTTTCTTCATGCACAAAACTGGTGGAGCAGGGACATGCCAGTGCCAGCTTCACACACCAGCCCTGCTGGTACTAGGAGGAGCTTTGTTCAGCGTTCAGACCTCAGCAGAGAGCAGCATGAGGAGCTAGCTGAATGGCCTCTTCCCAAATTCCACAGCACCAGAAGACAGCCAGCTAGGGATACATGTATGCAGCACCTAATCTTGGCTAGGAATAATGATAAAACAAATAAATAGGGTCGTCGTTTCCCTCAGTCGGGAATTTACAGAACCATACAACGTGTTTGCCTGGTCCTCTTACAGTCTATAATCCATAAGAGAGGACATTTGCAGATCTGCATAGCTTGGAGATGCTGTGCCATTCACACTAACCCTCCCCATGGTGCCTCCTCCTGCAGAACCGGTTGGTGCCCCTGGCTGCTTTCCCCACCAGCTGCTTGGAAGCAGCTGCAGAACAGGTCCAGGGGAACACATGGAGCTCTGTGTTGCTTTAAAGTTGTTTTCCCGTTATCTGGATGGCTCTTCAAACAGGACAACAGGTCATCCATGAGGCTATTCAGCTAATCAGATCCTGTGTTGCTAGAAGCTTGCATTTATTTATAAACATTGCTTAGTGCTGTACAGGATGCAAAAGTCAGAGGTTTCCTGCTTCTGAAAAACTTCCATCATAAGGGTTATTAAATACAGCACTGGGGTTGGGGTTCAGAGCCGTAAATACCCATGTCTAATGCCATCTCAGATCTCCTAAAATAATCTCAAACTTCTGCATGGGCTGGCTCGCCCAAGAGCACCTGCAGCAGCTGAAGGGCCAGGCTTGGTACTCTAGGGGATCTAAAATACCACCAGACATCTCTTTTTGGGCACACCAATCAATTTGCTGGTGTTGAAGTATTGTATCAAGGGATGTTTGTAACATAGAGATGATGTTCCACCGTAGAGATGAGTGTTAAACCATAGAGGTAGTGTTTACCTGTGGTGCCTGGAGAAGAAATAAAAATAAAATGGGTGAAGCACTTGCTGTAGTAAATATTTTGCAGGCTTCCCCTGAACACTGCAGAGCTTTTCAGACAAGCACTCAAATGCATCTGACATGATTTGGTTTTTATATAGGCACTTCTCTTGCGTTTATTTAATGTGTTTTTTCCTACCTTTTCTGAAGTCCAGATTTTGTGTTTTGTTAACATTACAAACAGGCAGTCTTCTCCCATGTTTTTAAGCAGTGATGGGAAAGTGTAGTGCTCCTCTCACTTTTACTGGGACATAAGTGACAGCCTTTTGTAGCCAGATACTTTTATTTTTGTTTTTTTGAAAGATTTGTTGAGTACTTGGCTGTCAGTCATCTAATGACTTTAAGCAGATGAGAAAAGCTTTCTGCCACTGCTGGCACATCAGCAAGGCGTAAGAAGTTGAAACAGACTGGCTTTGATTGGAGTTGTTAGTACCAGGCAAGCTCACAAATATCATCATTAGGTCTCTAATTTCACTGGCAAATCTTTCCACAGCACTGGAAGAGCCCCAGAAAGCGTGCTGATCTTTTGTAGAGGGGTGAATTTAAAACCTGAGGTCGAGCCCCTGGTGCCCAGTAAAAAGTAGTTTTGTTTCTGGTGAAATGAGTTCTTCATAGCAAAGCCACGTTAGAAAGCAGTCAGGACAATGATTTGGCTTCCCCAGCTTCCAGTTTAAGTAACGGTACTCACTTTTATAGAGCTGACCTCGCAGTTCTCTGCTGAAACGGTCTTGCTCTCAAAAGCCGTTAGCGGGGAAAAGATGGCTTTGGATGGTCCTGTTGGTTTCGCCGTGTGCTTTGGTGCACCTTTCCGTGCCGAGGAAGCAGCCCTTTTCGATAGAAATATCACGGCACTTTCTGCTGTTGGCTGGACACATCCACAAGTAGCTGGATGCAAACAGGGCAAAGGGCTGTCACTTCCTCACCTTCCTGCTCCCAAAATGCTGGTTTGCTTCTCGGTTTTTAGAAGGCAAATGGCACCATAGTGAATGGATGGAGCACTGTTCCCTGTGCAGGGTCTCCGAGCTGAGCCTCCGGTTCACCTCTCAGAGGAAGCCATCTCCACAGACAGAAGGTTGAATTGGAGTCCTTTGAAAATATGTCTGTTCCTCTGTATATTTGGATTCAATATCGACATGCAATTTTAAACATTTTACACTCAAAAGAAGTGCTGAACATTATTCATCCCCAGGGGCCCAAGAAAATGCTACTTTGGGTTGAGGAATTCCATGTTTGGGCAAAAGATGAGCTTTGCAATAATAGATTTAATTCCTGAGGAGGAGGATTTGTGGGAAGCAGGCTGAAGATACAGCTACAGAGCCACAAAGCCTGAAATTTATTACAAGAATGTTCCTATCATGCATGCAGGGTGTGCTTCTGCATGCATTACACTCACATTAATATGATGAGCACAGGACTTTTCTGATATGGCATAACAGGTTTATTGGCTTGAGTTAGGGAGAAGTATTTTATCTACAAATGAGCAGGTGATATTTTGCAAGGGAATTTTTTTTAAGGAAGATCCACAGTTGATGGGCTGGTCCTTCATTAGCGGTGGCAATTTGAAAGGATTTCTAATATTAGAAGTACCGGAGAGGAATATGTTAATAGCATAATGTTCTTATGCTATGTGAGAGATTACACTATTGGTGTGATACTTTTTTTTTCACGAGTCCTTGTAACTTATCACATACATTTCAAATGTTATCAGTTCTGAAGATTTGCAGCCTCTTCCTGAGACCCAGAAGCAACAGGGGCAGCTCTCGCTGCAAAGACTCGGGAGATGCAGGCAGCCTACAGAAGAGTGTTGCGGGCACACAGCTCTCACTCTGCCTCTCCTTATTTTGAAATTCAGCCCTAAATCTGGAAAACGTTCAAAGTCAACTGCATTTAACTCTGAGCCTCTGCTTGTAGAAGATGCATGGTTTCATGGATCAGGACCTTTAAGTATAAATAAAAGCTAATCAATTATGATTAGCGTGGTAGGTTCTCTATTGAAAGAGCATGTTTTTTCATTCTCTTACTGCACACGGGCACAGGCACATTGACTTTCCATCTTTATCAGATTGTCATTTCAACCCACAGTCCTCATGGCGTAGCCTTGGGTTTAAGGAGCAGAAGCCTTACAGAGTCCCTGAAAACGTGATTACAAATACAGTCAAAACTAAAAGTATTCTTTCAAATATGCTAGATTTGTTACACGCTGGGTGTGTTAACCTGTCTGTAAGATCCACAGGTGTGGGAAAGGAACTATTGGCTGTGGAGAACCATTTAACTAACTGCTACAAAGGTCTTCTTTATGTCAGTTTTTTAAAGGAGGTGCTAACTGCCTTAAATAAGGAGCTGCATTTTTTTTCTTTTGTCTTTCACCAGTGCTTTGAAATCCCCATTTCAGACCAATTATGTTATAGTCCTGCAGAAGGCAACTTGCCTCCTTCTTCTCTTGTCATTTCCTCAGCATCAGAGGTGTTTGTTTATACCCAGTTCCTTTGCTATGTACTTAAATGTCTATGAATTAAAAAGCAAGGTATAAAACCTAGCTATCAAATAATGGGAAGCTAAGATTCCCTTTTAACACAGTGGTCTCATAGCCTGGAATAATATGACTAGTATCGTTTCTGAAGCCTGTTGTATGCAGTTGGCACCCTACAGGCAGATAAGAGAAAAGCTTTTGAACTTATGAAAAGTCATGCCCTTTAATCAGAGACTGCTAATCTAGTGAATTTGCTTTGCCTTGTAGACGACTGAACACACTGAACAAGTGCGCCTCAATGAAACTCGATGTGAACTTCCAAAGAAAAAAGGTAAGGAAATTTCATGAAGTGAGCTGGCTTTGCCCTGGCTTTTGTGATAAGACCTCCCCTATTTAGCCTTTAAGTCAGTAATGCTCTTTAAAGTAAGTTAAGTGTATTTGGCTTTGAACACGTGTGTCAGCAAAATCTGGACGCATGATAATGTGAATTACTGAGTCTTGAAATTATAAATAAAATAAAAAAACCTCTGACTAACACAGTAGGAACAATACTACGTGTGTTAAAAGAGCACACGCAGTTCTTAAAACTTTGCGTATGTGCAAATATACGGGTGAAAACAGTGCGGTTTCGTTACGCTGGCTTGTTTGCCAATGCCATGTGAGTACACAATGGAAAATCCTGCTTGGAAAAAGTGGAAGCTGCTTAGATGAAAACAATAGCTTTTCTTTATTTCTTGTACTGACTTATTCCCAGTTAAGACCATGGAAATAAACTCTGTCATTCTTACAAGCTCCTGTGGAACATGGGAACTACTTGAGCTTAAAGGGTTTCGGCGAGGAATGCAGAAACTGCCTATTGATTTTGAGTTTTGTAACATGTCCACTGTTAACTGTTGAACGTTTGGTTTTCTGGTCACAAATTCCCCCAAGCCCTTCAGTGGTGTACAATGGTAGTTGTCGACTCTGAGAAATCTTGGTGTCTGTTTTTCCTTCCTTAGAGTGTTTGTCTAATGCTTTTTAGAAGCTACCTCCTAGAGTTGCATTTTTGGTGTCTTTGCAGATGCAGTCTATTCATACTCTATTCTCTCTTTGAGGGGACTTGAAAAGTATGGTTTTAATGTCTAGGTATTCTGTCTTCAGCAAATGCCCACTTGTTCCTCTGTGTATGTAGCATCTTTAGCTTGCATTTTGTCCATTCACTGAAGCCACAGGGACCTCTTCTCTTCACTGCTTCAGACCTGATGGGTTTTTCTTGTCTTTGATGAGTGCCAACACTTTTCACATTGAACACCCACATCACATCTGAGAGAAGGAGCAGTAAAATCCCCTGATTACATGATAACTTTATGATTTGAGCAGGTAGGCACTGTAGGAAGAGACTGAGTCCTTCAACAAAATAGGACTTGATCGATTGTGTCGTTGACCTGCTTGGAGCAGCGTCTGGTTTGCGTCCATGCACCTGTGTACTTGTGTTCAAGCAGAGATACTGGAGCTGCACAAGAGACAGAATTACAAAAAGCAACATAAAGGTGATAGATGAACGCTGATTGTCCTCTGGAAGTTCCTGTCCTTCTTCTCTCAACAACTATTTTGGGTTTGGTGTGAGGTTTGTATGTTTGTTTGCTTGCTTGCTTCTTTAGGTGTCTGTCGGGTTGAAAAAGGGAGGTTTTTCTTGTTATCTTTGCTTTTATTAATTTTTGCTGCCACTCCTCCCTGTTCTGAGTGGATTGAAGCCCTCAGCTGCTCTTCTTGCTGATGACCATTGATTTGCTATGGAAGTGAGACTGCCCTACTTGGTACTCTTTCAGGGGGACACAAACTAGTTGAGTCCATACCCACACAAGGCCAGAGAGAAGCAGAGCGTAGAAAAATACAGAGAAATAGGGGACAAAGGAGATTTGGGACAACAGATACAGAGCGTGTGAAAGTAAAAGAGAATGTGGGGGTGAGAAGAAGAAGGAGGAGAGAGTGCTGACAGGAGGAAATGTAAATGCAAGTGTAAAAGCTGGAAATTAGGGCTGGAATTGAACACTGAACCATGTAAACTTTTTTTGCTGTAGATACTGCCTTTCCTAATAGTCTCTGTGGTGATCTGAACAATGAAATGCAAAATCAGCTTGCTTTGGGGGTTCAGCATAACAGGTTTGCACAGGGCTAGCGCAGCTGCTTGAGTGATTTATCAAAATACAGCCAAGCGAGCTGCCAGGCATGGTTACTGTGAAAGCCAGCACGGGGAGAGGGTTCCCCACCACCCGTTCTCCCACCCCATACATTCACGCTGTGGGCTGCTCTCTTCCCCTTAGCTTCATTGAGATGCATACAGAAATCCCTGTGTATGTGTTGCAAATATGTCCGTAAGCGATTTGGACAGACAGAGATTAGCCTTTGGATTAACTGCCTTCTGCAGCTGTCGATTTATGAGAATTCCTGCCCCCAGCTGGAAAAATGTGGCAGAATTCCACCGCAAATAAGCCCACTTTTTCCCTTTTGTTAGCATCCCTCTGTATCTTGGGCAAGTACACCCTCAGTCAAAAAAGCTGTACTATTTTAAATCAACTGCGACAAATCTGTGGATCAGAACCTCTTTCTCTTTGGCAAATGTTATCAGTCACTCCTCGAGAAACTTACCCCTTCTCATCTTCCCAAACATAATGGTATTAAATGGACTTTTGAGTATGGTCCAAAACCATGCACTTGATTTCACCCTAGGTCAGTAGAAGTATACAGTCATTGCTCCAAGATGCCTGCTCCGCCTGTGTAAGATGAATCATTGCTTTCAGACCTACTCTTGATCCTCTGTCCCCGTAACTGGTGACATGTCAGTAGGCAAAGTGCTCTCTGCATTTTTTTTAGGAGAGTCTCGTTTGTCAGCACACTCTGATATCTAACAAGAACAGTGGGTCATTCAGGATGTTTGTGGCTTCCAGAATTTCTACTGATTCCATCAAAAGAAAAGCACATTATGTCACAGGACTTGCAGTGCAGATGAATTTGGAGTGAGTCACCATGGTAGCATTTCAGTATCCAGATATGTCATTTGTCTGATTTTGCTTCTGATGAAACACAAGCATGTTTCGTTACCAACTAAAAAAACTAAATTAAACCTTTTTTTTATTGAGCTGCAAATTTCAACACCGAAACCCTTCTGTATTTTCTGAGTGGTTCGTGGGGAGAATGTAATCCTTTCTTTGTTGTGGTTACAGGCAAAACTTGTTTACTACCAATATCCATTTCTGTTCATCTCTACTTTTTAAAAAAAAAAAATCTCAAAACTCATTTTCCTCTAAAAATGATTTAAAGTATAGTCACCACTGATTTGATGTTTATTTCTGTCTCCTGCTCTGTGCTCTCTACTTGGTGTTTTTCACAATGTCTCTACTACTTTTGCTAGTTTAATCGATTCCAGCTTGTAGAAAATTCAGGCTAAATCCTGTCGGTTCATACAGTAATATCATTGCAGCTACAGGGATTTGTGTCAGCCAAGAATCTTCTTTAAGGTCCCTTTGGCATATTGGGATGTACAACAAATAAAAAAAATATATTTTTATCCTATTGGCTGCTGCCATCACCGCTTCAGCAATGGTATGCTTTGTAGATATAATTACCGCTACTAAATATTTAGAAGTACATACCCTTGCGGTTTTTAAAATATCCACTTTGTGGCACTACTAAGACCACAATAGATGGATTTTTAAGTGCCTGAGTCTGTGTAGTCCTTTGCTCTGCATATGCATACAGCAAACTGTGGAGCTAAAATTAAGGTAGAGCTGTTACTTCCCTGCAGACAAAATGGCCTTTTCTAGCCCCTTTCCTGCCACTTCTTAAGCTGCTTAATTTTTTCTCTAGCTAGCAGCAGAACTAAGATCTCCATTCATTCCTGTGAACTAACATCAGCTGCAGGAGCACTGCACACCTCAACATTAACAGGAATGACTAAACCCAAAATTTCATAGCTATATTTTATTTTATGGTTTGGACATGATCTAAAACATCTGGCTGACTTGAAGTGATAGACTGGCAAAAGTTTATGGCACACTACTGATCCCAACCTTCATCTTTTGAGGTTTCGTATTATTTAAGGTTTTGGGGGTTCTGGTACAATTAGTTTTACATTTTTCAATTAGACAGACCAGCAGACATATAGTCAGAGATGGGAGATAACTTTACCATCAAAACTTCATAGAAAAATACTTCTAATAATAGACTTTTAAAATGAGAATTTTTCCAGTCCCAAAATAGTCTTTCTGGTTTAGCACCTCATTTTAGTCTGACAGCCTGTCATATTTTACTGCCTTCATACTGCTTCCAAGAATGTGAAGAGCTGTTTGGATGTCATGTAGGTGAAGTTAGTTTGTTCTGCTTTAAAAGAAACGTAGAAGGATAACGCAGTATAAACTCAGTTCAAAGTCAAGGGAAGGATACTCATTAGCAACTGTGGGCTTCGCATCCTTAGAGAACCGCGAGTTCGGCACCGACTGCGCGCTTCATGCTGAAGATGTATCTTTTTTGTTTGAGCAAACAGATGAGAAAAATGTCATAGGGAGAGCTTTTTTAATCCAAATTTTTTTTCAAGGTGCATGTTGTCTGCATTGCAGAGTAGTTCCTGGAGCTGCCTAAACATAAGCACAACTCTGCGTGCCCCAGGCTGAGGGATGAGACCGAGGAGGACTGTGGGGCTGCCGCGGCCTCAGGAGGAGCCGGGGGAACCCAGAGACAGTGGGGCAGGCTGGAGGTCACCAAGTTTGGGGTGCCTCTGATGGAAAAGGCAATAAAGATAGTGGTTGCCACTGAAGGGAAGCTTACCTCAGGACCGAGCCTGGCTGCTTCTCCCCCCCCACACCTCCAGGACCCTCCTTTGCCTGCCCTCAGACCCACCCTAAGCGATGCCTCCAAATATTTGTTTTATTGTTATTTTAAGGATCGTGGCTATTCATCTGTAGTTATGTTCCTGAAACATAAATCCTGTTAGATGTACCTGATCTGTGAAGTGTATAGATGTTTACTTAGTTCTCACTGCAAAACTAAGTGCAGCGTCAGATATTTGTTGTCTTAATCTCTTAAATGGCTCACATTGCTGTAGTACCAGGCTCCTCAGGGAGCATTAGGGACATAGTTTAGTGGTGGTTTTGGCAGTGTTAGGTTGATGATTGGAATCAATGATCCTAAAGGTCCCTTCCAACGTAGACAGTTCTGTGATTCTATGATTCTTTCACAGTCTTTACTGTGTGCATCTTAACCTCATCCCTGCAAGTCAGGATCCCTGTACTTGGACTTTTTAAAACTCTGGTTTTTAATAAACAGTCACTATGGGCATCAGTCCTACACAGTTGAGTACACAGGCAAGTGTACTGAAGAAGTGTGCACGGTACACTCTTCTCCCCACAGAAGCCTAGAGGTATTGATGGGACTCATGAGCTCCCTAAAATAAGGCAGACTTTTATTCTTTACTTGTTAAGATGCTCATAGCAGTCTTCACAATTAAATGAAAGAGGCTGTTATGAACGGATTGATGACCAATCTTTCATAAACTAGATTCAGGGAGACATTACCACCTGTTCTCACATGGAGCAGCACAATCACATTTGTTCAAATAATGACTAAAAGCATCTGCTTTTAACACGAGCCATTTGCTGTTTTCCAGAGTGAAGATTCAGATGAAGAAGACCTCTGTGCTATCAGTAATAAATGGACTTTCCAAAGAACCAGCAGACGATGGTCTCGGGTGGACGACATTGATGCTTTGCTTCACCGGTCAGACAGACATGGATCTTCTGGGGACATTAAAATGAAAAATACAACAAGCAGCGAGAGCGTCCTAACAGATCTGAGTGAACCTGAGGTCTCCTCTATTCACAGCGAGAGTAGTGGGGGAAGTGACAATAGGAGTCAGTCTGGCATCAGCAGTGCTGCCAGGGAGACCTGCGACTGCTCTGGCCAGCATGATGTAGAAAGCACACTGCTGCAAGACTCCACTGCAATAAACACTGCCCTGTCCCCCAAGGACAACCTGAAGAATGAGAAACCAACACGAACCAAAGCAAGAACCTTTCTAAAACGCATGGAGACACTAAAAGCAAAAGGTGTGCATGGAAAACTAAAAGGCTCGGGAAGAACAGGTCCTTTAGAGATAAGTGGACCTGTTCTCCAGTGTGAGCCAAAGTCCTTGAAAGACATGCACTGTGTACAGATAGTCAATGGTGATCTCCAAAACTTAGGACAAGATTCCGTCAAAAGAGGACTTTCCTTTTCCACCAAATCCAGCAGTGACAGCAGTCAGTCCGAAAATAGCAGCAGTGGGGTGAGCACACCGTGTTTGAAGGAACGCAAATGCCATGAAGCAAACAAGAGAGGTGGGATGTACCTGGAGGACCTAGATGTTCTGGCAGGAACAGCCTTACGGGAAGTGGTGGACCAAAACCGCAAAAATGAATTTCATTCCCAAGAGAACTTGGTTGTGCATATTCCCAAGGACCACAAACCAGGCACCTTCCCAAAGGCACTTTCTATTGAAAGCCTCTCCCCTACAGATAACAGTAACAGTGTAAACTGGAGGACAGGCAGCATCTCTTTGGGAAAGCAGAACTGCTCTACTCCAAAAGAGTCCGGATTGATGGCTTGCTGTCCTAAAGAGAGCAGAATTAGTATTTATGACAATGTGCCAGGTTCCCACTTGTATGCTAGCACTGGGGACCTCTTGGACTTAGAGAAAGATGTCCTTTTTCCTCATTTAGATGACATTTTGCAACATGTCAATGGACTCCAGGAGGTGGTAGATGGCTGGTCAAAGAATGTGTTACCAGGTCTGCCAGTTGATGATGTGTCGGTCAGGGAATCTCCGTCGCTGCCTTTCCAGTCCCCCACACAGATCACACTTGATTTTGAAGGAAACTCTGTCTCTGATGGCCGGACCACACCGAGTGACATGGATAGAGATGGAACATCCCTGAATGAATCAGAAGCCACTGGTGTTAGGGACAGGAGAGACTCTGGGGTAGGAGCATCTCTCACAAGGCCAAGCAGGTAGGTAGCAAGATTTTGTACACAATTCCATAAATTGTGAAATAAAATATAATGAAACAGAGACTCTCAGCCTGGGCATCAGAAGGTACAGGGTACCATATTCATCCTGTATGGGGATGGGGACCTCCTGAAGAAAGGTGAGACTTTGGGAAAAGGGGCATCCTGCTAGGGAAATTCTTATGTGGAATCAATGGAGAATTGGTTTAATAGAGCAAACTAGAGCATTTTTTTCTCTCTTGATCCATTGATTGTATAGGTAGACCCTGTATATGTTGTGGGATGTATTTTCAGTTTGTCTTCTAACTTATGCACCCCAGTATTTATGCATCAGTAGGTTTGTGCACTTTTTAAAACACACTCATCATCTGCTTCAAAAATGTGTCCCTTTGTGCTCAAAGAGAATTTCCCCAGCCTGCCTCAGTCCCTTGCATGACTGGATGAAATGATGGTATACAATTAAGTTCTTAATAAAAGTGAAAAGCGGGATTTTGTTGAGAGTTTGCAGACCTGTTTGAAGTCAGAGGGATGGGTTCCTGTTGAGCCAAGGAAGCACAGTCCTGGGTAAAGGCCTTCGTGGATCCATACAGTTGTGTGTAGGGTGGATTTGTAGTGCAAAGCAATGAGAAAATAACTTGGCATTTTCTGATCTGCTGTTAGTCTTCTCGTGTCCTCACAGAGGATTCTGCCATGCCATGGTTTACTGCTGCCTGTGCTTGCTCACCACCATCACAAGTGAATGAACTCGAGGAAACTGCTGAGTAAATGAGCAATGCCAAAGTTTTTAGGATTTGAGCCAGAACTCATGTTTAGCAAAACAAGAAAATGAAATGATTTTTTTTTCCCAATATATCCAGTACACAGAGAAAGTGTATTGGAGTAAAGAGAAGATGTGAGTGGCTCAATAGTTTGGTGGTTACGGCTCTTGCCAAGGAGACTCAGGGTTCAATCCCTTCTCCAAAAAAACCTTCAGTATTTAATAGTAGAGATATTTGGAGAACCTCATCTCCAAATACCTTGGTGGTCAGGCTGGTCCCCTGGGAGTTCAGGGACCAGACATCAAATCCCAGTACAAATTCTATGATTCTGAGTCAGGGAGAGAACATTTGAATCCGGATCTCCCACATGCTGTTGGAAATGTGTGGGCTAAAGGGCATAGCAGGCAGCACTGCTTCCCTGAGTACATGGACGGGACACACACCCACTTGCCCACTTGTGAATCTAAGCTCTTGGGCATTTCCAAAACTAAAGAGATTGAGCAAATTGTTTTATTTGCCTCCAAGCTACGTTTTCCTTCAGTTGACACACCACAAGCAATAATGTGTGTGTGTGTGTATGTTTATGCATGTTTTGTGTACTGTCCCAGCCCTACCTCACAGTATACCGTCTTTTTCTGCCCAGTTAAAGCGATTGTCTGATTCTTCTGTTGTTTCTTTTGCTAAAGGCGATTGCGATGGCATAGTTTCCAAATCTCTCATCGCCTGAGCCACTCCATCGCATCGCTTCACATCAGCAATCAGTCAGCAGCCCAGCTGAATCTACTGCAAAAATTCTCTCTGCTTCGTCTTACTGCCATCATGGAAAAGTACTCCATGTCTAACAAACATGGCTGGACCTGGTGAGTACCGTCACTAAGTGGGAGAGAGCTATTTTCAGAAGAAAACAGTTTCTCCTAATTCTGTTACTCTGTTAGTAAATTCAGTAAATGCAATTAGAAGAACTGTAGAATTTGAAACCGTCCCTTTTAATCCGTTGCTGCCCAGTGACTCAGTGGCAGAGTCAGAAATAGATCCTGGAGGTCTGACTTCATTCCTGTGCTCTAACAGAGAGACAACCCTGGCCTCTCTAACAACGCTCCAGTTCCAGAAAAATAAACAGGAGTAGGAGAGAGTGATTAAAAGTAGGAAATGTTTACAGTAAGTCTTCCCCAAAATTCATTTTGTGATTCGAAAAGAAACAGCTGCTGCTGGTCCTTCATGTATTGGTTTGTTTGTGCTTTAAAAGAAGGGTTAGAACAGTTACAGGACTTTTCTCTGCAGATCAAAAGATCTAAGCGTTAGCCTAGCCCTGGGTTTGCGTTAGAGGGAGCTTGCAGCTGTAGCAGCTGTGACAGCTACCTGGTCACTCAGGCAGTGAAGGGCAGATGGACATGAATCCTGGCAGGGTGGCTCCTTCTGTAGCAACTGGCTACAGAAATCTGCATCTTTAATAGTACACAAACCCTGATGGGCAACGCAGACTCAGGTATACTGGAATGGACATGGGCATAGATTGTAAGTATCTGAAAAATAATCAAAAGGATAACAGAAACTTTTCCTGATACACAGAGACACTGAATCCCAAAATAATATGACTTGACATTTACATTGTGATTTCCATGTTCAGTGCACTTCAGCAAAATCCCACTAAATTCAGCTGTGAGCTAGATAAGACAAGTTTGCTTTTAGAAACAGAAAAATAGATACAAGGAACTACACGTAAGATCCACTTCACTGACACCAGACACACCAAAAAGTTGTAAATTTAATCTGAACAAGTCAGATCGGCTGTCTGTGGTCAGTGGAAAAAGACAGACAACTCCAAAGGCAGCTTATTCTATCCAAGGCTGAGGGTTTGGATCACTCACCAGAGATGCCTCACTCCACAGTAGGTATAGAGGCAAGGTGGACTGCCAAATCTTTCTAAAACTCCATTAGAGGGCTAAAACTCAATTATTCTGATTCTAAGATGAACCCCCAGATCACAGTTCTCCTTTGGTGTTGCTCCCTGCAGCTGCAAATGTCTGTACTAAAATGAATCTCACTTTAACTAACTCCAAATAAGCAGACTAGAGTACTAGAATTCTAGATCCTGGTGCTTGTACAGAGGTTTTCCTTGCTGACAAACATTTCTTCAGTTTGTATAATCAGTCTCTAAGGTTTTACAGGAGTGGGACTCTAAATAGCTGCAAAGTTACGTGCTGTACTCCTTCAGTAGGTCATTTAATCCAAATTGTATCTCCTTCCCACACAGATGAGAAAAATCTTTGTCACATTCAGGTCATATTCATCCTTTTTTTTTTTTTTTAATTCCACTGCAGTCATGACTCCCCCAAAGGGAATCCAGATAGTTCCCGTTTTCACCGTCATTTTTGGAAGAAAGGAAGCTCACCAGCTTCACTGCAGTTGAATCATATAACACCAGGGATGAGTCTGGCACATAGGGATTTCCCACCATCATTTATTACTGTAAATTGTTAGTCAATAGAAATACTAAGCCCTGTAACTGGTAGTGTAAAAATCATTCAGCATGTTAGAGGACTCACCCTCCATTTCTCCCAGATATCCTCTCCATTGTGCTTTGCTGTGCCATTCCTTTGAGTCCCTAATGTATGATTTAAACCATGTTGGCTTCAGCTGGCTGACAGCTGCGCAGTAAAAGTTTTTTGTTAGAACAGATTGTTATGCTATATCATAGAGCGAGAGGCCATCAACTTATCAAAATTGTCAAGAAATCCATCAATTATAGAGATTGTTGTGTCCATGCATTGTGCATTTTAAACATTATTTCACCATGTTTATAAAAAAGGAGGTGCCCTCAATTCTGCCAATTTCTGCCAGCAGTGTTACCCAGAGAGACTGTGTTAAGTACTCTGCTATTTTCATGCAACCTGTTCCTGTTAATTTTCAGGTCTGTGCCAAAGTTCATGAAGAGAATGAAAGTCCCTGACTACAAGGACAAGAACGTCTTTGGTGTGCCTCTGATAGTTCATGTCCAGAGAACGGGACAGCCTCTTCCCCAGAGCATACAGCAAGCACTACGTTACTTACGGAACAACTGTCTGGATCAGGTATGAACTTTACTCCAAGGACTCAGTTAATTTTTTTTTCTGAAAATTCACCCTAAGCAAGCAATGCCGAAGATTTTTGTACTTAGTACCAGAATTATTTGAAGACTGCTATATCACATGTTGGGCCAGATCTCTCTGATGATTTGAGACTTGGTGCCAATACTAATAGTTTGCCATTTTGACATTTGTGTTCAGCTACTCTGTTGAATTCTTGTAGCTGTAACAGTCCTGCTGATTTGTATACAATAGCCTTCCTCAAAGAATGGAGTAAGGTCCTCTTGTCTATTTATTCAGAGCTCAAGATTCCCAGCTTCTACCCATATCTGCACTGCTTATGCTTGATTCTTGCCATTGAGGGTTAACTGCATTCGCCATTTCACAAGATATGGTACAAAAGGTTTTATTTACTTAGCAAAGAAATAAAAGTCCAAGAATAGAGAGCAAAGTCAGCAAAATATTCGAAGTATTCTGTTGACAAAGTCAGATATATCCAGATAGAGTTAGGTCAGCAGGGGTTCAATGCCAAAGCCATTACGGTACGTTTCCTTTTATAGTCTTCTTAGCTGCAAAAAGCCAGCTGGGAGACCCTCATCCTCAAAGTATTTCAGATTTTTTTATTCCCTTTAGCCAAAGAGCAGGGACATACCAATCATATTTTTACTGTTCTTCCCCTCAGGATGAGGATATGTATCTTTATGAACATAGGAGTGCGAGAAACCCCCTTGTTGATTGAGTTCAGTCTTCTTCTATCATTGATCTCTTCCATAACTGCTTTTAGAAAAGGAACAACCAGCATTTTACTCCACAAACTGCTGCTTTCTTAGCTCTGAGCACGCAAAAAGGATGGAAGTGGTCAGTTCTGAGTCTTTCCATTTTCTGATTGCCGTTCTGGTTGCTGTTCAGGTTATTTTGTTGGGTTACAATAATTTTCCCCAAAATGGAAGTAAAAAAATTTAGATGCCTAGCTATGAATCACATCCATTTCTCTTTACAGCCAGTGAGGAGACACAGGTCCTGTGTCTTAGCATTATCCTTTCTCTCTGTTGACTGTAAAGAGATTCTGTAGTGGTCAGACCTTGTCATCTAACTGCTGTGTGTCAAAAGTGAGGTGAGATGAGTTCTGCCTACCATATGTAGCACAGGAGTTGAGGGATGGGAAGAATAGCCTGTTGGAAATGTATTAATAGAAGATGCATAGAGACAACTAGAAGCAATATATTTGGTAAAGCAATATATTCAGTAGCTAATATGCCTGGTAATCGCTGTGGTAATCTGGGTTTGTGCACTGAGCAGGGAAACCCAGTAAAAGTAAAAGTGATGCAGTGATGCAGCAAGGCTGGAATCAGTGATGGAATTGGAGAAGGAGATGCTTGCCAAAGTATAAGGAACAGGAGATGTGGGGATAGGGATTGGCTTGTCAGCAAAGAAGCAGAGCAATAGGAAGAAAGATAAAAGAGAGGGGAGTAAATGGGGGAAAAAATAAAAGGGAGGATAAAACCAAAGAGAAGTAAAAAGCTCATGAGAGATTTGAGGCAGTCAAATGAGTGTCTGTGGGCAGCCTCAGACAAGTATCTGCTGTGAGAGGGAGGGTTTAGTTGCTGGGAAGCTTCAGAGCTACGTGAAGGGCCCTTGCAACTCAGCTTGAATTTCCACTTGGAGTCGAATTGGGAAAATATTGAATAGAAATTCAGAATATCTTTAAAATATCTTTCCACCAAAAATCTTTCTAGGCCAAAACCCTCCAGACAGTTCAGCTCCCCTGCTTTACAGAGCTTCTCTGCTTGTTACCATTTAATTCTAAGTCTCCTAATGCCCAGCCGGAGGTCTAAGCAGCCTCCAGTCTCTCCCAGGGTCTTGCTTATGTGTCTGTTCCGTGCACTGCAGAAGGCAGTCTAGAGTCCTAAACAGGCATCAGAGCTTCTGCTGCACGTACTTGGTAAAGCTGAGGTTGCTCTAAATCATTGCAAGGTCTGGCTCCTGGCACTGAAATATCTAAGATGGTATAAGGAGCCTCACCAGTATTTGTAGGATATTTAATTCAGTTTCAACTTGTGAAATAGAAACCGCTTCACCTTTGTCAACTGCATCTTTATTTCTGTCATGCATCATACGGCTACTTCCAGAGCAGATGATCCACAGCATGAGGATAATAAAGAGATTTGGCCAGACCAATGTCTGATAAATCACTGGATTTATAGTCCCATTTTATTTACAGAATGAGTCCGTAATATTGCAGAACAGAACCTAAAACATCTTTTTCTATCAAGTCCTCTTTTGATTAATTATGATTTTTTCCAAGAAAAAGGGAAATAGGAGTTTGGATAAATATCATTAAACAAAAACAGAGATCGAGACTAGCAGAATGATGTGCAGCAGGAGATTGCACAGGTGAGATTTGATGTCTGACCTCTCGAATAAGACTTAGCTGGAAGTTTTTAAAGGTTCTTTACACCAGCAAGGACACTTTCCATCAGAAGCAGAGAACTGAGCCTCTGCTCTCAGATTTATCTACCACATACCAAAACTGTATTTTTTTTAGATAGAATTAGCATGTGTCCTTCCGTATCTTCAACAAAAATTTTTAAGAGGAAAAGGGATTTAAAAAGAAGAAGAGAAAGGGAAAACCAGATTAAAAGAGCCAGATGCTCTTTCTTGTATTCTCTTGTCGAACAAAGAGCAGAACTTCACCTGCAAACAGAAACACGGTGCACCAAGATGTACACAGGGCACACTCCAGTTCTCTACTTCATACACAAAAATTTAGCTCACGAGCGACGCTAAATTCATCAATAAGAAGACAGAGAGAGTTGGTCACAGCCAGTCTCGTGTAGCGGTTCATTTGCATGTAAATAAATACATCCCCTCACAGAGCTGCAGAGTGTGTGACTTGTGTGATCAGTGTCATTAATGTGTACATTAACAAAAGTCCTAAATACTGTACAGTTGAGCATGGGAGTTGTTCTAGGAGAGGAGGGAGCTACGTGAACTCTGCACTGGCAGAAGTTAAGGGGAAGAAGCCAAAAGGCATTATTTCCTTGCCTTCAAACATTTTTGTTGGTGGATTATGCCACGCAGAAAGCTGAACTGGCCACCAGTGAAACAGCAGGCACGGAGGAGCAGAAGTCTACGATTCCAAACCTGAAATGTGCCTTTTTCATAGGTCTTTCTCAATATTTCACCTTTTCTCCTGCAAAACTGAAGCAAAACAGTGCTGACACTTCCCAAGTGAAACACTGTAAACTCACTTGGGAATAAATAATGTGGTTAAGGCTCAGGAATTCGCCTCCGGGGAATTCCACTGGGGAGAAGGGTGGTAAAAGGGCAGCACTGCCGTGAAGGCACTGGAAGGCATCATTTCAAGAATTACCGCTTCCTTTAGAATAGAGAGCAAACAGGATAAAAATGTATCTTAGTGACACTGCACGTATCATCCTTTTGTGGCCCCCACTTTCAAACCGGGGGTTTCAGTGGGATTTGGGGGAACTGTTGGAAGCAGAGAGCAGGAAGGGGAAAAAATAGATTTGGTCTTGATTTTAAAGCTCTACCAGGATGTACTAATCTTTTGCCACAGCATTCATTACTTAGCTGAGCATAATATTTTCTTGTTAGTCTTCAAAATACATACCCAAATAAATATGAGGAACTTGATTCTCAGCTGGACTAAATCAACAGACAGTCACCCAAGCCAAGCAAGCCACTGCTGATTTATATCAGCTGAGCATCTTGCTTAAACTCTTCAGGCAGCAGGGAAACCACATGCACCCTGAACTCTCCCTCTAGGGTGGGATGAAGAGCAGCAGCGTTATTAACTCTTACAGTTCCATCATGAGGGCAGGCGCTTTCCTACAAGACTGTGGGAAAGTTAGGACCATCACATTTGCACATGTTTCTCTTGTTCTTGCCTAGAGAAAAAATAAGCAACCCAGTCTTTGGTCATGATCTGATCTGCCCGCAATAGATTTTTTTCTTTTAATGTATTTATTCCTTAAACAACTTTCTTTTTAAACCTCATTTCAACATGGTGCTTTTTTAGGTGGGTCTGTTTCGAAAATCTGGAGTGAAATCCCGAATCCAGGCCCTACGTCAGATGAATGAGAGCTCCCCAGAAAATGTCAGCTATGAAGACCAGTCGGCATATGATGTGGCAGACATGGTAAAGCAATTTTTCAGAGACTTGCCGGAACCTCTCCTCACAAGTAAGCTAGGAGAGACTTTTCTACACATCTACCAATGTAAGTTCCAATGTTTTTATTATTATAAAAATTTATACAATATTATCTATTTTATAATAATATGTTGCAAAAAAAATTGTTATGTAAACACAGGGTGGGATTTTTTCTGCTCATCTTTGAGGCGTATAAATGAACCTCTCTGCCCTTAAAATCTTTCACTGAGAGATTTATAGAACTGCCTAAAGGTTTCAATGTCCAAGTACTAGCAAATTTCATGGAAACACAGCGTTCAAATCTTGAGAAGCTTTGACAATATCAGCCTCACAATCAGAAAGAAGCCAGAAGGACAGGCTGCCATGGACATAAAAAGCACAAAGACTTATGTTTTTTTCAGGTTTCTTTAAACTATGGGCTCATTTCATGTAGGCATGTCAATAGAAGTGAGTCTTCTAGGCAAGAAGAAGTGGTACTTGACCATGAGAATGTGCGCCTGTGCAGTCCTCTTTGCTGTGACTTTTGATTATTTGCCTTTTCATTATAGTCAATAAAACGTACATAAAAGCAACAAGCTGCCTTCATTTTCATCCTCAGCTTCTATGTGAAGATCTCATAGAGAAAGAAAAAAAAAGCAGAACAACTTCTTTTCATTTCAGCATAAGCAGTCTTCAGCAAAATCTGAGACTGAAATGCATCAGAATGATGAAAATCCCTGTAAATCAGGAAATGACTGTGTATCTCTTCTCCAGACTGAGGGAGAAGTAAACAATGAGGAAAACACTGAAACACCAGAGGAATTAGTGTTTTTTCCTGACAATGTCCATTATGAAGGCCAGTCAGCCGGTGCTCTGGCAGATACAGAAAAGCGTACCCAGCCAGCCTAAGCCAAATAATTGGAAGCACTAAAGAGAAGTGTGTCTAGTCTTTTCACTTGCAGACGTTTCAGCTGCCAAAACAATAGAAAGCCATTTTTAAACACTGTATAATCCCAGTGCAAAAGAATCTAAGTTACTTCCGTGCCTCCCTTTACTGTAAAAATCTGTCTGTGGCACATAGTCACTAATGTATTTAACAACGCAGTGTCTGTAGCTGGTAGAGAAATGCTGTGATCCTGCACATGAGAAACAGCATTGCGAATAAATTTAGTGGATTTGGTCATACGTGATGCCTTGGGACAAAAGTAAACTGAAACCATTGGTGCTTAGTCCTGGACCATCATTTCCACTTCTTTCCTGCTCACAAGTTGCAGCTTTTGTCTGCCTACACACCCATCAGTGAGCTTGTTCAGAAAAGCAACAGAAATTCCCAGTGCTAATAAAATGGCAATCAGTCACAATTGTTTCCATCAGTGAAGTGGCCAAGAAGAAGATTATCCACCAGAAGAACATGTTCTACATGTCCTTGGAAACAAATTGCCTTTAAACTATTGCTTGATGAAAATTAAGAATGTCCTATCTTGACGTAGGCCAAGTAAACTACTCCCTTGCCAAAGGAAGAAAGACGTGGCAGATTTCGGTGTCATCAGCACTATTTGGCCTGTAGCCAGAAGGAATTCCCATCTCCAAGTCAGGAACGGGCATTGGTATTTGCAACAGCCATAAGGCCGACTGGTGAAACATCGCTAGCGGCCAACAAAAAATTGCTGTAAAAAGGGTCACAGGCTGACTCTGTAACCCTACATGGAACTGCAGTGGGAATTCTGGAGAACTCTTCTTTACACTGATCAGAGGGGTGAAAAAAGTGCTCAGAAACATTTTCTTGAAATGGACCAGTATTTAAAGGATTTCAGAAAGATTTGAGGATGGGTTTGTGTAATCCAAGATGGGAACAAGAAAAGATGGGCTCTATACACACTGGAGACCAACGTTTGGATGAAGAATGAGTAGCAGTGGGGGTTTTTCCATGTAACCAACAACAAATATATTTTTCTGTTTTAGACATTACTGACAAAACTCCTTTCACAGAAAGAAAAATGTTGCAAATTGCTGGGATACCAATTGTGTTTCATAATGTCTGCAATTAAATAAATCTGTAGCTGGGAGTTTTTCTTCCCCTTCATACTATTTAACAAATTACTAATGTGAAGTCAGGAAGGATTTTTCCTCTCTTAGTGTGTTGGCAAGGGATTTCTGATTTTCTGGGACTCACTGAAGATTTTTCATATATCCAGGACCCTTTTCATATATCCAGAATGGTTTGGTTTGCTGTAATGCTAAAGATCAGGGATGAGATGATTAGTGTAGTATCTGTATGGCATAGCATTGATGAAACTTTCTCCATTTCCCCAAAACTCTCAGTTGCCCAATGTTAACCTATGATTGAAAGGCCGGTCAGTCTTCTTCTCTATGCATCAGACCCAACAGTGCACCAGCACAGGTATGGGAGTGCCAGGAGACTATGTGGGGAGAAAAGACGTGTTGCATGGATTTAGCCAAGGCTCCCCTGACTTCTCAGAAAGACTTGGCCTTGCAGCTTCTAGAAAATTGGAAGCATTGGGCTGTGTTCAGTTTGTCACCCATGTCAGAAAGCTTTTAAAATAAAGTGCTTGTACAGGGCTAGCAGGCAGAGCTTAAAAGCAGGCTGTTCCCTGTACTGTAAATCTACTTTTGTTCTTCTTCCGTTCGATTATATAGAGCGTATGTAATACCCAGAGGAGGGCTCCAAGTCCAAACTGAGAAAACTTATGGTAGTTTCAGAAATGAATCTGTCTGAAATGCTATTTAAGCATATCCATTACCGCTTTCATTAAACCTTTTTTATGGTGTAGGACACAAGTGTAAGTACTTTCCCGAAGCTTCTCTAAGACTTTTGAACTGCCTTCCCGGGGGATAAAAGAAACCTGAAAAATACCATTTAAAGACAGGAGTACTGAGTACTACTTTCCCCTCATAAACTTTAAGTGAAGTTCAGTCTCTTTTTTTGAGGAAGAGCCTTTCAAATAAGCAGAGAAATGTCATGCACTGGTTAGGCGAGCGGTGCTTGATGGAGGAGCAAACACCACAGCCCGCCAACAGCCAGCTGGTCTTCACCCCTTCATCCCCTGTCATCTGCCTCTTCAGAAAGCCCTTCCCAGAGTGTGAATGCCTGTGCTAACTGTGCTCCTGGCTCCTTATCTGATCGTACAGTTGACCCCCTTGAATGTCTCTTTCTTTTCCCCAGACGTCCCCAAGGAGCAGCGGCTGCAGGCGGTGCAGGCAGCCATCATGTTGATGTCTGACGAGAACCGGGAGGTTTTGCAGACTCTGCTCTGCTTCCTGAGCGACGTCACCTCCGTGGAGGAGAATCAGATGACTCCTATGAACATAGCTGTCTGTCTGGCCCCTTCCCTTTTCCACCTCAATATAGTGAAGAAAGAAAGCTCACCAAGGTAAGTTTGGTCTCAACACCGTTGAATAGTCATATCCTTAATGCAAAACGACGCTTTCCATGTTTCTAAAGGTATGCAGGATAAAATCTTCCAAAGCATCTGCTTTCCAGCAGAGGTTACACAGGGCATGGCTTCAGTGAGAGGGGAAAGCCCATGCTGCAGAGCCAGAAGCACACTTGCACATGCACAGAAGGTGTTTTCACAAGCCCAGCAGGCGTTTCTGGCTGGCTGTTGTGAATGTGCAGTGCCTGCCTTCCATGCAAAATTTCAATGGGGCACTACTGAGTTTTGCATAAGTAATGTGGCCTTCTGTGAAAGCAAAGGGCTTGATTTTGCTCTAGTTGAAGTCAAAGACTGACCGTGTTTTAAAGGATTTTAACACATAGATTTTCAGCGAGTGGTTTTTCACCCTGTATTTTCTGGCTACATTCTGCCACTTGGGAAACTGAGTTTATTTCAAGTTACGTTAAGATGGTGTGTAGCATGGTAAGCATAGACTAAACAGGGCATAGCCCCTCTTAAACATTAGTGGTCCCAACTTGGTGTCCCTGCTGACTGGTTTTTTTACCCCCATCTGGTTAAGAATTCAGAGATTCTTGGTCATGTACCTGTATAACCACTGTCTGAGAAAGTGCGTTTACCAGTAACAACATAAACCACTGTACACTCTGTCTGTTAGAAATCCATTTCAAAAGGTACAACACATAATGCAGGACATGCATAACCTTTCCTGCTTTTACCTTTGGCTCAACAATATTTTATGTAAATATTTTTCCTTTAAAAATGGCCCAACAATCTGAGCAATCTTTTGTGATAAATAAAAACTAAAGATAGGCCTTTTTCTCTGGTGTTCTGAACATCCTGCTGCTGCATGCTTTCATATTAAAAAGATTCAGCTCATTTTACCTGAGACACTAAATTCATTTACAGAGTAATACAGAAAAAATATGCAACAGGGAAGCCAGATCAGAAGGACCTCAGTGAAAACCTGGCAGCTACTCAGGGACTTGCTCACATGATAATGGAATGCAACAAACTTTTTGAGGTGAGTGAGAGACTCAAACGGCATTATTCATGGCCACATAATGCAGCATCCTTTGAAGTACTTATGTTTATGCTTACGCTTACATTTTCTGTCTTGTATTAGCTTAGAGATTGATGGTGCCTCACTTATTTGTAAACTTGCTCCATCTAAAGTTTATTTATCTCATTTCTTTATGACTGTTCTCTTCTAGCATTCAAAGATGCAACTATTAAAAATGCAGGGTAATTACTCTGTGGCAGTTTTCAACCCAAATTACTGGATTAGGAAATCTTAGTCTAGTTAAAATAAAAATCAACTGGTTTAACATTTCATATTATTATGATGCCTTTAGCACCTCAATTAAAACTTATTCATCTCAAAAGAAGAGCCCATACAATTTATTTCTGTGTGACGTGGAATAAAGCTAAAATTACACAGGCAGATGCAGTCTCCTCGCATCTTTCACTGCAGGGGGAAGAGAGATAATGCTCATATCTCCCTTTCCTGGAAGCACAAGGCAACATTTCTGGGGGCTAGAGGAGCAACACAGGTGTGTTGACAGTCTTATATGGTTCTGCATGGGTAGTGCTATTCTGAGCCATGGACTGTTTCGTTATACTACTTTGATTTCTCATCTTGCAATGTAAGGAGCAAAGACAGAAATAGGTATCGATTTTATAGCTTACAGGCTCATTGCAATTGGATGCTGAATGGTCCATTAGCCTAGAAATACATTGCCTTAAGGAAAAGTTCTCAGCTGGATTTTTTCTCTGAATGTTTCCCCCCACCTTCCGTGGCACAGGTCCCTCATGAGATGGTCACCCAGTCCCGAAACTCCTATGTCGATGCAGAAGTGCATTCTCCCACCCTGGACGAGCTTGGGAAACAAGTGGAGGAGGAAGGGGGGAATTATCAGATGTACCTGGAAAGTCTCATGCAGAATCTCCAGAAAGAAGCAAAAGAGAAATTCAAAGGATGGGTCACATGTTCCAGTATAGAGAACACAGAACTCGCCTACAAAAAGGTAATTTGGGGAGACGTGGAAAAAGCAATAAAGAAACCAAAGCAAAATACAGCCTAGCTATGGAACACCCTGACTTGGTGCATGGCTAAATACATACCCTTCTGCCTGGTGAGGCACACAATTAGTGTTTTTTTAAGACTCCTTAAAAGCAGTTTAAAATGTAATATAATAATAATTCAAGTATGAGGTTCCAGGAAAAGGCACACAAAGCAAGCTAAGGTCTCCAAAATGGATAAAGTGATACAGCAAACACCACAACCAGAGAGAACTGAGATTTTAAACAACAGATAACAGTAATTGTCTAAGCTCTTTGACTGGGGAACAGGAAAGGTTTCTGACCATCTCCTGTTGTTTGCCAACAGTTTGGAGAACACAGCCAGAACACAGGTATTAAAACTACCCCTTCAGGCTGTGCACTGCTTTACTTAGTCAGGCTTAGCTTTTTCTTAGCTTTGTTAGGTCAAAGAAATCAGTTTCTCTGGTTTGTAGCCAGTTTCTGTGAGTGACCTCTCCAGAGAGGGACTGCAGAGGTTGGGAAGGGCTTAGGATGGGAGTAGGATGTGGGAGTGGGGAGAGGGTGAATAAGGGCACGCATAGGACTGGGGTCACGGGCGTGTGAGACTGCAGAAGAGATTGGGAGCTCCTGAGGCTCTCAGGCAGAAGGACAGGAGAACTGTGAATCTTAACAACATGATTTAAGGTGGGAGTTAGGTTTCTGTGGGTGCAATCCTGGGTCTGTGGGAGGTGCTGGAGGTTTCTGGAGTGCTGGTGTTGGTATGTGAGGATGCCAGCGTAGGGAGGGGTTAGAAACGCAGGGATTGCAAGATCCAGTGCTTACATTTAACTTGTTTGCTGCCTGAAATATGGTAGCCCCAAAACCATGCAGATATGATGTATGTGTGGAATTTGGGGTATTCATCTTTTACATAGCCTAGCTCTTTCCGCTCCCTGTATTGCACACTGTGGAGGTGTAACAGGAACCTTGACTTAGCAAGCGGTTCGAGCGTTCCTTCTTTGAAAGGCATTTTCCCAATACTTCCCTTGAGGCTATTTTGAGGAGCAAACATCTGTGTATCTGACACATAATTGAATCAACATGTATTCTGCTCTTCCATCAATTAACCCGGAGAGTTAATTGACGCTCGGTTCCAGCTATAGCATCAGATTGCCCAAGGTGGTAGCTTTATTTCAGCCTGGGGTTTTGGTTTCTCATCTGTTTTTACTTCTACACACAGACATATTCTTCATTACAGTTAGGATGCTTGGGGTTGAAAAAGTGTCTGTCACACCAGAAATAATATGGCAGCTCCACTGGCACTATGGGACCTGGTCCAGATATACGCTGGGGTGAGAGCAGAAGTAATGTATCACTTCAGTTCTCCATCTGAGACTAGTATGCATATGTTTTCACATACAGAAGAGCAGCAGCAGTAGCAATAATAGTGATGGTTAGTGGGGAAATCTGCATGCTCTCAAGCTAAAACCAGATACCCATACCAAGGTTCTGTCATCAGTGATCTTCTGCTGAACATATGCGTATAGATCATGGGGTTTTATGTTCTTTGTTACTTTGCTCCAGGTTGGGGATGGGAACCCCCTAAGGCTTTGGAAAGCCTCGGTGGAAGTTGAAGCCCCCCCATCAGTTGTCCTGAACCGAGTGCTGAGGGAACGCCACCTCTGGGATGAGGACTTCTTGCAGTGGAAGGTGGTCGAGAGCCTGGACAAGCAGACAGAAGTTTACCAATACGTTTTGAACAGCATGGCTCCTCATCCCGTCCGAGACTTTGTTGTTCTAAGGTAAGCTAAGGGCAGTTCTCCAGTCCCTTTGCTTCCTGCAGTGCATACAAGGAAGATCTGGTCTTACCTCAACCTTCGCATCTGTGTAATTGTGCTTTGAGAACTCTACTGCTGGGCAGCAGTGTTGATTTCTGAAACTGAATTAAAATTGTACACCTAGAGCACGCTGACCTTTTCTCTGATGTAATTTGAGCAGCGCATACTCCTGAGGCCATAAATATCATTTCTTCCTTAGAACAGATGTCTGATAATAGCTGCTGTTCCCTCTTTGCTTTGTTTGTTGTCAAAACAGTGCAAATAGAACCCAATTGTATTTTACACTGCTTTTGCTGTTCTCTGGGGAATGTTTGATGTTTAAGAGCCAAATGTTTAGTAGAGAAGATAGTGATGCTTTTAAGCTAAGGTTGTTATATTGTGTCTATATAAGTTGTTATTTTAGATTTGCAGTTGGAGTTTTTGTAGACCAAGAAATGCTAACCCTTAAAAATCCTAGTGTAGAAATGAACAGAAAGGGGCAGTAGATATGTATTCTGTCTGTCGTCCAGGATGACATCTCTCAAATAAATGTATAGCTGTGTACCAATATTCCAAATTCAGTCCCAGTACTGCCATTGTCTATCTGCCTGTACAGAACAGATAAGAATATTCCTCTTATGTACATTCTGTCTTTGAAATCCTGGCCGTTTGCTTGCTAGGAGCTATTGTGGAGCTGCTGACATATTTCACTTACAGGGTCATTCCTACAGTTATTTATTTCAGGATGATTTTGTGCATTCCCATTCTTGGTCTCTAATTTCTTTGATTGAAGTGATGTGCCAGAGAAATACTAAGCAGTTTTGACAAAGGAGATAGTCCAGTGAGTCAGAATGGTAATAGAGGGAACAAAGATTGAAGGAAAAAGATTAGCCCAATAAAATATAATTATAATAGTACATCCCTTTTATGAACTTCAGTATTCTCTTAGAGAATGATAACATGCAGATTTTGTTGGTATAAAGGAAGAATTATTGGAACTCTTCGGGGAACATTTAAAAAATATTTTCTGAAAGTTCTTTATAATGTTAGAACACCAGTTCTCCCATTACTCTATTTCCTTTGCCTTCCTGCAGTACACTGGGCTGAATTAAGTATTTTAGAATTAATTTTCTTAAATAATATTATTGAGTTAAACCGGTGATAAATTTGGCCCTCTGATAGCACCAAGAAGATTGTCTGGGAGCAGCAGGGAGGTTTTGATGACCATAATTCTGTCCCCTTATTTGGCACTTAGTTCACTATTAGGTTTCATGGTGGTTTATATTCTTTAAAGACCTGCTGTGCAGTCACATCAGTTAAAGAAAAATCTTGCCATTGAGTTCTCATTCTTTTCACTAATCCAGGCAGAATGACCCCCAAGGACTGAAATACATATCATAAAACTGAGTCCTGGTGGGTTTTTAAGGGCTGAAAACAGCCATCAGGCAGATCTGTCAGACTCTGTTGTTTATCTCTTTTGATTTATATCATTAGGTCTAGAGCAAGGTTAGCCAGCGATATCGCAGTCGATTTGATACCTTACGATTGGTGGGAAGTGAACAGTGAAATTATAATTCATCTCTGGGGACATGAATAAATATGTTTTAACAGACGGCAATTTTCTCCTTCCCAATCAAACTTTTGGCTGTGAAAGGATAAACTTAGTTCTTCTTTTTTTTTTTTTTTTTTTTTTTTTTTCAATTTGACAGTCATAACAAGGGGATTAGGCTCCCTTGAGAAGGCTCTAATGGTAAGAGGATAGGGGTGATGTTTCATATGCCTGGGATTTGATGCAGCTCTCCGCTGCCCTGCACAGGCATTGCTTTCCATTAAAGATTCCTCAAATGTTTAATGTCCATTAAGTATCACAGCATCTCTGTGAGTTAGGCACTATGTCTGATTTTACTACTGTAAGATATTTAGAGAAATACAGAAACTGGTCTAAACCCATATAGCTGGGAATAGGAATCATAAGTTTTCTGCAGTCTCTGGATACATAGTTTTCCACTTCACAAATGGCCCAAGTAAGTACCACGTAGTTACCAAAATGCTATGGTCACATCTAATCCCTGTGCAGGCATTCACAGTAGCTGGTTCAGCATTTGACAGTAGATCTGAGGTGTGATTTCCTACTCTCCATGTCTTTCATCTGCCAGGATAACTCATCATTTTTATTAATGCACAGACACATGTAAAACCTCCTGAAGTCAGTATCTTCCTGCAGTGTCTTGAATAACAGCTCAATTTCATATAGGAAAAATGCAGAATGTTAAAATTATCTGATGAAGTACAAACTTCAGCAGTCCTTGAAAGCAGCTTACCTTCTAAAACGTGATACTTCCCAAGGTAGCATAATCCCTGTCTCAGACAGTCTATGGCAAGATGATGCACATTACACAACACAGTGGGAATTTCTCATTTCTCCCCACAGCATAGAAAAGAGCAGAGGAGAAAGATATGAGGCACCATAATATGTAGAGAACACGAGAGCACTTACAGACAAGAAAAAAATATTAAGTATTAAAGTCTATGGCTCCTGAACTCAGTGGAAAACTTCTGCAGCATGTAAGAGAGGATTGAAACTTGGGAGAGAGAGAAAATAAAAGGACATTTTATTTTTAGTTCAGATGGCCTGGAAACATGTTTTGGGAGTTTCAGAAGTCAATATGGGTAGTAGTGAGGATTTCTGCATTTGTTGTTCTGTAAGTCTGCACAGGTGCAATGCAAAATTTCAAACTTTTCTGGATGGCTTATGCTCAGTTATCTCCTTTCCAAAACTTCTGTCTGTCTGCAAAAGGCTGTATCATGCCCTGTGATACATAATGGTTACAAAATGCTCATGTAGAGGAGCAAAACTTCTCAATCTGGAGCCTGCAAGAACATAGATGGGTTGCCATTCCACATCATGGTCAGACTCCCAGTTGGGGAACATGGAACTCCTTCAGGGATTCCTAGGACAGTCCAGTGGCATTGCAGGCAAGAAGAGGGATAAGCAGACAAGCAAGCTGTGACTTTTAATTCTGGCTCTTACTCATGTGCCCAAAGGTTTTGTTACTAAAGAGATTCTGTCTTGAATGTGTTGCTGCAGGACATGGAGGACAGATTTGCCAAAGGGGATGTGCATGCTGGTTGCCATCTCTGTGGAGCATGAAGAGGCTCCTCTTATGGGAGCTGTGCGAGCCATCGTGATGGACTCTCAGTACTTGATAGAGCCTTGTGGCTCAGGAAAAGCCAGACTGACCCACATCTGCAGAATTGACCTAAAGTAAGTATCGCACCTGCAAAAAGCAGATGTCCATTCAGCAGGGCAAAAACCTCCAGCTCAGGGAAGGGAGATGTTGGAAACAGAGGAAATGGTCAGCGTAGCTTTGCTGCTTTGGAGTCTTTATGCAGTGTTTTCTATCCACCAAGTTCATTTCTCCACTCAGTGTCTCCCACTGTTACGATGTGATCATAGAAACAAAATCTGCTTATTTGATTACTGCAAAGGAGAACTTCAGAGTACGCTTACAATGACAACTATTTGAAGTCACCACCACCATGGGCAGCGGGGAGTAGGAAGCATGACAAGCTCATTCCTGCGGGGCACATTTCTTGAGTATTTGAGTTTCTCAATAATTCTCTTTCCATTTCTTCAGAGGACATTCCCCAGAGTGGTACAACAAAGGCTTTGGACATCTGTGTGCAGCAGAAGTTGCCAGGATCAGAAACTCATTTCAGCCTCTGATTGCCGAGGGACCAGAAACAAAAATCTGAGGAAGCGTTCCTGGGAGCCTGGGAGCATAAATCGGGGTCTGGCAGGGAACAGGACGGCCAAAAGCAAAGATCTTACTTAAGCTGCAGAAATCGGACCAGACCTGGGTCTGTACAAAGGTGAAACAAGAATTTTATAGGAAAGTTCTTTTGTTCTGGAGACTTCATGTCCCCCCGCCACATCCCTTCTGTATTAATTTCAATTATTGAAGTAAACATTTCTTCTGAGAGCTTTTATCATTATTACTTTAAAATCAGACTATTGCCATAATTGTGTGTTACAGAACTCTGGTATTTAAAGGCTTCTAAGAAGCATATTTTAATTGTAAATAAATTATGTACAGTATGTATATATTTATCTATATTATATCTATATATATGTATATGTATAAATTAATTATTTTGTATATAACTCAGTGCAAATCACTTGCATCAGTCGGACCTTAAATGAATCTGTCACTTGTTTCTTAGTGTGTCACTACTACATAAGCTGTGTTTGCTATTGTCACAGGGCTACCGGGAATAATCTGTGTGATAACAGAAACACCTGTTGTCAAATATGTTTCATGTTTGTGTATGCTGTGAGAAGGTACCTAGAAATAGATGTAGGAAGAATTAAAAGAACTAAGGAGGAGGGAGGCTGCTGTACGTTTAAAAATAATGAGGAGTGGATCAGTTTCACCAAATAAAATACATGGAAATGTAACTGAGGTAGACATTTTGAAGGCCATTTCTATTCAGCTGCAGAAAGTTTGTGTACAAGGTGTTGAAAACTTACCTGTTGCCTTAATGAATGGTATATCTGCCACTAGAGAACCTCCGTATGTGCAGCATTCATAGTAACTGCTCATTCTTGGAGAGAACAAGGTAACGCTGTCTGTACTGAGGTGTCCGAAATCAGACCGGTAAGTTATTAAACTGTAAATGTTTTTTTTTAGCATTTTGTCTAGGTTCTGAGTAGGTGTTTCTGTGTTGTTCTTTCCTTCTCCCATAGAGATGGCTAATTGTTAAGAAACTCCAAAGCAGATTTTCCACATCCAGTGGACACAGACGTGCAGATGAATACCATACCTTTTAATATTCTTACTATACAAATAACTAAACTTATTTGAAGCTTTTAAAGACACCTTGAAGATTTAAAAGACTAAATGCAGACTATGCTTGGAAAGATTGCTTTTATAGTAACAGCATTTTCATATTATATTGCACTGATCTGCATGATCCTGCCTCTCTAGGCGTTGGTGGGAGCAGGATTAGCCCCTGACTATGAGGAGTAGGAGCCATTTAAGCCTATTACATAATTTCATTTTCAGGGACCTATTATTTTGCTAATGGAAGAATGCTTTAAAAGTAATAATAATAATTTGTCGACATTACCTTTAAGGCAGGGTTATGTTTTGTTTTTAACTAACCGAAGACCAAAAATTGTATTACATCTATGATTCAATAAGAATGTACAAGCCTGTTAATACTGTTCTTCATTAATCGCATTTGTTCACTTTGACTTTATTTATTGCTGCATAAACCAGCTGAGTTATCCATAGCCAGTGTTTTAGCTCAGTCCTTCCAACAAAATCCACTAAGATTTCATATGAGGTCAATTAAGCAGGATACATGTCCTACATGAAGCTACAGAGTAAATGGAGGAGTCTTTTTGTGCAGTGGCATTGCCAGTGCTTTGAATCTGCCCCAGGTATGGGGGCTGTGGGGTGGACCGTGTGTGGTCCTTGATTGCTGCTAGAGCACGGTCCTACGTGCCGTCATGCATAGGCATAAGGGCTGTGCTGGTGGAGGACAGCCCTACAATCTGAGGAAATGAGCTGGTAGGAGCTCAGGGTGGACAGGGGCAGGGTGACCCATCCTGGTCATGCCATGGAGCAGCAGGACTCTGAGAAAGTCACTGTTGTCTTTTCCTCTCATGACCTGCCTCTTTCCATGTCACACAAGTGGTGTTGTGTAACTCATAGGATCAGGGAAGTTGGCTGTCCGCGAGCTCCTGCCTCCAGTTTATGGCCAACAATAGTTTCCACGTGCAACTATTGTATGTTTTTTAAGTCTTAAAGACAGGGGAGCACTCAAACCCTTATGTGGCCATGTTGAGGTCTGGCAGTCACCAGCCAGCCACAATGAACCACCGCTGCCACATCCAGCCTTCCCAGGAGCAAGCAGTGGCTTGTGAGCTGGTGGGACAAGACCAGTCCTCATGTTCCAGCAGGACTGCCATCCCAGAAAGCGGCACCTCCTCTCCAAACGCCTGTAGCCATGGCAGCAGGTTTCATGCCGGCTTTTTTTCCGAAACACGAGCAATTAGAGCACTTCTGCTACATTAGTTTGCATAAATTAATGCAATAGTGTCTCAGTATTAATGGACGCAGAATTTCTGGCCCTGGGAATGGCAATTGTCTGACAATAAATAAGGAAATGAAGGGAAAACCTGGACAGTAGTTGTATCCTGTCTGACAAGTCGTTGCTCAGCTGGAAGGGGCTCTGTGCCACCTGCCACCATCAGCAAGGCAGGGTTGTCCTCCTACCCTTGCATAAGCCCTATCATGTGCTTCCGGCATCTCTAAGCCATGTATCAATGAAATAAGATTTCTTTAAAATGCACATTATGCCATGTCTACCATTCAGCTACCACAGTATTTTGTATTGTTACATTGCCATTGAGAATACATTATGATAATTGCATTTTTAAATGTTATACTCATATCAATACCTCATATTTTTACCTCATCTGTTGGTATCAGTCATTAGTTGTAAATAAATAATTGCAGAGTTGAATAAATTTGCATACAGTAAAAAATCACGTTTCCTTTGTGCGCTCATTTCATCCATTGGCACAAGAAACACAGTACATTTAAGCCCTTGTTTGCTTTACTGCAACCTGCTGTACAATAAGCTGTTCTGATATGGGACTTCAATAATGATTTTAGGCTCAAAATTATATTGTTGTCCATTATACTTATCCTGTAGTGTCCTTAAGTACACAAGAGCTTCATGGGAAAAATTATGTTTTCCAAATAAGCTATTAAGCTAAGATGGCTGGCCTGAGAAAGGTAAACTCAGGTCCTCACCAGTGTTTAGGCCTTTGATTCCCACTGAATTCAGCCATGTTTCTGCATCTACGTTCTTTTCCATAATATCCAAGTCTAGGTTCATAAGAGTGACTGTGGAGCTGGGATGCTGAATGTTAGATTCACATTATCGGACTTCAGCCATCTCAAATCCATCAAGCCACTGCAAAAGACAGTGATGGTGATGTAGCAGGATAGTGGTGCCTGTGGTCTGTCTTACACATATCTACTGATAAAAATAAATGTCCCTTTGGATGGGCCTGTACCTCTCCATCTCTCTCTTGACTTATCAAAAGAAGCAGAGTCTCAAAAAATGGGATGCTGAGCAGGGAGTCATCTATGAGAGACCATCCAGGAGAGGATAAGCCTTTATGTCCCATCATTCAGGAAAAGCTCAGTATTAAACTTTGGACTGAAAGGAAGCACTTTTCTCCAGTTCTTAACCGTGGCAAAGATGGTCAGCTGCCTAAGTCCATCCTTTCCTGCAAAAACTATAGCATGTGATGCACTCTCATTCCCATCTCTCCCTCCCACCCACCTGCAGCAATGCCAGGACACACAGACTGTCTTAAGCCTAACAGCACTGATGTTTCAGCTCCTGGTATGTGCAGTCTTTATAACGTTGAATTCCTGGGCATCCATCTTCTCTACACCACCTTGCAGGAGTCACCTGCAAGGCATCCTGCTGTTTGATGCACTGTGTGAGCCCCGGAGGATCGTGGCATGCCTCAGAGGTGGCAGGTAGTTATTAAACAAGAGCACAGGCTAACCATGCTGACATGACTGTGAGATGAAAATACTGGAACAAAAAACCAGAAGACTGCTGGAGCCTGCAAATCAAGTAGGAGGGGATGAAAACTGATGCTGCTGCTCCAGCTCAGTAGGGAGATGGAAGAGCTGAAGAATGAACACAGACCTTGCCAGGCAGCCAGACAGAAAGCAGCACACAAATGGCATGACCTGCTCACAGTCCCTTGGGGATTTAGCACGGCCATGTCATGCTGTCCCTGCCAGATGTGCATCCATCACAGTTGCACAAGAGCTTCATTTGGATGGGTGCTAGGCCAGGCGGATCGCGTTGTTACAACTGCAGTTGCACATTGTTGTGTGCTGGGACCAGGAATACGGGGCATCAAACCCCAAATTCAGAACAAAGTGGGTGTCTGGACTTTGTTAAAATGTACAATTTAATTGTGAGGCGTCTGGTTCCCTCAACACCATGGGTTGCTCAGCTGTACTATGTAGAAAGCTAACATTTTCCCCTAAAGCAGAGCAGATCCATAACACTGTGTGACTATAGACTGTCCCACTCCAGTGTGCAAGAAACAGCTCAGCAAAAACATGGGTATGTGAAACTCAAGGCTAACACAGAGCAGTGGGTCTGGGTTAATGAGTAAACGAGAGGGAAAACATTACAACACTGCAGATAACTATTTGCCTGTCTTTCATAGGCTCATGTTGGGGAGGTCTCACACACTCCCAGATACCCTCCTTCATCCACAACAGAAACCAGACGCTAGAGGCTTTATGCCTCTGATGAAGGTTAGCATCTCTTGCAGAAAAAGTAACCTGGACACTCATCTCCTTCCTCTCTGAAATGAAGATCTCTATCCCACTACCTTACTACTGACCTCCCACAAGTAGCTATTTTCCAGTGCTCTCTTCCCCTGCCTAAGCCCAGCTTGAGCCCATGTCCTCTTCCCTGCATGGAGCATGTTCAGAGAAGGGCAACAAAGCTGGTGAGGGATCTAAAGAAGAAGTCTTAACGAGGTGTGGCCGAGGGACCTGGGGTTGTTTTAGGGAACTGGGGATATTTAGCCTGGAGAAAAGAAGGCTCAGGGGAGACCTTCTCACTCTCTATAACTACCTGAATACTCGATTCTGCAAAAGGCACTGGGGAAACTGAGCCTAAAACTGCAGGCTCT
>JAOXJM010000001.1:185697466-185723993 GCA_026413425.1 Tringa solitaria
CTTGGAGGCATTTGAAAGATGTGTAGTTGTGGTGCTTAGGGACATGGTTTAGTGGTAATTTGGCAGTTCTGGGTTAACGGTTGGACTTGATGATCTTAAAAGTCTCTTCCAACCATTATTCTATGATGCCATGCCCATCTTCTGGATGGGCTCTGGCCTGCACCCCACTTGCCCAGCCCAGTCTGCACAGGAGGCCACCAGGCCCAGTCTTCAGTGATCATGGTCAGTGGTCCCACCCCCAGCTGCAATAGGGGGGAGTCAGGGTTTGCCAGTCTGCAAGGGCTCAAGTCTGCAAATGTCCCATGCCCCACAGTAGGGACAATATTCCAGGGTGAAGAGAGACTGTTTCTGCTTCTCTCCTCCAAGGAAGCAGGAAAATAACCAAGAGCCTGTGCCATCGCACAGGTGCTCCTCAGCCCCACCGTAATGACAAGTCAGAGCCTTCAGTCTTCTCCCAGTGGGTGCATGTCTGGTGGGACAGGGAGGCTGATGGTAGCCATGGTTTGAATGCACTGAGCTGCTCTTCACCTTGAGCAGAGAATGAAACTGCAGCGTGTGGTTCACCGGCCGCAGTTTGCAAGGAGACAGGATAGGGGCCTGGTTTTCTGTGCTTTAACCAGAAAATTCCTGGTTCTGCAGCAAGAGCTTCTGCTCCAGCAGGAGACTGACCGCCCTGCTCGGCCAGAGCAGCTGCATGGAGCTCCACTGGCAGCCAGCTAGAGAGATTAGGGGTTATTCCTTAATCAAAATACTCGATTCTGCAAAAGGCACTGGGGAAACTGAGCCTAAAACTGCAGGCTCTGCTCTTTCTCTTTCACTTGCTCGGAGCAGCCCGGAGACAGACGCGTGGCTCCAACCCAAAGCCAGTGCTCCATACAGTGAGGGTTTGCAGCAGCTTGTGATTTATGGGAGCAAATTAGCCGCAGGGCCATCTGTCCATCCCTCCCCAGACCATGCCTGGCCTGCCCCTTGCTGGAATGACTCCTTGACTCCTTTTCCTTGAGAGGATAAGAGGATATGTATCACATTACTTTTTTTTTTTCCAAATCAAATAAACGTGGGAACCACAGGTGGGGGAGCAGACGAGGGTAACCCTCTCAGCAGCATCTGCTGGCCAGCAGTGTCCAGCCACACGTGTGGGACAGACGCCGGGTGCCTGTGAGCAGCCTGACGTTGGTCCTCTCAGCCACCCCACGGCACCTTGCTGACTCTAGCCAGGCTGGAGGACTTCGTGGCAGTAGGACCAGAAGCACCACAGCTCATTTGGCTTGACCACAAACAGCAAGTCCTTTCACCCCCCACGCCGAATATTTCAGTTTAGAGACTTGCCATGGGCTTAGGTGAAAGCAGGGAGTTTGTTTACCAACATCACACACCCGTCCATGTGCCACACTACTGGCTACCCAGCATGAGCAAGGAGCCCACCACGGCTCTAAGTGCAGACCACCCATGGGTTCCTGGCTGGTCCGGTGTTTTGCCCAGTGTCAGGTGGCTCCTGATGGGGCAGGAACTCAGAACTGGGCCTATGAAGAATAAGTGCAGGATTTTAGCTCTTTAGCCTGGATTTCTCTTTCCCTGTAAAGTCACATTCCTTCTGGTGCAGGGAGGAGGGATCACACCAGCCTGCACCCCTTACCCAGGCTCGCAGCATTGAGCTCATCATGTCTGCTGCTTTGCAAAGAAGGTAGAAAATTTGATTTAAGGAAAATTTCCCATTCTTCAGTGGCTGTATTTAGGGATCTCTGGTGAGAATAGGACTGCTGATGAAGAAGGACAAGCTCTGCTCCTGGAGCTGCATTGTGTCAGTGTTGGCAGCCATACCAGGCAGAGCACACCAACAGCTCCCTGCTGAGGCTATGGGACAGTAAGAGACCCATTTCAGAGCTAGCTTTTGGCAAGCCACCTTTCCCCTTTCCCACTTCCCACAAGGCTGCAGAGCCCAAGCCAGACTGGCCTGCCCTCTGGCATGGCTAGTCCACCAGCAGCGAACCCACCCCAAAGCGGAGTTAGCCACTGCATGTGTTTTATTCACAAACACCAAACCAAACCCCATCCGCAAGCGTCGCCTTGAATGGGGTTTACCACCTGGCCATGCCAATGCCCAACCATGGCCTTACGTCTTTTTAAGCTGGGGTTATCACCCAGTGGTCTCACATGGTTCTCCCCGCACTCAAGAGAGGTGCCAAGACACTTGTAATAGCTGAGCAGTGACATTCACCTCGCTGCTGAAACCACTGGGACAGGGATGGAAACATGTGTGGTCAGTATCAATGCAAATAAAAATAATGGTTGCAAATAATGAAAAATTAAATGGGTATCACTGGGCTAAGCCAAAATGTTACAATATGGCCTCCTTGGCCTCCCAGTATTTCTTGCCTTGGGCAACCTTTTCCAGCAATCACTGGTATTTATCAGAAAAGAGATACAGTTATTGCATTTGGGTTTTTCAAATAATTGAGTAATTTAATCTTTTAAGTGCTTCTGAGATCACTTGCTGTAATTAAAGACAGAAGATGAATGACTGAAGTACAAGAGCATTGGAGGACTTTAAAAATGAATGTGTCCTTGACTGTGTCTCCTGTGCATTTATATAATGATTATCCCACATTAATATGACCAAACAGATAAAAGGAGAAAATAATAAGAGCTTGGTTGCATTATATTTCTTGCAGACCAATAATAATATATCACCAGCTGGAGGAACGTGCCTGTGAATACCAAGCAGGGGCAACCACGTGCTGCCGAGTGCAGGACCTCGCCGCCTCCCGCTGCGAGGTGCAAGGAAAGGCAATATCCGCTCACGGATCCTGCAGCAATGTGGCAGATAAATGAGTTACAAATGTGCATAAAAATCACAAACTTCTACCAGAAGTGGACTTAAAGGCTCAGCTAGTGCTGGGACAGACGATTGCAACACTGGCAGCTTACTTGATCAGCATTTATTTTCTCAGCTTTTGGAAAGACCCATTCGATCCCAGTGGGAGGCAGAAGGGCTGCTGCAAAGTAATAACCATCAACAAAAAATCCATAAGGCCTATAAACAGTAGTTTGTCTTCTAAATAAACTTCACGCCCTGGCATACCTATGTCATACCTTGGTATTTAGCTCCCTATTTCATAGCCCAAATGTAAATAAATACGTGCCCGAGGAGGGAAGCGAGGTGGTGAGAGAGCTGGAGCTGGCCCTGCTCCATTCTTCATGGAGCACTAAGCCCCTGGATCACACCTGTCCCAGGCTGGAGGAGCAGGAGCCTTGCACCCCTGTGGGCACCCTCCAGGCTGACTGGAGAGGCTACAGCTCGCTGGGAAGCCCTCCTGGCCGGCTTGCTCCCCTCTCTTTCCTGGCAGGGCATCCGATGGCCTCCAGCTCGACTGCGCTATTGCCAGACTACAAAACTTTGTCACTTCGTAAAACTTTACAGCACAGGTAGTTTATACCGTTACACCTCTCGGATAAACACTCGGCCAATTCGCGGTTCCCTCCATGAAAAACAGATTTCTTCCATCAGGCGTTGCGTTTGTGCGGCCCTGCTGGTTTACAGCCCTGCCCAAAGCCCGTTAACAGAGTCCTGGGTGCAGAAGGCAGCAATGCAGCAGCCAGTGCATTGCTGAGAGCCAAGCCACCCTTTCAGCCAGCATCCTGCCGGGACACGCCGTCGGCGCTGCTTTTTCTCCGGAGGCCCCGCCGCACATCCCGCCCGGGAGGCGCCTGGGGCTCAGCATCGCTCCGGCTGGGATGCGCACTCCAGCAGGGCACAGCCCCGGGGGAAGCTCCGGTTTGGAGGTTCCTCCAGCTCCTGACAGCCAAACAGGTGGGACTGAGATGGCGCCGCCCAGGCCCTCTCCTTCCCTGCAAGGACGGATGCCATAAAAGAATCAGTGAGAAGTACATTGTACATCCAGGGTTAGGGGGAAAGAGTTAAAACTCATCTCTCCCTGCCAGAACAACCTCCAAAGCCTTGTGTGTTACTCTCTTAGTAAGGAAGGAACTCCTTTCACTAATAGAAAAGAATTAAAGTAGAAATTGATCCAACTTAGTGTGAATTTCCAGTCATTCCCACTGCTTTGATCAGCATGCCAGTGACAGTGACAACCTCTCCTGCACCTCAGACCCCCACGGGTCTCCTGGGACTCGGGCCAGAAACACATTTATTTGGATGAGCTCAGAAGGGCTGGGACTGGATAATGAGGCTTCGTCATATTGTATTGCAAGTAAGTCTTCCAACAAGGAGAAGGCTCTTGACAGTAAAATTCATCATGTAGGAGATACACCTATTAAGGGACAAATAACGTAGGAAGTTTACCCATTAGATCCTTTCTTCACATTTTATTTTTTTAACAAAGAATATTCAAGATTCCATGGCCCATCCCCATGGCAGGGGATTGTTCCCTCAGCTCCCAGGGCGAGGAACTCCTTGTTCCTTGCATCTGCTTGTGCCTGTGGCTTTTCTGCTCTGCTTCTTTAGTACTTTCCCTGGCTCCTCTCTGCCTCACCAGCCCTTTTGCCACTCCTTCACAAACACACAAAGCATCACAAAATAATAGCCAGCAAAATGTCAGCACCCGCCAGTGTCTTGGCTGTAGGCTGCTGTTATTTCAACCTTCGATGTTTCTTAATGATCTTAATTTTCTCAGAACCATTTGACAGTGGTGTTTCTGTTCCACTCGCAAAATGAAGTAGAAACCTCCGATACGTTGGATCCTGCCACTTTCACCTCACCTCATTATTCCTTCTTTTTCCAATCTCTTAAAAAGGGTGGGCTTAACCAGCCAGCACCAGCTGTAGCCTTGTGACAAGGGGCACATCAAAGACGGGAAGATATTTCCCCTTTCTTTCCCTCACCTCCTCTTCTCAGCTTTGCATGAGTGAAGAAGGAACAAGACTGAACTTTCCCAGCTGAAGCTGAAATCTAGCACCTAAATCTGATTTCTTCTCCCTGAGTAAGGGCATTTTCACCTAAGAGGTTTTTGCAAGCAGAATGAACAGATCGAGTTTTCTAAGTGACTGAAAAGCAAATGAATGCAACACAAGGAGAAAAGCGAAGGGCAAGTTGCATGTTTAAACACGCTGAGGCTTGTACGGCCACTGTCCCATTCCTTAGTCTTGTCCCTTTCTGCCCCTACTTCCTTTAACCTTGACATTTATTTTCCTCAGATGTTTAATGAAGATGCCACAAACTGACTGCTTAGTGTCACAACTATGCTGGCAAAGTCCTTCAAGCCTGTGAGTAACTCTACTGGAAGAAAAGAGCTGTTAAATTCACTACAGCATTACTATGAAATAAACTATTGCAACAAACTGCTCTCCTATCGGTTTGGTTACTTCCACAGGGTTTTTAAATAGCAACAGTCACTCTGAAAAAAAACAACCAACAAAAAATCAAAGACCCAAACCTCAAAATCCCAGGTCTGTTGGAAAAGCCTGTTTAGACACAGGCCTCAGCAATCTCCAACAAAAGTTACTGTTATTTATATGGCATTGGAAAAACAAACAGCAACACAAACTCCTTGCAGAGTTATTGTAACAGCCTCTCCTAAGGTACTCGGTACTTGAGAGAGATGGGGCAGATTAAACAGTAAGATTGTGTTACAATTTGTTACATAGTGTCTTTATTTCAATTCTGAGATTGTTATAAAAACAATCTAACTTTCATTTAGCACAGACATCCCACAGTCACTCTGCACAATCTTTTCAAGAAATAAAACAGAAGCTTTGCACTCGCGTCACAAAAATATTTTGAATAAAAATATAATTTTGTATTTTACAACATGTTTAATCTGGAGCGTTTAATAAACCGGCAACATTTCATTCTGGAAACACAGTTAAAATTAAGAAAGCAGTCTATATTAGATACTGCACATTAACATCCATCACGTGCAGACTCCGGTTGCTCTTCAGAAAATAAAATACCATCCTGCCCCGAGCTGTCGTTGCAGCCCGAGTATGGAGTCCCCTCTGCTCGAAGTCCTTGCTGCTGTCGGCATTTCTGCTCTAGATGCACAGATGGTGACGGGGAAGTGCCAGATCATCTCTCACACGAGGGTATCGAACAGAAGAGGTGCCCCACAGCCACAGCCCGATGGCAGGAGGTGATTACCGCATCAGTTTGCATGAGCACACCGCAATTCCCCTTGGACAGGTACCTAATCTTTGCCTATTCAAGGGCTTTTTTGTTGTGAGTGGAAGGTGGTTTTTTTTTCAAGAAGATTGACAACAAGCTCACGCTGGCCCCTGATTACGTAAAATGAAGCAGATTCCCGAGGCAAAAACCATACCATTATCTCCATCAGACCAGCCTGTATTTTCCCAGGCCCATCATTATACAATTCCTTCGCCGAGAGCTACGCGTGGCTGTGCACAGGCAGCACCGCGGGCAGGCTGCTGAGGAGAGGACTTTGGCAACCGCCGTCCCCAGCTCCAGCCGGTCGCCGCTCTGCAGTGACATTTAAAAACCCTTCCGAAGGGAGCTGCGCCAAAGGCTGCGCTATTCCTAGGGGCCACAGCACCATGAGTGGATGCGATCGTACAGCTTTCATAGCAACAAATCCCAATTTACCTACAAATTAGATATCCAGCTGGTGCCATCTGCCTGTCGGTGGTTACATATCACCCAGCCTCTACGGGAAGAGCCGGCAGTGTCTCCTCCATGCTCGGGCTGCTGTTGCACACATTGCGCTGTGGCCGGGCCGTTAAACAGCACAGGGCAGCAACTCGCTGGATGGTTAATGGCGAGTGAAATGCCAGGACAGGCCAGTGCCCACCAGCATGGCACCCATCCTCTCCTGGACTATGCCCTGCCCAGGCCCCCTGAATCCCCTCAAACACAGGGGAGACACGCACGTACGCTCGGCTGCTCGGAAAGATCAGCTCCAGACTTCTTTTGTTTTGCCACCAACAAAGTAACATACATACACACACCCACGTCGTAACATAGAAGTCAGGCGTGCCCCGGCTACAGTTTGTATTAAATGACTGTTGATTTTGGTTATGCACTGTGAAGGCATCTGACGACTGGAGTCATGGATTGCAAGGTGATTCATTGCCGTGCCATGGAGAAAGCCATTTGGCATTTCACGCATTTAGGGAGAGCTATGTCTTTGTAATCCACACTGCACCAGGCACCAATGCATAAATATACAGCAGTTTAAAATTTGCTCTTCCTCAGCAAGTCCCACCAGGCTATAAATAATTTTTATATATATTTTTAATACTTCACCACTTATGCTGCATTTTTCACCTTAATCTCGATACCAAAATATACATTAGTGCAAAGACATATCATTTTAGGACTGGAACTGGAGGACAAATATATTAATCTTTATGATAAGATGCTAATTCTTTTCTATTTCTATAGATTATTTAAGTAAAAATATAATCTTAAGTTACAAATGAAAATCATTTCTCATATGTAAATTTTAATTTACAGTATACAATCACAGAGTGTTGAGGTTGAAAGGAACCCTGGGAGGTCCTTTAGTCATATGCTAGTCATCCAGTAGATAAACATCACATTTAACACAGCATAATCAGCTTTAGTAGATAAATAATTCTTAATTAACACAGAGCACATTTCCTTTAAAATATTCTTTCCAGTGAGTGACATTATTCACATAGCAATAAAAATACAATTACAGCTGAAGGCGATGCAGGCCTAGAGTTAGAAAGCAGAGAAAAATGACCTCACTGCTTTATAGCGACGACACTCCTAATGCAGTGATTCACAAAGCAGGCAAAATAACGTAGGGTTTTTTCCCATCCTCTCTATTCCTAATAATAAGCAATGTTGCTAATATTTTGCTAATTTATCCTGCTGAGAGAAAAATGAGAGGCCTGCAGATGTTCAGTAATACTTTGGGATGAAATGCTGCCAGAGCCAGTTGCTCAAAGGAGACCCTCCAGCCAACCTGGAAGAGTCTCAGACCAACAGCTCCAACATCTCAGACCCTGGCAAAAGCAGCAATAAAGTGCTGGATTATTACACCAAAATGCTGGGATTTAAAGTCTCCAAACTCAACACAAATGTCACGTAGAGAGCATCTTACTGAATTACCCACAAGTTTCCAGCAGGTAAGTAACTGGGCAGCGGCTGAGTGCCAGCTGTGTACAAGGGGGTGCCCCAGCCCTGCCGTGTCCATGGGCACAGGGTCAGGCACGCAGCTTTCTGACAACCGAGACAGCAAAGACATCACAGTTCCTGCTCTCTGCTTTTCAACTGAGCAAATCAAAGGGAAGCCCTTTCACCCTTTCCATCTCTTCCCATTAGATGGTATGACCCCTGCCATCCCTGGACATACCCCTGCTGCTTTCCCCATGGAGAAAGACACAGACACTTCCTTTAGCTGAAGTTCCCCAATTACATCCTGAAGTCAGATGCAGCTGTCAGCAATCTGAGTAGTAGTTAACTGATTTATCGAGTGTTCCCAGCAGCACAGACTGGTGTCCCCCTGGTCTTCCCCCTGTGTCTGCTTCAGTAAAGGGGGTGTCCTTTCCGTCAGCTCTGCTTTGTGCAATTCTCCTCCATCTCTGCTCAGTCACGTTCACACTTCCAGTCAGGTGCTGGCTCTGATCAAGCAACATCATCATTAAACCCTGATTTGTAAAAGTAAACCATTTTGTTTGTGCCCAGTCTTCTCTTGGAGAATTTAACATACAGGCTCTTCCACCACTCCATGTCTTCAAAACATACATTCACCTGTCCAGCTCAGCCAGGGACAACCAAAGGAGGGGAAAACATCTGCTCAATAAAAGGTCCCGGGGAAAGTTGTGAGATAACTCCAACCACAGGAATTAAGGACTGGCCATAAACCAAATGTACTCAACCAGAGAAAACGATTTCTGGAAGCCATATGCTAGCAATCTCTTCTCAGTGTCAATGTCCTGCAGTACCACGCAAGGTAAATGCCTTCCTAGTGCTGAAGCAATCACAACATTGTGCACTCTTTTTTAGATTTCCCAAGGAGATGCAAGAGAAAGGCCAGTGAGTGATGTATTTAAAGCGGCAGCTCTATTTATACCTTCTTTCTACCCTCTTGGAGTAGTAAGTAATGAAGAATATAGTAACAATAAAAGCAACAAATATGAAAGAGATAAAGGCTAATAATGATTTTCTGGTTCGGAAGAAGTGGCATTCAGGACACAAGGCTTTATCTTCTGGGCACAGCAACTCAGTAGTTTCAGGACCAGGAAAACCATTATTGTCAATTATTTCTCTGTAATGTTTCATAGAAGGCTTTGGTTCATATTGATTTGCAATGTAACTGTAGAGACCATATTTAGGAGCAGTCTTGTCATTAAAAGAATAGACAAAATATCCTTGCAGGTTAACGTTATCCAAGTGGTAAGCTGTGAAAGAAAACAAAAGGTTGAAGAAATAAATAAACGTCACTTTGGCATTCAACAGCAGTATCACATGCCAGTACATAAAGCAGGGACAGGGGGATGTTAAACCCACATCTGCACCTCTCTTCCCCAAAATAAGGTAAGGTACACGTACATCGATGAAGTGTTTCTCATAAAAAGTAAGAATCTGTCAGCCATTGCCAGACAGCGTGATCTGAAAGTATCCTGCAATTTATTTCCTTGCACTTGGTAAACACAGCTGTGAGTGCAGGACTGTGTTTAATGATCAGCACGGAGCCTACCGTGAAAAGATTGCTCTCTCTTTTATGTATCAAGGAATACAGGTTTTGGTTTTCCTCCACCTGGATTTCTGCAACCAGTTTGTCTGATTGCTCCTTTCTGCCTTGCAGAGACCTCCTGAAGGGGACAGCCAAGGAACAGAGGACATCAGGCTGCACTTCTCACTAGGCAAAGGCACAGTGACATCAGGAAAAGACGCGCCCATGCTAAGGTCATGTACTGGGATATCACCAGTGCAAGTGGAAAGGTAATGCAGATCACAGTCCTCTCTTGTTATTGACCTGAGTTTCTGATCCAAGATGACCTGTATTAGTCTTTATTGAGAACATGTCCACAATAAATACTGCTAACTTGGCTACTGGAAAAGGTCCAGCAGCTGGAGCATTAACCTTGCACCATCAATCCCGCCTGACAAAATCAATCAATCCACAGTAGTAAACACAAACTGTAATAATCTCTCAAAATCACTATTTTTAACAAATTAAAGCAACATCTTCTAGCTAATGAACACAGGACTGAAAGCTAATGATTAATGAATTTTCATATGCCTCTGGAAATAATTCTTTTTAGTACCTCTAACCTACCTTCCATGTGTAAAATGAAATAATATTCAGCTGCCCTTTTAAGGGCTGCTATCCAAGATAATTATTTTGTGTTTGTAAAACTGCATGTGGATTTAACAGCGTTACATAAATGGTTAGTGCTGTTCTTTGTTTTCAATTGGCAAAGATGTACTTGGTGTACAAAGCACTTAGAAATATAGCCTCAGTCCAAAGGGTCCTGTACCGTATTCTCGAATCATTTATCTGCAAAAACCTGTTGGCTCCCCTGGAACAATGCAGGTGAGCCACATTACACACGCAAATGCTGCCACATGCAGTCCCTGAAACCAGCTGGAGGAAGAAGGCAGAAAAGGAAACTTAAGGTGAGAGCACACATGTATCAAATCCCCTCTCATTCCTCTTCAGCAGTACGTCGGAAAGGACACGAGGTAGGGACACAAAATTTGCAATTCATCTCAGTTATGGCACAGGGTCTTGCAAAAAACTGCAAGTTTTGGAGAAACCTAAATCAGTCATGACGCCAAGGTTAAGAGCTTGCTTCCTGTGTAAGGACAAGATGAACAAAGCACAATACCAGAGCAGAAGAAGAAAAGAGAATGAAAAAGCTGGTATTACTGGCAGACCAAAGATTGTAGAGGAGTATATGATGTCCAAAGTGGGAGAGTCAACTTCAGGGCAAGTATTAGTAAAGGCTAGTTAGCAGGGACAAAGTTGGTGCAAAGATAAGAAAATACGGCTTAGCTATGACAGTTAAGTTGAAAAACATAGGAGCTATTTCCAGGCTGCATAGAAGAGGAGCTAAGGAATTAGGGAAAACCACTACCAGATCAGTAAGAATGACAAAGTGTGTGACAAAGTCCTGTAAAAAACAGGGGTATCTGCAGGTGCTCTGGCTAACGGGAACTGGGAGAAAACGGCATATCAATACACATTTTGAAACTGAAGTGCCAAGTGCCAAGAACAGGTACAGTCTACAGTGGTAGGAAGGAGAGAAGCAATATAGAAAAAACAAATTGAAACGTCAAGCCCAAATATAGCCAAGATATGTTTTTTAACTACAGAGGCAGAATACATTCAGCCAGTGCTTGAAAATGCTGGAGAAGGAAATCTTGGGCACTTAATATTAATGTCCCGTAATTCATGAAAGAAGTGGAAATTACAGAGGAGGAAGTTAAAGCCAATATTTAACAGAGTGGACAGAATGACCTAGCAAATTATGGAACTGCCAGCCATCCTTCGCTACTGAGCAAAAGAGTGGAATAGATTATGTAAGGCTTGATAAATAAGAATTACAGGAGATATATATGATTAATGCCAATCACCTTAGGTTTATGAAAAATAAATCTTGTCAAACTAACTTGACATTTTTTTTATGAGATCAGCAGATCAATAAAAGTAATGATGTTTGATGTAATATACTTAGAACTTCACAAGGCAACTGACTTGGTAACACATGGCATTTGGATCAAGAAAATAGAATGTTACAAGGTCAAAGGAAGCCTATAATAAACAGATTTCAACTGGTCTCAGCCAGAACTAATAAGTCTAGACATGTAATCGCAGGTAAGTAAGTGTCACAGTAGGTGTATTTTGACCGTGGTCATGGAGGTTGGCTTTAAGCACTAAGATATTTAATTACCTTAAATATATCAGCAACACGAAAGAAAAGTAAAACTATTTATCACAAAGTTTGCAAATAACACAAAAACGAGGGTCATAATTTAACTAGCATATCAAGTTTGCACAAGCAAGCAACTGGCGTTTGAACACAACCAAATGTGAGGATGTCAAAGAACAAGCAAACCATACTTCGGCAGAGGGAGTTCTGCTTGGGGGCAGGAATCTGTAGCCGAGTTTGAAATCTCAGTAGATAACCACATGTAACCAACCTGCTGTCATGGCCAAAAGAGCTAATGGGCTGCTTAGATGTATGAAAGAGGAGTAAAAGGGTAAGAGGTTACGTTATACCTGCCTGTGATATTGGTGTGGCTGTGGTAGGAACAGGTGTGGGTTTACCCCTCTCAAGAAGAATGCTGGCAAAGGCAAAAAAGTTTAAGAAATGAAAGGTTCCAAATGATGTTTTATAGTAAGGGACACAAAAAGCTTTGTCTATGTTACTTATCAAAGAGGTAAATGAGAGAGAGCTTGTTTTCTGTCTGTGAATACTTACACAGGAAAAATATATGGAAATGGACAACAAACTGGCTTAAAACTGAAGCTAAAGAAATTAATACTAGAAAGAAAATTTATATATATCTATACACACACTTATATATAAAAACATAAATAATAACCCACTGCAACAGCTCACAGCGAGACGCAGAAGATTCCTCATCAGTAAAAATTATTTCATTCAGGTCTTATGCTTCCCTTAAAAAACAGTGTGTGTTGTATGACAGGGTGACTCAAAATGCCTCCTTTTTGCCTTATAATTTATGAGTCTTTGAGAGGGAGAGACAAAGACTGGTTTGGGTTCTGAAGAGCAGGAAAGAGCCCAGGAAATGGCATAATGAGGTAGATAGCTGAATTATTATGAAGACCACTGGTGGATAAGATCACTGTTGGATGAGATACAGAGACAGCTGAGGAACAGAACTCATACTTAGCCCTGAGGCACATCAGTAGAGAGAAGCAACAAAGGAGAACAACAGTAGAAGTGCAATGAAAAGAAAATCAGACTAAAACCAAGTGGGGCTGCTCACATAGCATCTACTTAAATTTCCTGAATCCCCCAAAAAGTTCTTCTGCTGTCTTATGCAGAATATGTGCAAGGTCAGTCCTCCTGATGTTTAATAACACCAATCAATTGTAAATCAAAGGAAAAACTATCTGTTATGCTGTAATAACATCTCATTTACAGAGTATTCTGCACAGGATTTCTTTTTTTAAGTTAAACATACTCTATCACACGGCATATACTAATATTGGGATTTGTGACATATAAACCATCTATGGTTCCTTACCTTTTAAAGCTTCATTGATGTAATTCTGTATGTAATACACTCTAAGCTTATCATGCACCATATTCTGGTCATCGTCAATTCCATTAGCCATAACATAAATTGGGACATCGCCATACTTCGATTTAACCCACTTCAGCAATTTACGCAGTCCCCAGGGCACTACTGCAGCTCTTCTGGGGGAGTGCAGCCATGTGATGTCATTGAGCATTTGAACTTCAAGGTAGTGGTCATATTTTAGTGCATCTTCTTTCTCCCAGCCCACAAGAGTAGTAGTGTAGTGACTCAAGGCAAAAAAATCAAATGAGCCCTGGATTAATTTCTTTTCGTCTTCTGAGAAATAAGGCAAGTGGAAATTGTACAGGTCAACACTGTTTCTTTGGTGAAGCCATGCTCTCATTGCTTGTGGGTAGTCACCATTCCCAAAGATGGGCTCTGCAAGCCTGCCAATGTCAAACTCTAAAATTCTGTCAGCCACTTCTTGGTCATTCCTGGAAAAGGGACAAGCTGGTTCTACCCAGTCAGCTTGCAGAGCTATAGATATTTTACCCTTCTGAGATCTCCTGAATTCTTTGTCATAAAGATGCCATGCTTTCGCATGGGCTTTCAATAGGTTGTGCCCTGCGGTGTACGTCAGGTTTTTCACATGTGGTTCATTCATCGTGATCCAAAATTTGACATGGCCCCCAAGGCTCATAAAGCAGAATTTGGCATACTCAACAAAAGCTTGAATGGTTTCTGGGTTTTCCCAAGCTCCATATTTGGCAAGGGAAACTGGAAGCTCTTGATTCTCAGCCATAGGTTGCCATAAAGCAACAACAGGAGTTATGTTAGCTCTGAGAAGTTCACTAGCAAAACACTGATAATAATGTACAAGTGTGTGGTTGACTAGAGAAAGGTTACCTAAAGGAAGGATTAAAGACCATTTCAGTGAAAAATGGAAGTGTGTGACATGCATTTCCTGCAGAAGAGAGATCTGGAGCCTGATAGCGGCAAAGTCAACACAGTGGCGCTTGCGTCTGGAGGTGAAAACTCCATCCACTTTAATAAGCTTCTTCGTCCGGTGAACATCCCACACATAAACATTAGAGTCAAGAAACTGGGCAGGTGTCGTATCTACCTAGGTAGAGTAAGAAACACACCAGATTCAAACTGTTTGTTCTAGGTAGATGGGAGCATCACAACGATCAGACAGAACTTAGTGAAAGAATATTGTTAATTGCATTTAGCATCTCTCTTGCATCGGTAACATCTCTGCCTCATGTGAATGAATTAATCTTCTGGTAACATGTGACACCAGAAAAGTATCAAATCTATATAAGATTTTCATCCTACTTTCCAAACAAGCTTATGCTAATGGTCACCATGTTTATATCTTCTCCAGATTGTGCCAGTCCATATGGGAAACAAGGGGTTGCTCAGGGATAAGGCACTAAGCCTGAGACAGATCTCCAGAGAAGCAGAACTTCAGCAGACTACAGTAATTTTAAAAATGTTTTTCTTTCAAGATTAAGAAGCTATACCTAAGGACCTACAGAGAGACTGGCTGTTGTAAATTACCCAGTAGCTTCAGTTTCAAGACCACTCCCTGAATGCAGTAAAAGAAATAATGAATGCAACATAATTTCTGTGTTCAGTTCTTTTCCTGATGATGAAAGATGAGTAATGCTCTGCACTTGATTTTTAGCATGAATTCAGTTAACAAGCAAATTTTTTCCTTCCTGCTAAAGATGTCCTGTTTTATTTAACTCATAGTGCACCCTTTGCCAAGTTATTTCAGCAGGCTGTTAATGCCTGAATCAATTTTTTTTTCAGACGTCTAAGTAAACTCTCTATGTATTGCTCCAAAAATAAATGCATTTCCAGTAAGTCTTTAGGGCCTCAGATGTCAGAATCGCCTGTATGACATACTGGACACAGTAGAAGATGAGCTTCTTAGGGTCCCACAGAATTATACTTCCATTTATTAATGGATATCACAAACACAATAAGGATTAGAAAATGGAAATGTGAATTACTTAAAATAATGCACAGTGTAAAAATCTTCTCACTCACACTCTAGTGTAACTCTTACAAGAAAGACCCAAACTACAAGATACCGGTCTCACATGTGCTTTTTTTTTTTTTCTGGTGCAAGGTTTCCCCTGGGTTTGGATTTCCTTGTCCTGCCCTCTGTTTGAAAAGCAGGTGTCAGCCTACAACCAGTGTTCAACTTGTAGCTGAGGTCTGCAGACTGTATAAAGAAGCTGCTGAAAATCAGTTGCTGTTTTCTCCAGAGAGGTCAGTACTGTGCTTATAGAAGAAAGTAATAAAAAACAGCATGTCTGAGGGAAATTGCTTTTCTGGAGAATTGTCCCTTGTAGATTACTAAAGCATGCATTGCCACTAATACTGTGGGAATGCTGTCAAAAGAGTTTTTCCTCTGCGATGCATCTACAAATCACAGTACCTAAGCCTTACAGCACAGAATGTTTGAATGGCCTCTTGAAATGAAAGTATTCTGCTTTGAAGGTTTTGGGGATGGGAGGGATTTTTTAACTGTCTTAGGCTGACTGACTCCACAACTTTATAGCTGTTATTGATCCCAAAGGCAGCAATTCCATTTCCAATCCCTAATTTATCTAGGAGCTAAGAGGACAATAACTGTTGAATCTTCTTGGAAATAGGTGTGCCAGGTAAGGAGGCTGCAGTATTTTTCAAAAGAACAAAGTCAGATTTTACTTTTGGAGTGAGAAAAAACAAACAAGTCCCCTATACTCTAGCCTTAAGAAAGATTCTGTCTTTGTGGAAAATCTAAATTAAAAATTCTGTTCTTAGATCAAGCCTCAGCATTGAATTTAAGTACACCTCTTTACTGTGGTTAGAAAAGCCCTGCAAGCCAAAAGAGCATCTGAGAATTACAGAGCCAAGCTGTTACAGAGACCATAACCAAGCTACAATTTTTACACATGCTATGAAGTCTTAAAATGTGAAAGGTTCTCCCAAAGTATCAGATTTAGTTGAAATAAAGACTGAGTGCTATGAACTGGATCCACGATCAAGCCAGGTGTTATCCAGCGGCACTAAACGCCCCTGTCAGGCACAGTACTACACAAAATGACACAGAAATTTCATCTAAACCTAATATTGTTTACTTTTCTTTTTACACACTCTAACAAAAGTACCAAGATATATATGCATCAAGATGTAGAAACATGCCACTGGAGTTTGAAGAGCTTTCAGAAAGTTTTCTAAAACATATATTATCACAGCAGACACGTATTTTACTATTAAAATTATGGACATGAAAAAGCAGTAATATTCCCCACTTCATAGATTAGGACCTTTGGAAATACACTTAACCAATCTAATCAACTTCCATTCGAAAAGTACTGCTTTCCAGTAACTGATCACATAACGTGTCCAGGGAAGCTGAGCATCAGACCCCTTTCAATTTCTGTATGTTTTTCTAAAATATTTATCGTATTTCAATTTATCATACCTTATTATGACTAGATCTCCTTGGTCACATGCAGAAAGCCTAGTAAAGACTGAAAGACAGTGTTTGGCACAAAAGCCTTGTACCCATCTCCATGCAGCACTGTGGTAATATATATTGGCAAAGACACTCTACCCAGCAAATGTATCAATATGAACTTGTGCACCGATCTGGCTGGACAGACTGTTGGCTTTAGCATCAGACTCACCTGAATGTAGTTGTCAACAATTCCCCAAGCAAAGCCACAGGGAAAAATCCCTTCTACGGGCTGGTTTTCAGGCAAAGGTGGGAAACCATTTTTTTCTATCAGCTTTTGATAAAACAAGACAGAAGATTTGGGCATCAACTTCTTATCGTGGCTTTGAAAATCAACATAAAACAATCCACGTCGAATGCTGTATCCCCTGTGCCATTCAAAGCCATCCAGGAGGGACCAGACTGTGTAGCCAAACACGTTAACTCCGTCGTACCGGATGGCTGGGGAAAGAACAAAACCAAGCTTATCGCGGTGCTCATTTTCCTCTGTAGATTACACCGTATCAGCAATGTTTGCGGTATTCGTGTGTAAGAACAATGCAATAGGGCAGATAAGTTTAGTGGTGGACTTGGCAGTGTTAGTTTTACGGTTGGACTTGATGATCTTAAAGGCACTTTTCAACCTGAAGGATTCTATGATTCAGGGCTGCCTCAAAGCCCTTTTCAGGCAAGATACTTCAACTGCACTCAGGGAGCTGGCAGGACGCACGGATGCACTGCGCAAGGCAGTGGAGATACCTGGCTTGGCTTTTAAACAAGCCAGCTTTAGAAAGAGCAGCAGTGCAGCAGTGATTTGAGCGGCGCTGCTAATCAGGCAAACCAAACCTTCGCCGGAGAGCAGCGCACGGTAGGCTTGAACTGTTTGCAGCCAGGGAGCCAGTGCCTGCACTGCACTGCACTCTGCTGAGCACGCACTGCAGCTCCCTCACTCCGGGGCAGCTTTCATGCCACCAATGCAGCACTTCCCAGTAGGCAAACAAATGTTATACTCTTTTTTTTTCTTTTTTTTCTTCTTTTTTTTTTCCTCTCCTTCCTCTCCACTACAAATAGATGTTGAGAAAACCCTGACAATTCTTTTGGTGTGCTGATGAATTTTTATTACCACAGATTTTTAGTAGACAAGATAATGCAGGAAGATCCTCTTTATTTGATAATTCTCTCTCTTTACATCTTTTATGGCATAACATATTCCAGCTTAAATATTTAAAGGTTTCTAAAAATACATGTATATTCTGGGTCAACTGTTTGACTTTTAAAAATCACGACACACTTTGTAGGTCAATATCAGGGTCTACTGGCATCTGTTAGTATTGCCAGCATTACAGTTTTATTTTAAGATTCCAAATGATGCTCACTTTTAGTTGTATTAAACACTGAGGTTCAGCAAAATGTTCCTGGGCAAGGCTCAGGTTCAGGAAAGCACAAAGGAGTGTGCTTATTTTAATTACATAATTAGACCCACCCTAATACAGCAACGCATTTAAGCACATTCTTAAGTGTTCTTTTGAACTCGAGTTTGGCTCTGTAGCCAGCAGAGTTTATCTTTATTACTCACCATCTTCTGTCAAACCAAACTGGGTACTGACTGTACATAATATTTTCCAGCCTAGTAACACTGAAAGCGTTATTTCAGGCAACAAGAATATCAAGATCCTCATTTCCTGGTTTTATTAATGTACCTCATTACAATCAGTTACGAAAGACCACATGGATTCTTGATTGTAACCCTGTGTGAATCAATTAAATGAACTGTGGTTAAATAAGCAATGAATTTGGCCCAGTCTGTATCAGAGGTCATGAGAAAATGTCTAACGAAATGGAATATTTCTCCTCCTACAGGCATCATACTTTTGTGTTTGGCAAATGCCAGTATTATTCTAACCTCTGCATGCATCCATGATGACATCTGCCGTACCAGCAGAGTAAAAGCCAATACCGGTCCACTTTGTGAACTGGTGTCAGTGAGAATTTCTCTTTGAACAGCATCTCATCCCTTCTGTAAGTCATCACACAGCACTCCCACACTTCCTGAGCACCTCATAAAAATTCTTCTCAAATCCTTCTTTAAAAATGCATTTATTTTTAAATGTCACCTATGAAAGAAGCAACTTGAAAATTTTTTGGAAGTTCCAAAAGGTTTGGAAGCCTCAAATACTGTATCCCACTTGAATTGCAAGTTATTGAAAAAACACAATGAAAATTACTGTCTTTTTTTTTCCTTTTCTTTTTCTTTTTTCTTTGTCTATCTCCCCTCTTTTTTATGTTTGTTGGTATGCAAGCCAGGCTGGCTGAACCCTGAACTGTTCTTGCTTCTGAAGCTGAATGGCGTGGTTCATACTACCTACTGGAAGTAACTCCTGACCTAAGCAATCCCCCACAGCATGCCTAGAAGTGCGCTACTCTTCAGGCCAGAACTCTGACAGAACTGGGTTAAAAATTAAACAGCACTTCGGTTCACGCTCTGTTTAGCTCACGAGTGTAGAAACACTGAGGAAACACGGCCAACCCATAAGCATTAAATACAGATCCTTAAAACCTTCTACTCAGCTGCTGTCTAACCCCAGTGCATGAAGGTGAGGAGCAGGAAAGCCACAGCCCCGGCTTTCATGAGGACGGTGCCCAAGGATCTACATCTTGCATCTGGACATACCTAAGAACGGCTCAGTCCTGACCTGACAGGGGCCTGACTGTTCCCTTTCTCTTTAATACTCTTTGAATTCAGACCTAACTCCTCAGATAATGACCTAACTACTCAACATAGCACAGAGGAGCTTGCATGCCCTTCTGGTCAACATGCCCCACTACATCAATTTATTTGTTGCACCAGAGACAGAGCAGGGAAGTGAATAGGACCCTAGAGGTCCTAGGTCCCTAGGTTGGGTTAGATACCCAACCAAGTGAGAAGACATCTCCAACCAATTAGCAGCTCTAATTAATACGTAACTACTTTATATTACATCTCTATTTACTCTATTCAACCCTAAATGGTATTTGGGTTTAAAAAAAAAAAAAAGAAGGAAAACTCAAACAATAGTAAACAGTAGAAGGATTTAAGGCTACAAGTCCCACATAAGGAGACCCTTTCCAGAGCCAAAGGAAACAAAAAATTAAAAAATGTACGGAGCTTGTCTACAGCACACAGTGTCAGAACAGACACCTACCTCAGCAATTCAACTGAAATTTTGAGCAAATCTCCCCCCTTATCACACTTTGGCTCACATCACAGAGTGGTCTCAGGATGCATGACCTGGGTTCCTTTGGGGTGAAATTAAACCAGAAAAGGGCTTCAGGAATGCACACATTATGGACACCAGGCCCTTAACACCAACTCCTTTTACTCCACAGGCTTGATCTGACAGGGCTGCATTTACTTGTTAACATAGGTACAGAAATAAGCAGTTTTGTCTGAACCAGTGCATATACACAATTAGGCAAAAATAGTGGCCAGGTCTAGGAAGCAGCAAAGTACATTTATATGGCCCTGGGTCTAGATTAATTATCCTTGATCCTCACTGCTATAGCTCCAATGCCCTTTTACTGTCCCATGAATGTGGATGGAAGTGAATCTTGTGGTAAATAGCTCACAAATCTCTACATTACCATGCTTTATTGCACTGGATAGACATATCCTCAGTCTGAGAGAAGTAACATGTGCCTTTGGCTTTTGATGTCTTTTGTGGATTTTTCTCAACTAAATTCCCCTAGATATTGTATAGAGAACACTGGTATTCACATTGGATTTTGTAAATTCTAATGACGCAAGATTTGGGTGCAATAATTTTCATCATAATGATGCCAAAGTCCCTTCTGCAAATCTAGTCCGTCTTTGCTTTGTTTTTTTCTGAGTGGCATATTAAAATGAAAGAAACTTTGTAAATTGAGATTATTTCCAGTCAGCTCTGATTAAAAGGCAGATGCATGTATGTATGTCCAGCAATTTACAAACTAAGCAGAAATATGGGTAACAGGAATATGACCCCTTCATGAAGATGAGCTGCTCATCTGACTTCAGGTAGACTAGAAACACTGTACTTGCAGGTGTTAGTAACTGGTTTGCATTCCATTGTCCCCATTTTGGATGCACTGGGTCATGTATTTATTCACCTTTTAATTTATTTGCAATAATTAGATTTCTGGAATAGCAGATGAAACAAACGTGGGACTCCTGTGCATCTTGATGAGTGCTGAGAATAAAATCAAAGCCATTTTTGCCCATCCCCTGTATGAAAATGGCAGTGTAACACAATGGCCATCTCATCTGAACAAATAGCTACAATAATACTATTAATAAATAACACAGTAAATTTCCCTAAGACTACTGAAAGTATAGTTGATATATGTTTTGTGCTTCCTCCCACCAAAGACAGTAGAAATTTTCCTACTAGCTTCAAGGACAGCAGCATCAAGCTCACCAAATATTTAAGGTCTTCAAGAGAAGAAACCCGGGAAAGGGATTTTAAGTCTCATTTCACAACTGCCAAGATAAATGTTAAAGACCAAAATTAGTTTTTAGCCTAGTTCTTTAACAAGTCTCTGTAGGCTATTTTGCATTATGATTTTGTCAAGCACATATTAATAGAACCTCAGTCCTACCTTTTAAAGTTTCCATAATGAACTTTTTGAGATAGTAAATATATTTGGCATCATCTCTCTTGGTGCTACCAGAAACAAACCAGCTGTTCTCCACAATGAATATTTGGGGGTTGTTATATTCAGTGCTTATCCAGTAAAGGAGCTGCCTCAGGCTTATTGATTCCAACTGCTGGAATTTCATGTGGGAGTCCAAGAGCTGGAAACTCAGGGTAGCTCCAAAAGAAAGAGCAAAAAAGTCTGCTGTTCCCTTGATATACTTCTTCTCAACTTCACTGAATTCAGGCAACAGAGATGACAGGTTACTCCTCATGCTTTCTGGATAGTCACCATCAATAAATATGGGCTTAGCAAACCAGCCGAGCACGAAATCAAGGGATTTTTGACATTCTTTTATGTTCTTTTCAGTCATATGTTGTGGCTTTATCCAGTGGGAGCTAAGGGCAATGGATACTTTTCCTTTTTGAGTTGGACGAAAATGGTCATTGTAGAGATGCCAGACTTTAGCATGGGCCTGTTGAAAAGAAAGACTGTAATTAATGCACCTGAGATTCCAATTTAAGTAACACAATTAACCTCAAGTACTGATATCCAGTGTCAGGCAGTAACCACATAAACATTTGAAGGCTCAGCCTTATTCATACATCAGTATTTTACAACTTATATTAGTATTAATACCATATATCAACTAGGAATCACTAGTTGGTTTGGGAAAACAGCACCTCCATTTTCCATGAGATACTATTCCAGATAATGACACATTTTTATTATCAAGTTCAGACATACTTCCAGTATTTACAAAAATGAAAATTAATTTAACTAAACATGTTTCAAACTATGTTTTCATTATAGGAGTATCACTTTATCTGTAGATTCACAGATACATAAAGAAGGACAGTCTATTCTTGCCCAGATCTCTCAAACAATACGAGACAAAGAAACGCCCTTGAATTTATTCCTCTTTGAACCAGAACACACAGTATAGGAAAAGCTACCAATCTCCATTTTAAGAAGTCTAGTGAAAAACAATTTGCCACAGCTCCTGAAAAATTATTCCAATAATTCAATTTAATTTTTTTAATCAAAATTTCCTATTTATTTCTAGCATCAGATTTCAACCACTTGTCTCAGTATAATTCTATCTGTTATTGTGAGGACATCTTTTCTACCAAATTTCTTTCTTGTAATTTTACAGAGTCAATTTGAACAGTCTCTTGATGTTCCCTTTGAAAGCTAAATAGATTAACTTCCTGGAACCTTGCATTATCTTCAGGCATAGCTTCAAACCATTCTCACTGCTCTCCTCTGATTCTCTTCCAATTTGTCATCATCTGTCTTAAACTGCAAAAGCAGAATTGGGCATAATATGCCAGTGGTAGTCTTGCCAGCAGTAAAACCAGAGACAATTTAATACACTATTTCTGCTTATGTGGCCATAGCATTACACTGTGAGCATATGCTTATCTAAACTACCATATCTCTAGAGCCCTTCACCATCTAAAACATATTTTTTCTTTGCACCTAGCTTATCAGAGAATTCTGACTGCTCTATGAATCAACGTCCCATCTTTTTGTCATCTGCACATTAGTAGAAATTGCAGTACATTTTTCTAGGTCATTGATAAAAAGGTAAAAAACATGAGCTCTATTCATTAGAATAAAGCCTACCTAATAACTGTTCCCAGTTTACATTTGCATTTTGAGATTTATCAGCTACTATTTGTTCACATGTGCTGTGATGACATGCATCTCTATTCTTGCCATAAAAAGTCACAGTTGTGATAAATATATTTGACAGATTATTAATCAAAATGTCATGCACATTTTTAGTCGTCCCTGGAATATAAGCCATATAGAAAGCCTTACGATTCCACTCCATGCAATTGGTATGTTGGCAAATTTTATCATTAATGTATTTGATAGTTGCTGTTCACCGTTTCATTTTCACACACTTGTCATTCAAGCTTTGAACCACAGTGATTTCCAGTTTCCAGCACTACTAGGAACATTAAGCAATTAAGATTATTAATCATTTTTGACAGAGACACTGTTAATTACTCAGGAAAAATAATGAATTCCATCATTCTACTGTTCTTGCTGGGAGAAAAACAATTGGAAGTGAAGGACAACTAAAGGTAGGATCAATAATCAAGGCTCAGTTCAGCTGCACCCATAAAGAAACTTGCTGCCTTTGAGTCATCACGAAGTATACAAAAAGTCTGTGCAGATCTGACACCGTCTCTAGAGGAGACCAGACCCACACCCTTTTACAATTGTCACCAAACCCCAAACAGAACAATCTAGGAAACTCTGAATCACTGTACGCACCTATGTGCATGTCTGAATCAATCTCTCAGGTGCAAACTTCGACATACATACTCTCATTTATAATACATCAATAGCTTGAATAAATGTGGTGCAGTTCTACCATCTGTCTATATTAATACAATAGATTTTGATGCTAGGGAGAAACTAAATATTGTAACCATTTCAAGGTCTCGTGTCAAAAATAAGAGCTGACCTGAGCACAGACTTAATTTTACTTCATGCTGAAGCTCCATTATGCTGATGAAAGAACAAAAGGCATTATGCACCATGACCAAAACGCTACACACCCAACACTTTAAATATGGTTTTAAAAATACCTTTTGGAACAAATGTGCCACCACTTGCAACTCAAATTTGCATACCCAAATTTTCCCTCATAGGGGTGCCATATATTATCCATCTGTTGGACCTGACTCATCTCCAGATTTTCTGTCTCAAACGTTAAGATACCATCATGCACAAGCAAACACACAATTTAATCTCTGTCATCTGCTGCCCACCCACAGAGCACCTCAAGGACTATGGAGGACCCACCTATAATTCTGGTCCCTCCCTACTCCTGTCAGTGGAGAGAGATTTTCCAGCATTTTAGTATCCTTGATCCTACCACGAAGCAAGGAAGCCATGACAGACAAAACCTATCATCTAGTTCAGAGAAGACATGTTCTACAGACAGATGAAAGCAAGCAAGAAGCCGCCCACTTAAATGTCTACCCCCTGGAGTGTGCACGAAGTGGAATTATACTGTTGACATAAAAAAAACAGCTAAACATAGAAAATAGTGCATCAAAGTCCCCATGATCTGTGGACATAGATTAATGAAGTAGTTCAAAAACCACATGGAAATAAAGCTGTAAGAAGCCAGTGACAAGGCAGACAGTCTCTGTGGAAATCTGGGAGAGAACGCATTTGCCTGAAATTAGGTGTCTAATACAGTTTTAGAGAATTCAGAGTATTCCAGCCTCTAACTGAAGTTTCAGGAAGCTGTGAGTCTCCCATAATGTGAGTCACATCTCTCAGCCCCGCAGAAACACCTGGGACATTACAGGATGTGTAAAATGATAATTTGCACCTGTATCTATTTTCAGGCAAATGAATCCCAGTTCTACAGTGAGACTCATTTTGAGCTAAATACACTTTATATTTCATTGTCCATACGTGAGCTGAATGCCCAAGCTCCCACTACAGGCAATGGAGATCTCAGACTCCACTGAGCTGCCTGAACACAGGCATTTAGTTGCCACTCCAGAAAGATAAAGGCCTATGTCACATCTGCCATCTTCCATGCAGAGAGCCCAAATAGCCTGGGAAGTCTCAGACGGCACTACTTACACTGAGTTAGTGGGGTCCCACTCCAAATCGATGTACTTACCAGAGTCCAGTGAGTGATTCCTCAGCACAGTGCAGCAGCCATATCGTCGCACTCAGCAGCACAACTACCTAGGTCCCAATAACTGTAATAATTACTGGATTAGCAGTAAGATTTCATGCAGGTGCCTAGACCTTTTTGAGATGTTTTATCTGAATGAGGCTGGCAGACCGAATAGTAGACCTTGCTCTTCTGGAGCAGCAACTGAAAGCCAGGCAGAATATCCTGAATATGCTCAAATGACACTGTATGTCTTTGCTTGGACTACAGAAACTTCCTAGATGTCTATTAACTATAATCAGGGTTTAGCCTCCTATAGAGACAGTACAAGTAGAAACCAACTTACCACCAGTTTCTTCATATTTATATGAAATCTTACTTCCTCATCTCAGTGACTTACCTATTGGTATTTATTTTTAGTTGAAAACCAACTAGGATTAAGATCATGGCAATCTACACATCATTGCTTTTACTGACACACAGCATGGTCCCTGGTTTTGCAAACTGCTGAGGGGTCTAAATTAAGCAGCATTTACCTTACCCTCAAAACGCTTACATCACCATGAAAATCATGAAGTTCTGTATCACCATGAAAATGAAAAAAGCCTCAAGCTAAGACAGAAGTCTGTACTTGTCTTTAGCTAAGCTAAGCGAAGTCTGTAGTTTGAGTTTCAGGCTCCAGCACAGTCCTGTTTTCAAGTTGATATGTTCTTTTTCCCCTGACTTTCCCACCCAATATACCTATTCAGACCACTATACTCAACTTGTGAAACTCTGATATTGGTCACGTTAGATCAATCTTCAAGAGATCCCTATGTGAGCCAAAGTCAATAATGTCAAAATTGAGCCTTGATGAAATGTTAAACCCATTTCCAAGGCAAAAAAGCCCTCTGAAATGCCATAGTGTGGGCTAGTCTTACAAAGTCCAAATTCCTGCAGTGATAGCAGAAATAATTCAACACGGGCAATCCGACATAGTCATGTCCTACTCTATTGCAAGAAAGATGCACATAGTCCAAGAAGCATTAAAGACAAAGTCAATTTAGTAATACACAGACATTTGTTTGTCTGACTACCCATCTAAATTCCTGTCCAAGATCATTAAGACCTTCCTGCATCTGGCACTGATATGTATCATTCTGCGAGTTCTCAGTACTTACATCTATCATGATGCATAACCTTCACGAGAGCAAATCAAGAATTATAATTGGGAACATCATGATTCCATAATTTGTGTTCATTCCTCTAGAACAAGTTGTCTCAATTTTAAGTTGTGTGTCTTCTGAACCAATAATAATACCATTCATTTCACAAATAAACTGCACAAATAACCTGCTCTCCACGCTCAGATGAACTATTCTGTATTAACTCTCTATTTGCATGGTAATGAAACGGAATAGAAAAGTGTTATTGAAGCTCATTTAGCAATACAAAGAGAAGAGTTAATTGGAAAAGATCTGCAAAAGCTTTTTGATCACTAGAAACCAGGCCAATGTACCCCCAACAAAAATGTCAGCCCTACATCAAAAGCCCTTATGAAATTGATATAATTATTGGAATGACA
>JAOXJM010000001.1:185733997-185745597 GCA_026413425.1 Tringa solitaria
TTAAAAGGTCCCTTCCAACCTAGGTGATTCTGTGATTCTGTGATTCTGTGATTCTTTTTCCTGATGGTTCCAGATATGGTTAAAAACTTTATTTTTTTCCCTTGACCATTTTAAATATAGATAAGAAACATAAGGACATATCAAAATCTTAACAAAGCAGTTAACTCACAGCTTCAGATACACTTTTTAAGCAATTTGTCTGGGATTAGCATTTGTTTCTGTACAGCCATATCTTTGGAAATTCTGACAGTACACTGTAATAAGCAAATATCCAATATCAAAGTACAACAATGTTTTCAATAATTTAAAGATAACTTATTCTGAGAGAAATTCCAGTTTTAAGATCAAAATGTACTAGAACAACAGAAATGCATGTTCATATATGGCACCATTTAAACCTCCTATGTCCAGTTGTACATATGCCAGTAATGCTGCTCTGCTTCACATTTACTGTGAGTGTAGGTACGTTAGCAGTTGTCAGGAGGCCATGCACAATTATGGTAATAAGGTCAATATCTAGCATTGAGACAGATGCCTACCATTTAAATATTGCCTGTTTTAAAGGAGGGCAGTTCAAACTAAAGAGTTTGGAGAAATGCCTCATCTCAAAGTAATTGACCAAAGAGCTATACAGGTATAGCAAAAACTTTCAACACGTTTCCATGAAGACATCCATCAAAATGCTTCCAGAGCCACAGAGGTTTTTGTAAACTAGCTCAGTATTTGTTGCAGCCCCACATTTGTTGCAGTAACAGACTGATTGGAGACATCTCAGGCTTAAATACAGGAGGACAGGAAGAGCAGTAAATCCACTGACTGTTTTTTTTTCAAAATACAGTCTTGAATTTTTAGACCAGTACAAGCTCAGGTAAGCAGCCAGATGGCTTACATATACTCTGGGCTTGTTAGATGGAAAAGGAGATTAAGTGTACCTTTGTGCCTAAAATAATTATAATATGTAGCTGGTTAATTTCCAGCCATAGTACCTACATCTACTTCAGCAAACAGCAGAGCTGAGGACCCAGTATCTACAATAACCGATGGACCAGAGCCGATGAGCAGTTGGATTACATTAGGTGTGCTTCTGCAGAGCAGTTTCCAGGTTAACTTCAGCCAAAACCAATCCAGCTGGGTGCTCCAAAACCCCTTCAGGCTACAAACTATAGTAGAGCAAATGGAGGCAATTAGGAGCTTCACGTTGCACACCCAGTCCTGATTTGTACTGTAGACGCATTTGTATTGTAGATGCACCCTTAAATATCCTAATGCTACAAATGCATTAAAAGCTTTGTATTTTTTACCAAAATCAAACAGGAAAATAATCTTTCCATTTGAGCGATCCCATATGGTGCATAAGGTAGTGAGAGAGCCATCCAGCCATTCTGTCCTAATGAAAAATGTTTTCATTAGCCACAGCTATGCCCACACAATCTTCAACAAGTATGTAGTACAAAGGACATTGAAAAAATGGATTTAAGACAGGATACATTAAATCAGGATAATGCTTTAGATATTAAGAAATTCACAAATCATACAACTTACATGGAATCGTGGTTCAATCAATGATGCTACAGGAAGCAGAGCAGCTGGCAGTTCAATAATTAACTAAATGCCCAGACACCAATGAAAAGCCAATTGTTGGCCTGAATCAGGGTGTGAAGGGCTTGAAGAGCCAGGTGTTTTGCTGAGATGAAGGGAGGAAGGCAGGGAATAAGGGAAGAAAGGGAAGAAACTAGAAGAGATTGCATCACATTAACTCAACTTTTTCACTGGAAGCTCTTTTATACATGAACTCCTATAGAAGAGCTACGATACTCTGCATGAGACACATATGCAAGTTCTTACTGTCTTATTGGGAAGAGAAAATCTCTGTAGAAATGAGCACTTGGAAAACAGTAAGGCTCCACCTAGAGCAATGAAACCACGCTTTTCCTTATGCTAGCAAGATGCAAGAAAGCAGAGAGGTTGGAAAGAAACACTGAAGAAACAGTGGGGATTTTATGTAAGTATTTGAAACATAAAATAATTCAAGAGTATTAGGATATGATTTGTAGTCAAGCGCATTAGATGCATCAGATGTTTATTACCAAATGAGCCCCTGAGCACGTTTGGTAATACAGGGACAGAAGATAAGGGAAAAAGAGATGCTCTGCTGGATCAGACCAACAGTCCATCCAGCACAGTACCTCTGACAGCAACAACAGGACATGGTGTTCTTTTAAGAGGGCAGATAAGCCCAGTCAGTTTCTGAGATCGAGCCACCTACTTCCCAGACATCGACACTGTTCTGCTGGAGATGTTAGGGGGTACATTCCTGCCTATTTTGTTTAGTATCTGCTTATGGAGCCCACTGTTCACATATCTGGTTACTCCCTTTTTGAGTGTGCTGGCACACCCTGCTTCCAGAACCTGCCATGGCAATAAATTCCTGAAGTTGACCTACTGCATAAAAAAGACTGAACTGTTTGCTCCAGGTTTCTTTTATATTCCATGGAGAGAAACAGGAAATTTTAGATTATAAATTCTCTTTACCCCATGTAGAGAGGTAAAATTGGTTAGAATTATCATGCTTTAAAAGTCTCTTCACTGAGCACACAGGGAGCATAATCTAGCTAGTTTAGATGTGTGTACAATGCAAACATCTAAAGTAAAGTGAGATGAACCACACCCTTTAAGTCTTTAATTGGTCCTTTCCAATTTAAAGTATATAGTTTAGCACAGTTTAATTAAATATACTTAATCGTTATATATAAAGAGAAGTTTACTGCTACTCTGAGAGTGCTGCATCCATAAACCCTCCTTTCAGGGATGACTGTGCTGCAGGAGAAAAATGGGAATGAAAGTAGAGTCCTTTCACAAGCCAGATCTACTGTAGAGCAGGAGTTATTCCTGCTAATTGTAAGTCTCCCAGGATGATGACTAATCAACTGCTGTGTTTTCACTGTGGACCCAACAAAGAATTTCAGCTAAAAGAATGAAATATTCTGAGCAAGGCACTGGAAATGCTTTCTTAAATGATACAATATTCCAGAAGACTGTGATGAGTCATGTTTCGGTGTAAGAAGAATTCTGACTTCAGAAATTTTTCACATAAAAACAAAAAATACTTTACTGGAAAGGCATTACCATCTTTATGATCTTGTGTCTACTGTCTGCCAGGGATTAGGGAAATGGATTATAAAATTAAGAAGCGCCTCAAGGGCATGAGGTTCAACCCCCTGAAGCTCTGGGCATATATATGACACAATCCTATTTATAACTCAAACCAGAGTCACTTTAAAATTGGCTAGCTATTTTGATCATACTATTCTCTTTGGAAGACTATTACAGAATCACACTTCACAAATGGTTTCCTTTTTTTTTTTCTAATTTTCAGGTTAAATTTATTCATGTTCAGTCTAAACACTTTTGTTCCTGCACCAAAACTCTCCCTGGGCTTAGACAGTTATTTTCCTTCACTTGTTTCTACCATTGACCTATTTATAGACAGCAAGTATATCCTCTCCCAACAGTCTTGCTCAGGTAAATAAACCATGTTCTAGTAAGGTAATTCCTCATCTCTGCTGGAAACATCACCTGATACAGATTAGAAACAAATGTGTCTTTGTCACAGCTGGATTATATTGGCATATGTGGTCATGCTGTGATCAGCAAGTTTTCGTCTTTCGGAAAAAAATTCAAGTCTTTCTGTTCATCTGTTTATTATCCTGATTATCCTTTGCATTGGCAATGTTTCCTCAAGTTTAGCTCATGCTCTAATTAGTTCAATCCTAACCTGTGCCAAAGCATGTGAGTTAAAATACATTAAAAAGTTCAGGTAGAACCTGCCCTTGAGTCTGATGCTTCTACTTTGGGTGCAACTGAGTAGCTACTACTGAAAATTCCCTTCCTCCTGAATTTTAACAGTAATTCTCCATGTGGCACCATTTCAAGTGTCCTACTGAAAATACAAATTGATTAGGTTTATCATATTTTATTTTTCTAGATAATGTTACCAAAGAAAGCTATCAGTTGGATTTGGCTTGACTTTGATACTGTAAATTCAGAGTGTTTTGTGCCCATTGCACCTGGAGTTATTTGCATTCACCTAGCCTTCGTCCTCACTAACCTTTCTTGTTTATGAATCCCAGTGCTCAATAAGATAACCCCTCTTAGGGGGTTAGGAAGAAATTATTTACTGTGAGGGTGGTGAAGTACTGGAACAGGTTGCCCAGGGAAGTTGTGGATGCCCCATCCCTGGAAGTGTTCAAGGCCAGGCTGGATGGGGCTCTGAGCAACCTGGTCTGGTGAGAGGTGTCCCTGGCCATGGCAGGGGGGATGGAACTCGATGCTCTCTAAGGTCCCTTCCAACTCTAACCATTTGATAGAGCAGACAAAAAGCGTTAATTTGTTTTGGAAGTACATTTTTTTCCATCCTTTCTTCTTCCTCAGTACCTGTTGGCTGTATCCCTACATGTCTTATGCTACTTTTCTTTAGGTGATTGAAGGATATCTTGTGATTTGTTTTAAAATAATGAGGGGGTTTTTTTATTTTTAAGACTTGAGGCACATTTTAAGTTTTCTGCTTATCATATCTATTGTATAACTTAAATTGAAATGAAGTTCAATCACTTCCTTGGAGAAAATAATGGAAAGGAAAATAAAGGAAAATAAAGGAAAGAGACATCTTTTGTTTCCAGACAGAGGGAGACTGTTACTAGTATATGGTTTCCATTTGCATATCAGTTCCAACTAGGGAAGGAAAGACCACGTTAATTTTAAAGTTTTTAACTTTTTTTAATATTTTAAACTACATTTTTGGAAAAAGCATTAAATGCTTTCATCATACTTCAACAATCATGGTGGATCAGTGGAAGCTGACTGGCAAAAAGGTGTAAAGAAGCACAGGATGGGGCTACTCAATGCCCATGAGATCTTACATGGGACACCATGGCCATTTGCTTGGTCTGGCTTTACAGGACCAAGCAGGTGCTGCTGATTGCCCTTGCAGGGGGAAACTCTGCTGACGTGTATCAGCTGCTTCACTGTCAGAAGGCTCAGCTCAATGCTCAGGAAAACCAGGGGAGAGCATGAGATACAAGATTTCCCCACAGATGTCACATGCCTGAAATCGATGAGACTCGGGCAAAATTTGCATGCGATCTAGATCATACATCAGAGTCCACAATCTGTGAAGTCACAAGAACACAAAGTATCTCAAGCCAGTTTTTGAGCTAGCCCTTCAGTACTCCCTTCCTCTGTCATCCACCCCCGCTCTCCCCACCCTCATTTGACCAAGTGTAAAACTGCCTCCAAAAATTCTGGGTTTGAGTTTTTCACCACAGGTTTTGTTTATACCCCACAGACAGAAATGAAACAATTATTATTTTTCTTTTTGGTTACAGGATGAGAGACACCGTGCTCACTTCTCTCGATTACTTGTAAAAAGAATCTTAGGATGCCGAACTCAAATGTAGATGTCTGTGTTGAACATGTCTGAAATTAGCTCAAGTGTAATTGCTCTCCCCTGTGTTTACTTCCACAACCTGCAAGGGAGATGGCTCTACTGCAATGAAGCCTGCAACGCGTTGTGTTCCTTCGTCTTCATCCAGACAGCAACATCCCTGATGTATGACTCTATACAACATCACTGTTGTATGATCTTGAGCTCCTGTTCCACCACTTCAAATTATGCAGCTCTACGCCAAATGCCTGCAGGCAGCCAAGGACAGTTTAGTCCATGTCTTCATTCGCTAGTTGGGGTGCAGAGCCAAAGTACACACAGCTACACCCATGGTCAGCCCAGTGGACAGCTGGCTCAGAGCTGGAGAACAAGTCTTAGCTGCTCTTCCCTCTGGGATCACTGGGAATGCTGCCAAACCGCTTCAAGAGAAATATCTTTACTTTAGACCACATTTTATAATGCTTATTGAAAAGCCAACTATTGAAAGGCCAAGCAGATGCCAAACTGTGTCTCAGAGCTGATGCAAATGCTGCCTGGAAGAAAACATGATGATGATGCTAAACTGTGGGGCAGGAGCAATTTTCCATGCTACAGCCTCACTCAAAATAGCAAAATGCCCTGCTGCTGACAGCTGTAACTCGGGGTGGACATGAACCCGGGGTAGTTTAATATTGTTTTATCAGCTGTTGGATAAATATAATTTGCTACTGATAATCTTTACAGGCTGAAGACTGTCCCAGTTTTACTCAGTGCCAGTATCAACAAATTATTTTCATGCTATACACAAAGATGAATATGGGAACTCTGCAGGTTCTAATCCTCATCTAACTCTCCTATTAGCACCATGAAGTGGAGATTGAGAGCTGGTGGCCTACTGACACTAAAACAGACCATTTCTGTATCAGCAGTGTCCAACCTTGATTAGGCACACTGGGTTTCCTTAATTACCTCCAGGGATGGCGACTCAACCACTTCCCTAGGCAGCCTATTCCAATGCTTGATAACCCTTTCAGTGAAGACATTTTTCCTAATATCCAGTCTAAACATCCCCTGGTGCAACTTGAGGCCATTTCCTCTTGTCCTGTCACCTGTTACTTGGGAGAAGAGACTGACCCCAGCTCGCTATAACCTTCTTTCAGGTAGTTGTAGAGAGCTAAAAGGTCTCCCCTCAGCCTCCTTTTCTCTAGGCTAAACATCCCCAGTTCCCTAAAAAACCCCCATTCCCTCAGCCATTCCTCAGAAGACTTGTTCTCCAGACCCCTCACCAGCTTCATCACCCATGCTGGACATGCTCCAGCACCTCAATGTCCCTCCTGTAGTGAGGGGCCCAAAACTGAAGACAGTATTCGAGATGGGGCCTCACCAGTGCTGAGTACAAGGGGGACAATCACTCCCCTAGTCCTACTCACCACACTGTTCCTGATACAGTCCAGGATGCAGGATGCTATTGGCCTTCTAAAAGGTATTTATCTGTATCCAACCTACCACATTATGCTACAGTTTCAATAATCTACATTGGTTTTCAGCATCTACATTGGCAGTGTCATCCCAGCAGCGTAGAACTGCAGTGGTTTCGTTGGACATGAACCAGAATGACACCTAGAGTCTATCCGCCTTCTGGACATACTCTAGCCTTTACAGATTTCTAAGGCTTTGAGCTAGTGCTTCCCAAATCTATACATAGTTATTGCACAAAACTATAGTGAATTATGCAGTGGTGGAGTCGATAATTAATCTTACCAGAAACATAATGTGTGGACCGAGAAAATAACATTTTCTTACACTTGTAGAAGAGTAATAGTAGAATATAGGAATTGCTGCAATGAGTCAGCCTGTCCAACCCATCTCATATCTGTTGAAGCAGTTCCAGAATAAGGTGCTTCAGAGGAATAATTTAGGTTGCTTGCACCAGCCACTCAAAAAATCTGGAATTGCTTTATTACACAACCAGTGTAATGCAACAAAACAGCAGATTTCACCTGGCAGCTTTCTGGGCAGTTGTCATTGCTACTGTTTCTGTCTTATCTCCAATGTCAATGGACATTCCCTGACAGTTAACTGTTGGTAAATCACAGATTTGACATATCAATTGACTCCCTTGTCTCTCTGTGTACCTTTTTCCCCTAGATACTTAAATAGCTTGGTCAGGCACTTCATATGGTCTTAGGTCTAGCATTCCTTATGAATATGAAATGCTAGTGCCCCACAAGTCTGTTTCTAGACCCTCCAGGTCCTTTCCCACATTGGGAACATCCTGCTGCAATGTATGTTTGACCCTTTCCAATTCTTGTCTCTCTTTGCAGTTCATTCTTCCATAGTCAAATCATTTCTAAAAAAAAATTCCCTAGAAGCACTCTCACAAAATGAACAATCCCTCAGCAAAAAATAGAAAGGAGACACATAGATGATCAAGTTTAGTTGCCTGGAACAGTGTAGCAAGCTTTTAGCCCCAAACACTACTCAGTAATATCCACTATATGTCTCCCTTTTCCCATGTTCATGGCATTATGAGCCGCAAAACAAATCGCAAGACCTTTAGCACAAGAAAAACCACCAAATGCTCAAAACATCACAATGGGCCCTAGGAATAAAACAGGAAAGAATTAAGATTATCAGATTATTATAACCTCTTGCAACAGAAGGCAAATTATTTAGGTAAAATGCCTAAGTGATCCTGGGAACCTGGCCACATTCCATGGCACAGAGAGAGGGAAAAAAGAGGCACAACAAGAAAGGTCCAGAGCCCTAAACCCAGATTCCACGGGCAAGCACCAGTATCTCATCCATACGTATGCTCAGCCCCTCTGGTTTCTATAAACCTATTCTAAATTACCAGTTAGAGAGCAAATATTCCTCTTGGAAGAGTCCAGCTTGGGTAAAGTGGGATCTGGCTGGTGTAGTTATGGGTTCTCACCTTTCATGGCTCACATGGTCACAATGGTGTTTCTCTAATCATTTCACCACCAACCAATATTGAAGCCGTCTCTATTCATTGCCCTAAGATGGACTATGGAAAAATGCTGTTTCTGAGCTGCTCTGCTACAGTTTGCTGTTCCTAACATCCAGACTCAGAATGACTGTGCCAATTTGGTGCTGCTTTTACTAGAATTTTTCCCCCTTTTAAGCAACTACCTTCAAGTACCACTTTTCTTTTCACCAGAAATAGGAAAGAGGAGTGGAATAAATGACTGAATCATTACAGTTTCTAACAAAAGTAGCACAAGATGCCCAGCTACAAATACGAGGCACAGAGTAACCACTACGGTGCAAGAATTCTGTCCTGACAGCTCTCAGACTGTTTTATTTCTTTCATCAAAGAATAAAAGACATCAATCTGCAGCTTCAAGAAGCCAGTCACATTGCAGCATGTTATACAGCAATTTCACAAGGGTAAACTGACCCAATTTGAAGCAGTGGGCACTCATCCAATGAAAGAATATAGAAGGCAGCCTGTGAAATGACTGACTCACTATAGCAAAATGAAATTTTTCAATATCACATCTAAATGGAAAACCAAGAATTTTCACAGCAAAGTAAAAATGAAATGAATGATTTTTATTTCCCCTAGTTCTCAACTTTTTATGGGAAACTGAAGTTTCCCTCTCAAATATTTTAATTTCAATGAACCAGCAAATTCCAGTTTCAAAGGTTTTAGATCCTTCTGATTTGCTCTAATTACATTTTATTGCTTTGTGAAAACAGGAGGTTTTAGGAACCTGAGAAAAAGCTAGCTGATATGACAGCGTGGTAGTAATCACAGCTGACTATGAAGAAGAAAAAGAGGGCTTGTTCATTGCCCTGCTTGGTATACCCCAATATTGCCTCCTCATTCAAGATGAGAGGCATGTTCACGGCTGGGAAGGGAAGTAGGATGACAAACTGAGTTACAGAGCTCCCTCGGTGAATTTCCAAGGTCTTACACTTCACACAACAGAGGTGTTACTTGAATATGGGAATGCACATTTTCTTCAAATTAAGAGGAATGTATCTATTCAACTTGCTAATTTACTGCTTAAAAGTGATAGAATTCTCAAAAAAGCTTAAGGAAAATTCAGTTCTCACTTATTTTCCTTAAGCTCTTTTGAGAAACCCAGCCTTAATGTAGCATCCCTCCTTTCTTTTGCAGGCTGATCACCGTGTCCCCCATTTCCAGTGCTGGTGGCATTGTGGGGACAGCAAGCGGACTCCATAAGCCAAGACAGTCTCTTGGAATTAGCCTCCACCGCTGTGAGGCATGGTTCGCGATTTTATAAAATCACCAGTCAGCTTCCTCAAAAAACTCCATATGACAAGTCATCTTTGGACGACACCAGGCCATCTCATTTCACATCAAGTTTCAATGCTAAATATACACACAAAAATGTAGTATTGTCTCTTAAAGTCAGCTCCCACATTCCCATTCACAGCCAGTCACCCCCACATCTCACCAGTTCCTTGTGCTTTGTCTGTTTTCCTAATACTCCTTTTTCCTATCACCCCATGTTTTGTTACAACTCTTTCTGGCCTGGGTTTTGCCTCCTGATGGAATACATAACTGGTGATGGCCATTCTGCTGTGGTGGCCCTTCTCTCTGCAAACACTGCTTGCACCCAAGTTAACATTGCACTATGACAGGAAAAGAAAAGAAGAATGAAATAGGTGTACTACAAAAAAAATGTCATCACTCCACAGTCAGGAGCCAGTTGAACTTTCATTTCAAACCTGAGGTCAGCATTATTGAATTGATTTTGAAGGAAAACTGTTACTTACAAAATAGAAAACAAAAAATAATCACTCAGCCTGACAGTGCAAAATATTCCCAACCTACTTTCTCAAAAGAAAATAAATGCTGCATAATTCTACCATTTCCATATATATATATTTTTAAGTTAAGGAACCATAATTAAAATAATTAATCAATAACTATGTTCAACAGTTCCATGCCTGCGGCAAAAACGAGATTATTCCTTAAAATGTTGAAAGTTATATAAACAAATTGAGGAAACTTTGCCCTCAGCTTTGAAAAACAACTGATCCAGCAGAGCTTCTACATATTCAAAAGAACAAGAAAAAAAGCTGACTGAGAAAAGGCATTGGAAAATTACAGAGAACTCCTACGAGAATGTGTGACCAACAGCCACAAGTCTGTCCCCGCTCCCCGCCCAATGTCTTTTCTAGAAGCAGGATCAAAACAAACAGATGCTACTATCTTCCCAGCTGTAAAGCAAATAGCTTGTAGAACTAGCTTGTAGAATCCCGGTGGTGCCAACATTTTCTAGCCTTTAGCAAGGGCATTAAACTGATTAACCTACAAAAGGATTCCTAGCTTGACTTCTGGACTTACAAACTAACAGAGCATTTCCATAGCGTAATCTCTCCTGGCCAATTTTAAACCATTCAGCTGTCTTATAGAGGTGTGCTGCGCTGACTAAAACAGAAGTCAAAGCTCAACTGTCATCATGAGACCTTAAGTGCAAGCACCAAAATTACCATGTGCAGACTGAAGTGACAGTCACTGCAAACGTGCGTGGCTCCCTGTCAGGTCAGCCTCCCGCTGAACAGCACGTCGCAGGGTGTCACACAGGACTCCCCAGCCTTTCAGCATCGCAGGATGGCTGGATCCTGGGATGTGCAAAAGCCCCTGGGCTTCCCATCATGCAGAAATCCCAGAGCTCCTGACTGGACCACCCAGGGTCCCAACCCCTCGGTTCCCCACACCAGCTGTTGTAAACGACATCTGTAGTGGATTCAGTAACTGGAAGAATTTAGAATATGGGGTTTTTTTCAGAATCAAAACAAAACTAAACTTTGAACTTTTGCAGTTCTCTATAACACAGAATGTTATCTTTTCTTAGACTAAACATGCTAAAAAAATGAAGCAATACAAATATGCTTCACTGTGGCCAAATCCAGAGGTTCTTAAATTGCTTTGTCTTACTCCAGTGTGCATCTAGAAGGATGCTCCCTGCCAAATCTCCAGAGAGATATACCACAAACTTATCAGACCAGGGTTCTTATAGATGTTTTTGTGCTCTCAGAGTAGTGTTGAAGCTGTCACAAGAAGCCAAGAACTGCTATCACTAATATTCTCAACAAACTGTTTATTAATACAGCTTGTATTTCTTTTTTTTTCCAATGAACTACATTCTCAGGTTTTAAATCTTGTCATGTGTAATTC
>JAOXJM010000001.1:185764073-185789475 GCA_026413425.1 Tringa solitaria
ATTTGCATAAGCCCACCTCTCCAGCCTGTCCAGGTCCCTCTGGATGGCATCCCTTGCCTCCAACGTGTCGACCATGGCACCAAATTTGGTGTCATCAGCAAACTTACTGAGCATGCATTCTTATCATTTAAATTCCTGTAGGCCTGACTTTCAGAGATTCATTGAAAGGAAGGCATCTGTGTCCATTAATCTATATTATTTCTATCCATCTTCAGTTCAAATCAGTTTTTTATCTTAAAAAGCTGAACACTTTATATCCACTTATTTTTCATGCCTTTCTTTCATTGTGTCCTGAGAGACTCCTTTCTGTATGCAATGGTTTTTCTTGATGTTCCCTTGCAGCGGATGTGCTGCAAGGACAGAGTATCAATGCCCGCAGTGTGCGAGACTTGTCTTAGCATGTTTGCTATTATTATTTCAGCAGGCCAGCAGCAGTTTCCAGAGGATCACAAATGAAAGCAGGAAAACGATGATTTCTCAAAGTGTGGCAGGTATCTCCGACAAAAAGCTTAGCAAAATTCCATGCTGCAGAGAAAGCGTGCTTCCCAAGGCTAAGGGCATCCTCCAGACCCATCTCACAGCTGTCGGTGCAGTCAGTGCTGTAAGACCTCGGGGTCGGTGAATACAGTCTCCAGAGATTGCAGCACTGCTCTTGTCTCTTATAAGTGCTGACAGGCTTGGCTTGGTGGCAAACACTCTGCCTGGTTTACTGTCTTCAAGCCATGCCCCTTGCACACTTGTGACCTAACTGGCAAGGCGTTGCATGTTTGCCTGTAACAAGGTGTTGACATGACCCTCTGTAACCTCCCTGGGACTGACACGAAATGTTTTGATTTCTAGCTCCTCTTTTGCAGCAATCAAAACAGATCAGGTATCTCATTTCACACACAGCATTGCTCAGCTGCATCCTGCCCTGCTCCCCTTCCTCACCTAAGTCCCAGGCCATACCATATTTAACACAAACACTTCTTCCACCCATCTCATGAAAGAACATCACACCCACAGCAGCATCTTACACATGCTTTTACTTTAATGCTTTAGCTTATGTTGAGCATTTCCATTTTATTCTCAATTCACTGCCCAGGCAGTTTTTTATTGGACCCATATACCAGCAGTACTGAATGGTGCTGCAGAGTACACCAAATCAGCTTTAAACAACAAGTATCAGCTAAATACCTATGCACAGGTGGCCATTACTTAAAGAATTCCTTAAAGAAAAGGTAGGAAGATTCTTTACTGTGAAACATATACAGCCTGAAAGGGGTGTCTCTTCTCAGCTTCACCTACGCCATAACCAAGCTGGGTAAAAAGAGTGAAGCCTTTTAGTAAGGTTTGTTTAACACACTATGGAATACTAATACTGGTAAAAGCTCTAGTATGGATGTAGGTATAAAACTACATAATTATGGCTTACCTTATACCTTTTCAAAAATGGGAATAATCTTCACCAGCAGAAACGCTTTTACTCTCCTTTAACTGGGGGCTTGGATCCATGAGAAGGTCTCTGAATGGCACCAAGTGCCAGCTGACCCACACTACCAGTTCATGTGGGCATTTTTGATACATGACAACTGTTGTTACCCCTGTTACCCCTCAAATGAAAGGCCTCCCCTCCTCACCTACCACCCACTCCCAGACAGCTTCTCAACCCCAGATGTCTCTTAGTACTGGAGCTAACCCAGGGACATTCCTCACATACACCTTTTTATTCCAGTGGCCCTTTCCCAGATGCACACAAACAGAGGTTTAGATGGGGGGAAGCAGAAGAGAAAATTGTGGAGAAGAAAAATAAAAGACTGAATGAATGTGATTTACAAACTTGGTAGAAGAGAAGGAATTATGTTTTCTAAGCCTGAAACATTAAAAAATTACCATCTTTTGCAAAGGATTTTAATTTCTGTTCCTGTTTGGAACTGGGAAATGCTGTGGACACTCACAGGGACACTGTTTGAGTAAAGTAATCCAGCAGCCTTATAGGGAACAAAACAAGGATGGTCCTGCCAGAGGTACTCTGTCCTAAACTAATCTACACATCCAACTGTACTGGTAAATAAAAGAGAGCTGTGATGTGCCTGTGCTCTTATCCCCTAATCACCCCACTGTTTAATTGCCGTTCTCTGGCTCTGCTTTTGGACAACTCTCTGCAAGACCAATCTGCTACAAAGGGAAGCAGCCATAACCACTGTGGATCTGAGCCAAATGGTGCTACTTAGCTCTAGGCACAGGAATCAGTCTCTTTCATTATCTTCTCTTTTCTTCAGCAGCATGGAAATGGCTAAAAGTGCTATTAGCCCTTTCTGTTTGGTCCCAAGATCATCTTTTTTAAATCTATATATCCACCAATAACCAGTAAAGCATCTCCACAACTCATCTAGCCTTCCTGACTGGTGTTTATAAGGTGTTACTCCACCAGCTCCTACTTAAAGAAAACATCTGCCCATGTTCAAAATACTGGGCAGATTTCTGAAAATGGTTATAAATATCTATGTAAGTCCTTACAAATATTTTTTTCCAGCTTTTATCCTGCAGTTATACTTCTCAAGTTGCACCAGAGAAGGTTTAGATTGGATATTAGGAAAAATTTCTTCACTGAAAGGGTTATCAAGCGCCCAGAGGAGCGGTTGAATCACCAGCACTGGAGGTTTTTAAAAGACATGTAGACATGGTGCTTAGGGACATGGTTTAGTGGTGGACTTGGCAATATTAGGTTTACAGTTGGATTCGATGATCTTAAGGGTCTCTTCCAACCAAAATGGTTCTATGATTCTATGATCACGCTGCCTCCTAAGGGGTAACACCACACACAGAGACCTACCACAATTACTGCTGTGAGGTGAACCCCTTTACCCTCATCTGTTTGCCTCCACAACACTGTGTGATGCCGATCTGCACGTACCAATTGAACTTCCCAACTCTCTCTTTCTCATTGTCAGAAACACCAAGCATGAAAATTGCAGATGCTTGTTGACAGGAGGGATAGGACTGGTCCATGTGAGGCCCAGGAGATTCATGGTCCCTGGAGTTGCGAGGGAAGGAAGGTGGAAGAAAAGTTCTTGTCAGGACAGCTGGGCAAATGTACATTGATGATGCAGTAAAAATGTTTGCTACTGGGCTCAGGAGTCTAAATAAAAGCTGTGATTCACATATGTTAAGAGAAGGGAAATAAATTACAGTAATCAACTTATATTATATACATGGTCTAAAAGAACAATGTAGAAAACCTTGCAGTTGCCATGGCTCAGACAAGTTTACAAACATTGCTAATCCTCTCACTTCTGAGAAAGTTACATGACCATCAACAAGATAGGGAAGAAATTTAGTGCGTACACACATGCATGACATATTTCTAAACGCTGGTGATAAACTGGTGCTAAGTGGTGATAACTTGAGATTACCATTATACAGCAGAGCAGTGCTGGTTTTTCTCCCATGCCTAGCTTTGCAAAGTTTACCTACAGATTCTTTCACACAAGAGACAATTTGTTTTTAAGCCCCAAATCTTAACAATACTTTGGTTGCTAGCATACTGTCTGCCATACCTATTAATACTATTTAATTGTGTCTTTAAAATCCCCTGTCTATAGCCGTGTTGATTTTTACTTAGAGTGACAGTACCCTTGGTGCTCTGGGGGAAGAAGGGAAAGTGAAGACATCATCAATGTGAATGGGAAGCTTTGGAAAGGGACTAAAGACACTACAATAATACAAGTTGTTGTGGTGGTTACCACAACCTTCCAACAGAACTTTGTCTCCAGAGCTCAAGACCCTAATGATGCTGCAGAAAGGATCTCATTAAATACCCAAGTTCAGAAGATTGCTTTAAAAAAATGTTCAGATGGATGAGGCACAACTTTCTTCAAATGACTGCCAAAAATTTTTGGAGATTAGCCTTTCTTGCTGGTAGATATATACTAAACCTCAAGCTATTATTACAGTGATTTTATCTCAGTGTGTCATCCAAATGGTATTTTATAGGATAGGTTGGGAATTTTCCAACAGAAAGTATTTTTGGTCAGAAAATGCAGCTTTATCAAAACCACAGCTTTTTTATGGAAATGTACATACCAGCTTTGATACAGATGGAATTTTCATATCAAAAAATCAAAGAGCTAGAGAAGCCCAAGTCGTAATAGCCTTCTGACTTGGCTCACTTACCTGGCTGTGGGAAATGAAGACTGAGATTTCTGGATGTGCGTGACTGCCTGAAGACTTGAAGATCTGTTTTCTACCTGCAAGGAAAGTACTACTTTCACCCAACTGTGCTGGGATGAGTTGATTTTCATCAATAAACAAAGGAAAAAGAAAATAAGGCTTGCTCTGCAGCCCCAATGGTCATAACTCGCACCTACAGTGCCATTGCAAAAGCGATGCAAGTGACGGGAGAACCAACATACAAGAAAAGAAACCAAAGTTTGTGTCTCTGATGGGAATACAGCAGAGCAGATTCAAACACTGATTTGCCTTGTCCCATTTGATAGCTGGTTACGTCTTGTCACTGCAACCAGCCACAGAATGGATGGAAAAAAACTTGTCAACAGACACCCTCAGAACATGGTATTCCAAAGATATAAAGGACTACAAATGGAGAAAGGACCCAAGAAGGAAAAGGTATTTCATTTTCCAAAGAATCATAGAATATAGAATGGTTAGAGTTGGGAGGGACCTTAAAGTTGAGTTCTAACCCCCCTGCCATGGGCAGGGACAAAGGGTTGGCAGACTGTGGAAGCACAGACACATTCTAGAGAAGCACCATGTGAACTGTAAGAATATGAAGCTTTTGCCTTCACATATTTTACCTCTTGACAGGAGTGCAGCCATTTCAGATTTTCTCCAGGTATTCAAAGCTGCTAAGTAAGCATGCCATTGCAATAAAAGAACATTCTGTAACAAGATAATAAATGTGACTTGCTTAACAACTGTGTTATCTCTTATGACCAGGCACAAGAGTAGATAACATAATCTAAGTATCAATGTGCCTTACGCAAAGGGTATAACAAGCTGTAAGTCACACTCTTTGAATTATCATATATCCATTTGCAATGTAACCACCCTCCTTGAAAAATAAATATAGCCAGACAGAAATTACATACAAAACTTGTCAAGAAAATTTTATTAAAAGAAAATGAAACCTCATACCTTTTGAAGAAGAGGCACCCATGCTTTCCTTCAGTGCTGCAAAAATGTCTTTCATAATTGCACTGCCATAAATGAACATTTGCTAATTTTATGTTTCATTCTACATTTCCAACTATCATGACAGATGTGATTTTTGTGCATTGTATTGCAGGAGCACCTGACCTTCACATTAATGTCTTCATACTGATGCTAGCTGAAAACCCTTCCCTACTGCAATACTTAAAATTCTTTTGTCTGCTTGGTTTCTGTCTGATTAAGGCTGAAGGTCCAGGGTTTATTCTAAAGCAAAGCAAGAACACTTTTCAAATATTTCCTATCTAGCTTTCATTTTCATACACAAGAAAGTTGTTCTCAGGCATACTTTACTTTACTTTTTGTACCAGATATAGTCATAGATAAAGCTGATTTTATCATAGATAATTTTTTTTTCTGGCTGTATTTTATATTAAAAATTCAATTACAAATGGCTTTAAGTAGATTAAAATTATTATTTTAGAGTCAATTGCTTACCATAGGGCCTGATAGGTTACTTTGAAAACATTGTTTGCTGCCTTCCAAAATACAATATACTGATTTTCTGTAGCTATATAACATGTTTATAATATTCATTAATCATTACTTATCCTCTTATAAATGTCTTTTTATTTATTCTTTATGCTAAGCCTCTTAGACTCAGTGTAAAGAATAACATTTTTCTATTCTTTATCATTCCCTTTCATAAAACAGACTTCAGTCATTTCATTATTTTTTAACTGGTGCCTCTTCTTTCTGAATTCTGTCTGAATAAAATGCACCCTTCTGCCTAGGTAAAACACAGATTATGGATTTTTTAATTTTCACTTGTATACTATTTAAAGTAAGGAGTTAAATGACACATAAATCTTGTCCTGAGCCTTGGCCCAGGAATGTACACCACCCCGGGGCGGGTGAAGATCACTAACGTAACAGTTGTTTTTTAGCTACTGAAGCTGGAGCACAGGGAGCTGGTGGTATTTTTCAAATCTACATGTGCTTTGTGTTATCTTCTATCTGTAAGGTGCAGGCTGCCTTTTAGGTGACCAGCCAGTTGAAATCGGGATTTCATCTCCAGTGTCATTTGCTAGATGGGATGAACTGGAACTGAACCTTGAGCCCAGCTCACGCAATGGTTCTGCACAGGTGGTCCCCAATGTCCTGCTCACTACAATGGCATGGAAGATGGTTCTCCTCCAGTGGAGAGAAACACTGAGGAGTGGATGTATCTACCCGAGGGATGTGTCCAGGAGCAGCTTCCTCTGACACTCTTCTGGTCCTCTACTGGATGATGATTTCAACAGTAGTCTAAGCAAACATGAACTGTTTTAATTAGTGAAATGTGGGTAACATATTCATTTCTATCTGGCTATCAACCGCTGCTGATTAAAGTCCCTACTTTCAAAGAAAAATAAGACTTCCTCTGCTTAGAGGGCATCTGAATGCTATATATGCTTCTCTGTGCTCTATATTCTGGAAGAGCTCCAAAGCCATATTTCACTAAATGGGAAGAGTTGGGCTTATATATGATCTCATTTGGATGTACAGCGTGCCCTGCCTTGTAAGAATATATTTGACTTTCTTCTTTCCTTTGCTAATATATTTTACTTGCCTGATTTTAGAAATGATGGCTCAAAAAAAGATTGGGTTTTTTGTAATGCAGTCTTCAATGTGGACATCCTGAGAAATATATTCCTGAAATTTCTCTTTTCATCCTTCAAAATTTTTTGTTTGTTTTTTTTTATGTCAGCATATCTAGAAGAGTCATGTAACTACCAGTGAATGGCACAGTTGGGGAAACTATATTCTCCAGATGCAATAAAAGTTACTGTGTTTTATTTCCTATTTTCTGTGGAGGAAATAACTTTTAAAAGCCTCCTATGATTTTGCAAGAAATAAAAAAGTTAAGATAAATTAGTTCCTGCAAATTGTACATTTCTACTGCATCCATTTTAATGAAAGTGTGAGAGTTTCAAAAGAAGTGAAAGAGGGTTTTTTAATTGTAGTGTTCTCCTTTAGTTAGATTTAATCAGCTATTTTATAGCATACTAAATGTGTACATATGGGTGTTCCATAAAATTCCTATTACTGTCCTCTCTCTTAAAGGTACGTATAAACACAGAAATACATATTTCATTTCACCAAATCTATTGTAATATTTTTAAAGTAGGGGCAGATTTTAGCTCAGTCATGATAAAGAGCTCAGGTTTACTTCCACATAACTATGTAGAAAACTCTGATACAGTTGTAAGAATTTAGAGGAATTCTTAAACTTTTTGTTTGGTTAACTGTACAGCCCATACTATTGATAACAACAATAAAAAAATCTTGTGTGCTGGAAGAAGCCCTAAAAAGATAATATATTGATTAACTAGCCCCAGATCTGTTGAAAAATATTTGAATTATTTGATGAAATATTCTGGTACTTTCTAGAAATGTACCTTGTAATCCATGACTATTGCTATTTGTTCAGAATTCTGCTAAAATATATTTTAGAAGATATTTTACCTGCACTGTTGACTAGTCTCCTGCCTCCAATAATCATTTGGACTGTATGAAAAGGAAAAAATTGTTTAGCTTGGATGCATGGTAACTCCTCAAAGTCTAGACTGTGTAGTACATATCGCCTTTACAAGCATCTATAAAGATTTTCTCTTACATTTCATGAACTGTAGAGATAAAGTCATCCTGTAATGAAAAACAGGTATTATATCCCTTGAAAAGAGATGTTTGAAAACCTTGTAAAAGAAAGCCCTCCCCCTCCCATACATTCATTCATTATACTTGTAAGGGGTAGATTTTCAAGGTATTGCTCTCCATCTGTATTTGAAGAATTAATCAACAGCTTTAGATGGATTCCATTTTCTTTGAATCATCAAGGAGAAAATGTTTAAGGCCAGCTGTCAAATTCATTTTTCTTTCACTCAGGCTAGATAAAAAGAGCTTGTGATTTTCTTGCTGGCCTTGCACAAAAGTGAATCTGCATATGAAAACATCGAGGTTTTGGAACAGTTAGACTGTTTTCTGCATAGTATGAAATGCAAGTGGCATTTGGAGACTTGCTAAATTTTTATCTTGCCAGTCTGTTGTTGTATGAGTTCTCCTGAAGCTATTTAAGGTCAAGCCCCAGAAGAAAACAGCTCGGTATTAGCATGTGTCTATCTTTTACAGCACTACTGATGCAGTAGAAAAAGCAATATATTTCATGTAATTTATTTTCAATCTGGCATACTATTATTTTTCTTATTTATAAGAAAATGGGGCCACAATGTAGCATGGATGTGCAATCATTTTGATGTTTTCCACACCTCCTTGTCACCTTCTGGCTAGTACAGAGGTGCTGACACTGTTCCTGTTCCCTCTTCAACAACCCAGGTCTCTGGCTGTTGTTTCCCAGCCCGATGTCTCATCTCTCACTATCATGTCATGTTATTTAGATTGGATATTAGGAAAAATGTCTTCACTGAAAGGTTTATCAAGCACTGGAACAGGTTGCCCAGGGAAGTGGTTGAGTCACTATCACTGGAGATATTTAAAAAATGTGCAGATGTGGTTCTGGGCTTGGCAGTCCTAGGTTAATGGTTGGACTTGATGATCTTAAACGTCTTTTCCAACTTAAATGATTCTATGATCCAGTGCCAAGTCAGAGAAAGGTTGAGGTAGAGGTGGGAAGGCTCTCAAAGGCTTGCGTACACCCTGAAGTCCACCACTTACCAAAAGGCAGGATCACCTTTTCTACAAGCTCGATCCTAACATCGCTTTGTCTAACCTATTTCTAAAAACATCCAATAACAGAGACACCACAACCTCTCAGACAGTGTTACCTACCGTTGCTCACTATCCTTATCATTGGGACATGCATCAAGAGCTACTGCATTGAACTTCTTTGATTCAGCTTAATTCCATTAATTTTGTATTATCCTTTCAGTTTTCTCCTCTCTTGATCTAAAAAAAAAAATTTAAAAATTCTTGAATTATTTTTTTTATTACAAAGTCTGCATTATACCATCTAAGTCCTCTTAAGTGCCAAGTGGAGCTGGACAACTATTTTAACTGACCTATATTTAAGACTCCTATTTATATGTCTCCGTATGATGTTTGCCTTTTTTTGCAAGGTGCTGATTCATGTTCTTCTTCTCATCCCCTGTGATTCTCAGATCGTTTTCTGCAGAGCTGCTTCCGAATCAGTCATCTCCTTTCCTGCATTTGATCCCAGTCAGATGTTCCTGCCTCTGTTGAACTGAATTGGCAGAGATGGGAAAGGTCAGACAATTTTCACACATTTGTCAGGATCACTCTGAAGCCTGAGACAGTTCACTGGTAGCCTTGCAGTCCCTCCAAGCTTGATATCATCTGCAAAATGAAAAATGTGGTCTCTGCTCAATTATCCCATTGATTAGAGTGTCATTTGCCGGGCAGACCTTCTGCAGAACAGCAGTCAATATCTTCTCCTTCTTTGGCAGGGAACAACTGATAATGACTTGGTGAATAAAGTTTTCCAAACACTTTGCACTCACTTTACAGACATTTCATCTAGACCATGTTTCCCTTCTTTGCTGGAAGGAATGTAAGGCTGTCAAATATTCACTGAGCACAAGACGTGTGATAGTCACTGCTTCTCCTCTGGTTATCAGGGTTGTTGCACTACCTCCAAATGTGACTTAGTTTCTTTTTTTCCTCCAGTTTTGAACAGCCTGCAGATCACCGGGCTGAGAAAGGCAAATGAAGGTAAAGAGGGGAAATCTTTGTTTTGATCAGTATATTGCCTGCGACATCTAAGTAAAGAGTAATTTGTTTAAAAATCCTGTGGAAAGACTATGCTGACTATCTGCTATCCTTATTCAAAGGTAAGCAGTCATTCTAGCTTGCTTACTACGGAGAAATTGGGGGAAACACTGCGCATAACCTGCTGGAGATCTGACACTGACAGCATCTGACACTCATCAGCATAACCTGAATAACTGTGCCCAGCTACAGATGATAGCTGCTGCAGGTGATAATAACAGGTCATGCTACTGCATCATGAGACCTGAGAATGCCTAAGCAGGTAAAAGTCCAGTGGGTTGAGCCCCAACACAGAGTCCTGAAAACTTCCCAAGGGGTGGGAGCGCTCTGCTGTCTTTGGCATTGCCACAACTGCTGCTGGAATATGCAGCTCTGGACTGGTGTGTGCAGTCCAAGAAGGAAGCTGACTGACTGCAAAAAGTTTGAGAAAATTAAAATGAGTGAGAAGATGAGAAAACTGAGTAAAAAAAATTCGAGCATCTTAAACTACATAGCTGAACAAAAAGAGTGCTTATGAGGTGGTTGGATCACAATCTAACAGCACAGAGAACAGCAATGAAGCAGAAAGAATCTTACAAAGAAAAGGGGTTTTGCCACTGAAAGCTGAATCTAGACAAGTTCACCTAATAAATAGTGGAATTTTTATCTATTGAAAACTTTGTGCTGGGTTCTCCATCACTGGCAATAGTGAAATCTAAACTAGTTTGTTTTTCTACAAGTTAAACGGGAGCTCAGAAGTCCTGTGGTTCCTGTTACTCAAAAAAAAATTACCAGGACCATCTCTTTGGGCCTACCACCTATATGCCTCTTGTCTTGACTTTAATTCTGTTCATGCACAAACAGATCAAATATCATCCCCATGTCTCAGTGTGACTATTAATTGCTGTAGAGCTTTTCTCTAATATTTAAGAGACTATGAGCATCTTTATAGGGGGGATCCTGGCATCCCTGTTGAGCCACTACCCCTCTTGAATTCCATCATTCCAGTAGTGGCAGGACAGAATCAGTCCCCTAATTCCTAGGGGGAAAGGAGGTATGGAACTGAACAGCCATACAGGTATCACCACATCACAAGACCTGGAGGCTATGCATCATGGCCATTGATGCCAATGGGGACTGTGAGATCCTGGGCAGCCCAGTGCCCCTGGAAGCCTGTGGCTGTGGCACTATGAAAGCAGTACTAAGCTGGATGTACTGAGCTCTGTATTTTGCACAGGAAGAAAGGCTTGGGGGAGATCATAATAGACCTGCAGACAGTTGTTTTCAAAGGAGGATATAGAGAAGGAAGAATCAGAACAACCTCTGAGGTAAGGAACGTGTAGTAACCCCAGACATGGACCTGTTAGAGCAAGTACAGAGGAGGGACAGGGAAATGGTCAAAGGGCTGGAACACCTCTCCTTTGAGAAAAACTGAGAGAGTTTGGGTTGTTCAGCCTGGAATAGAGAAGGCACTGACAGGACCTTACTGCAGATTTTCAGTATAAGGCTTATAAGAAAGATAAAAACATATTACAAGGGACTACAGTGACAGGACAAGGGCTGATGGTTTTAAACTGGAAGAGGGTAGATTTATGTTGGATATAAGGAAAAAATTTTTCACTCTGAGGGTGCTGAGACACTGGAACAGGTTGCCCAGAGAAGTTGTGGATGCCCCATTTCTGAAAGTGTTCAAGGTCAGGTTTGACAGGGCTTTGACAGGGTCATTGGGAACTGTTCCTGTCCATGGCAGGAGCGTTGGATGTGATGATGATTCTGTGTAACTCACAGTGGGGTTCTGGGGAGCTGACATCTGATAATAGCACACCTCATTTTGCCTTTTCCTACTGTTGTAACATTTTGAACATGCCACTTCAAACTTTTACTATGCACCATCCCTCAAAACGAAGCCAAAATACATAGGAAGTGTGTAAATAAAAAGAGAACCTCTGACAAATGTAAGGGGCCCATAGAGTTGTTCAAGTATCTTATGTATGCTTTATTAATAGCAACTCTGGCAGGGGGTATGGTTAAAGGAAGATAAGCCCAGAGGACAGTGTCTAAGATGCTTTTTAACCAAAAATACTGAGCAATTTCTGCATACCTTTTTATTGAATTTTCAGGAGAAAGGATGAGACCAATGCTGAGATATCTTACTTTGTTGAAACTGTTCCATTTTGATGAAACAGATTTCCATTTGGCAAAGCAGTAACTACAAAGTTGGTGCTCCACCTTCCATTTACAATCTAGCTGTCACCCCTCTCTGTGACCTAGGAGATATTCTTGAAGGATATGTGAGTTCCAAATTTTGCTTCAGCAGCTGTGGGTGTCCATTATATCCTATGGGACACCTCTTACAAGATGAGAGCAGCCCACCTGGGATATGTAATAGCATCGTGTTGGAGCTGTTCTTCTGGGAAGGGAAGAGGGAGGTGGTTTTAAATGTGAGAGGGCTTTGAAGGTGGGGTGGTTTTTTTCATTAGACTCAGCCACTGGAGCTTTACAAAGGCTCTCATCTCCTTCACTGCTGTGAATTGATGGCCTCATTGCTTAGATTTGGTTTGATTGAATAAAAAAGTGGTGTTGGGGTTCCGATTGATATAAACTAGTGATTCTTCACCTTTTTGGCCATCTTCTCCAAGGAAGAACATAGCTAACTGCTGTCCTCCAGCCCATGAGGTATTCTCCCTCCCCACCAACCAAAGCTCAAGTTGAGGTAGGACACACCACTCCCATCCCCTCCCTTCCTTACCTGCTTGAGTAAAAGGCAAGTGTGTGAAAAACGTGCTGACCAGAACCTGAAATGCAGATGGGTCTTTTATTAGTGTACTTCTGAAGAAGGAAGCTGCACTCCATGGCTAAGATGAATTAGAAAGTCACAGTGTGGGTCCTCAGCAACTTGGCAAATTGTAGTAAGGGACAGGAAATAGATCAGCCTGTGTTGTATAACCATCTTTCTGTAATATCAAAGATATCCATTTTATCTGGCAATGGCCATGACATTTTTCTTATCCTTTCAAAATATTGAGTGAATTCACAAATGACTTTGAATAATCCATTTGTATTCATTTTCTTTTTCTAAAATAAACTTGTCCAGGAAAAATAATGAATACCACATTCATTACAATGGAAGCCTTTTGCAAGATGTACTCTGCCTAATACATTTCTTTATACCCGAAGAGTATGATAAGATAAATTCCATTTTCAAACAGCTGAATGGTATTACAGTCCCATTAATTTCAATAGCTACGCCACTGCAAGCAGCATTTCCTGTAAACTCTTTTAGTTTTGTTTGGATGTACAAGGGGGAAACTTACTGGAGATTAAAATGGCATCTGTGCATTTTTTAAGAGTTTTTCATTATGTTTTGCAGTTTTGCTTTTTTTCCCTAATGCATCAAAGCATAAAAAACACCACGGCTGTGACGAATAATAGCAAAGAAGTAGTGTTTGCAGACAACTTTAATTCCAGTCTAACTAATGCATTTGCCAGCATTTTGGCAAACTTTGGCCATCTGTTGTAGAGCTGTGAGAACCATAAATTCCCATCCATGTGGAATAAAATGTACTAAATATAGTCACTATTGGCATGGAGCAAGTGATTAAGAAAAATATTTTGAGAAACAGCAAAAAGATAGCACTAAAAAAGTCTTATATTTGCAACTTTAACTATATCCTAACCCCGAGAGAATATGAATTTTCCTCTGGTGTAAAATGAGCATGAGTTTCACTATTATAAGCCTGAACTGGGAACAGTGAAGCCCATGGCTTCCAGTGTCCTTGAGGAGGTGTAACATCATACTTCACATCTGCATTCCTACTGAAACTAGGGAAATACATAAAGGAGCTCTGGAATCTTCCAGTAGTAATGGTGAATGGGTATAAGCTTCTACATCTTCTGTTGCAGCTGTTTGACTTACAGACCCACATGAGAAAACGGCTATTCTCAGCTCTGTTCCATTACATGGAATTACTAGAAAGAATAACTTTGTAGAGTTTTTCTGAACTTACACCAGAGTCAATTAAAATTATAGTTGGCATTAAAACATTGGTTTTCTATTTCCCAAAGCAATGTAGGAAAATCATAACAAAGTCGTGTTTTGGCAATCTAAAACAAAATGGTTTGAGAAGTGGTGGAAGGGTTTTCATTATTTTTCTCATACACCATTCTACTTTCTCTTTCTTCCTCAACAGTCGAGAAAAACAGATTTCTGGCACTAACACAAAACTACCCTGATGGTCCTAAAGGTATTTAAATCGCAATCTTCTCTATGTGTTGTACAATATCTTCTTGGCTACATTCAGCATCAAATACCTGCCAGATACGGAAGTAGAACTAATACTAGTGGTATTATATCTGAGAGATGCAAGAATTTCAAATCCAAGAGCATTCCTAATCATCTGATGTTTCTGTAGTCTTGCCTCCCTGATCTTGTAAAGGGGATGCAAATAAAGCAGATCCTTCCAACTAGTGCAGACACACAGAGAAAGAACCTGTGGGACATGGCACAGCTTCACAGGAGAACCCCTTCATATCTGAGGTCAGGGGGTCATTTCTTTTCAGTCTGATTTTATTTTGCTGGAAAATCACGTGATCAACAAGCCTCGCTGAAAAAAAAATCCCTAAACATGGCAAAACAAAGAGTTTATTGCCACGTTTAAGCCACAAATAGGAAAAAGTTCCATCTACAGCTGAGAGGTGGTCGAGAGGAATTTTTTCGGACTGGCTTGCTCTATTTTTTGCACCTTAAGAAGTTTATTCTGTGAAAGTTAGTGCAGCCTGACCGGACACGAGTTTGTAAGAGAAATCAAGGAATATGATAAGGATTGCTGGGTAAGTAGAAAAATGAGTTCTGAACATGACTCTTCTTTTTTTCCTACACACTTCAAACACCATCTGTGCAACACAATACATTGTAAGTATCTTTTTATATGCCCTTTAGATTATAATAGAAGTGTATAATTATCTATAACTTGGAGTATAGAGTAGCATCATACAATATGTCTGTTGGATGAGACCTCTGAACTCATTTCTTAAGGTTTCAAAGTGGGAGCAGGTTGCACAGTGCCTTGTCCAGTTGAGTTTTGAATGGTTCCAGGGAGTCAGATTCCACTTGCTCTCCAAGCAATCCGTTTTCCTGTTCAAACAGTAAAAAAATACCTGCATCTATAAAAGTAACATTTTTTTTTTCTCCCAGATTTGCACAGTATCTAGCACAGTAAAGTTCTAGGGTATGGATGCTACTGTATTACAAGTAGTCAAGAAATAGTAGAAGTAGTATTGTAAAATGCATTCAATTGCATTAATTATTTAGATACTATTGTATTGCCTCATATCTACTATGGAGAAACTCAAGATCTAATCAGCAGCAATGACAAATTCTGTCCTGTCTGTCTAAGAACTATGTCTGTTGTGGTGTTATATCTGCTGTCTGTTTCCAGAGCCCATTTGCGCAGCACTGAAAGATCTATTTCTCTCATACTGGCTAATAAGTTTATCACCCAGTGAGACAGGCTATACTTTAAGGCTGTAACTTTCAAAGTGAGTTCTTTTGGGGAAGTCACAAACCACTTTCCTCAATTGGCACTTGTTAAAATCCAAAGATTGAACACGATGACTCTGCAACCAGGATTATCACACTATCAAAAACTGCTCATTCCTGGAAACCTCTACGAATAGTTTGACTCATCTCTGAAAAGACTTATGTCCCAAACATATCTCTGGAGAACAAGGTCTTATTTTTACAGGCACTTAATGTTTCACCGAGGGATGCTGAGCACCTCCAGCTGATAGTGAACCAATGGAAAATGAGGGTACTCACTATATGACCCCCAGTCTCCCAAATGGTATTTTGCTTGGAACGGTCCAAGGTCCTTAGTTTCTAAAAGAAGTGTCCCTGTGTGTTTGCTGCAAGCAAAGTCTCTACAGTCCTGATTTCCAATTTAAATTAATGGAATAGGAACGCCATTTACTTAAATGGATCCCATAATATGCGGTATCATTTCTTGCATAAGTTGCTTCCTGCAGCTAATCTGCTACTGCACAAAATGATACCAAACCCCTCTATTTATTTTAATGGTATTTAATGAATGATATTTAGTTGTCCTCTGTATTTCTTGGAAAATCCACCACTCTACCAGCAAAAGGACTGCCTTTATTGATATGCATCTTATATACTACAAAAGGAGGGTGATTTTAAAGAATTTATGGGATTTTTGCTGTCTATGTGGGATTTTTCTGTTAGTGCTCCTGCTGCTATGCGTGGTGATCAGAAAGTTGCTAGTCACAAGAGAATATATTGTTCACATGTCACTCATTTGTGGTAAGGGGCCAAGAAGAGAGGAAATGCTGGTAATTTATATGCCAAATAAGACAGAAGTCTTCCATTCTCAGGACAGACAAGGAAAGCCTCTAGTCAGTAGTGGTTGCTTTATTAAAACAACCGGAACTTAACTGCTTCTCATCTGAAAGACGTGAAGCAAGCTCAGTGATCACAAATAAAACATAAGACCACCAAGAAGCAGCCATTTCTGGAGTGTTTTCCTTAGTCAGAGAACACATTGCATCAGCCACCACAGGGAGAAAGAGGTAGGAAATATTGAAAAGAACCAAATTTATATGGTAAGTTCCACAAGACTTTGAATGGCATCTTGAAATGCATTATTGAACACTTAAATCATTGCCATACCTGCAGGGTCCAGTCAAATGAAGGCCCATTTCTGTTGGGTTTTACCAGTCAAGAAATAAGTATTCTGCTTGTGAATACCATACATAATCCAGAGCCATTTGGCTTCAGGCTGTTTGGCATGAAAGTGCTCTGTTTCATATTAGTGATCTGCTCCCCCTTGAGTTGGAGGCAGTAAACAGATGCCCGAGGACTTTATGAGAAAATGACCAGAGCCAAGAAACATATTCAATGAGGCTTATTCAATCTCTGATTTATTGATCTGGCACATTGGAAGATGCAGGGATCCTACTGTGACCAGTGAAAGCAACATGCATTGTAACTTCATAATCTCCCTCCACAGTGCGTATTTATTATGCAGTTAAATTAGCTATGAACCCACACATGGCACAGGCTGCCTTTCTTCTGAATATGACCTTCCTAGGGCATTCTTTATTAAACAGTTTTGTACAAACAGAAAGTGTGACGGACAACATACCCTACTGTAGTCTACTCAAAGGTAGTGTTCACAGAGTTACAACGTTATTAAGTTGGTTCTAATTTTCTCCCTCATTCAATCTTAGGCTCGCAGTCATTCCTTCCAGCTATAGAATGCTCACTAAAAAAAAAAAGAAAGAAAAGAAAGTTCTTTCTACCTTTATACCTTCTTCTCATAGCAGATTCAAATAAATCCGAGACAGAGACTAAAAATGGTCTGAAAAATATCAGCTTTATAAGTTGTTATCTCAGAGATTTGCAAATACACAAGCCAGGATACTTACTGCCCCGGGGAGTTCAGCTGCAGAAGAGAGCAGGTCAGGTACTTCACTCTCACAGCAGCCTGTCTTATTTATACACCAAAGATATGCTGTGGAGTTTTAAGACATAACTTTGGGGCATCCACATATTCCTAGGGATTAAGGAAACTGGATGCAGTAATAAATTCTCTGCTCATTTAACTCCATCCAGACCAACAGAATTAAGCTAGCAGAAGTTGCTGCCTGTAGTTTTTAAGGTCAGGGAAATCCCAACGTGGTGGTCACTTACACAACACACACGAGAGAGTTTTCTTGCTGAAAAAGAAATTTATTTTTGTGCTTAACAAGCTATGACTGTCAGCCCAAGTATCCCTGTGTAGAAGGACGTGTAGTCTTGATTATAATTCCCCTGTGGTTTTGAATTTGCCATTTTCCTAAGTGAATTATTCTACTGATTAATAGGACTGATCGTTAAAATGTTTCATTTTACTGCCAATCTTAATTTTAACAAAGATTTAGTAACTGCAGACTCACCATCTCAGAAATGGGACTGGAAGGGACCTGAAGTACCAATTATTTACTGGTCACACTGCTTAAACCCAGAGTTAAAATAACAAGCAGTTATAGCAAAAGCTTACATACAAAGACTTAATAGCTGGAGAATGTAGCAACTTATACTTACAGAAGGGAAATCACGGTACTCACCAGTTTATTATATACAGTTCTTGTGTGGACTCTGCAGAAAGTGAATTTACCTCATTGGGAACAAGGAGGCCATAAAAACTATGCGATGGAAAAAAGTGGGTTTGTTGCAGATAGATCATAAAATAGTGCTCACTGTCATAAAGTGTAGTGATTACAGGTCTTTACACAGGATTATTGCTTATTACATTAAAATGATTGTATTTACCTGTTAGAGAAAGTATGTGTTATTACCATAAAAGTGGGATGTTATTATATCTAACCATCAGTATTATTTCAACACTTACAACTCAGAAGTTCTTTATACAAGACATGTTTTCAATAAAATTTCTGACATTTTCATATTTCTCAAATTCTGTGTAAGACATGTTCAATATCCTGGCAACAACTTGTACGATTTCCTCCTGCTTCTGTAGAAGTATCGTTTTAAATGGGTTGTCTAATTAGGTCAAGCATGTTAAAAAAAATCTGGAAAGGCTGAAATCCTGCCTAAATGAGGACAGCTCCTCTTTGATGTGGTAATTAAGTTTTGGTAGAACTATAGCAATAACTCAGAAGCCTGAAGAGCAGAGACAGAAAATATTTAAACAATCAAATGTTTTATTAACGTACTGAACAGAGAGAAAGAAGAGGGATACAATATAGTGGCAGAAAGAAGAAAGGGGGGAGGTGAAAGACAAGAAAGGGAGAGAGGAAAAAATACTGTGAAGGAAAATAGAAAGAAAACATTATAAAGGATGGAAAGACAAGGAGAAAAAACAGAGGTGTGAGGAAAGGAAGAACGGCGAGATGAGCAGGTGAGATCTGGATGACAAAACGGCAAGGAAAATGAGATGGAAGCATATGGCAGGAGAAAAAAATGTGAAAAATGAAGTTTATTTAAAAACTGTGTCAGCCACAGCAGCATTTGGCAGGTGAGGAAATTCAAAGAAATGGTAGCTCAGGTGATAATTATCTACTAAAGCAAGGCTCAGTCTATTCTGTAGGAAAACTAGTAAATTGTCCAGATAACCATCTCCGTATCCTCACATCTTGACTGCAGAAACTTTTACCATCCTTTACAGTAATACAGCATCTGCATGAGGTAAGCATCGTTTCTTGTCATTTCTCCACTGAAGAGCCAGTAATATGGGAACACAGTGGATTTTTGCCATTCACATAATGTTTTGCAATATGTTTTGCTGTTGCCAAAATCAGAACTCTGATCCAGTAACTCCCAGGCTTCCAGATCATGTTCACAGTCTGAAACAATCACTTGGAATCATCACAGGACAATAAGAAGATTGCTAGCAGGCAGTCTCATCAGCAAAACCATCTAATATATACAATTTAAAGATTTCTTTCCATGGCACCAGCTACAGTAATTATCTAAGAATGGTGCTGTGTGAAAAACACATAGCAAATTAGCAGTATCAAAAGCTTAAAAAGATTGCCAGGCAACCATCGTTTTGCACCATTCAGAGACTGGTTTATGCAAAGGCACTTTATTCTGACTTGGATGATTACAGCCTTTCTCCATCACCCATACACATTAGGAACTGGAAGTGGGGTTACCACCTGCCTGCTCCATTAGTAGCAGGACAATTCGCGCTTTTCATTCTCTGTTTTGCATACTCTGTGCTTGTGCCCAGGAGTGGGAGAAGAGAAAATTCAGTAGTGAAGCCTGATTGCTACTGCTTTATGATTTGTGCTGGAAAAATTTTTATACAGAAAGCAGAAAAATTCTCAGTATCACTAGGACAAGGATATTAGAGAGCTAAACATTTGAAACTAGGCTGTATGTACATCCTTCTTCCATCTCCTGATTAGCTATTCTGAAAGATGACAGAAATGAGAAAAACAGAGCATCTTTCAGTACCAGAAATTACAGCATTAGTTGAAATAGCTTCCTGTTATCACTTTTGTTACCATCTTTGTGATGCTTTTGGATTTCACTCAGTTTCATTGTCTTGAGCGCCCTTAAAATTTGGCCTGCAATTTCTAACAAACTTGGACTTCATACAGATGCAACCATGGCTTATTATGATAAGACTTTTGGTTTATGTCTCCTGAAGCTACTGGGAAAAACAACAGTGGTCAGCATGGACAAGAAGACAAACCACATCTGGACAGTATAAAGAACTACTCTCTTGGAAGCATGAGAGTAATCAATTCTATCAAGAAGAGCTGGTGAGCAATCATCAAGAGTGGCAAAAACATTTCATGGCCCTCAGGGAACTTTGACATCCAGGGCAGATAGTGAGTAAATTTAAGACTCCAGTTCTGGTCTGGGTTCTGGATCAAAACTGGGTGCTTTGATGTCTGAGAAAAAATCAGAAAATCACTTGACATGGAAGTGACTTTTAGAATAGTTACTTTTCCAGGTAATCTGGTTGGGCAGAATAAAATCAAGAATTGTTCAGGCAGGTCATTTACATGTCCTACAGATGAGAAGGGAAACTAATTTGGTTTCAGGATGCAGTTAGGCTAAGGCCAGTGTTCAGTAGCAATGAAATGTGTAATTCTCATTGGATTACAACCCAAAACCACAGAAGTCTTACAGATCACTGCCACGTGCTTTCAGGCCTTCTTACTCAGGCTGCAAGTCTCCTGGGCAAAAGAATCATCTTTTGGGGTTTTGGAGCCTACAGTTAAATCCTAATCCCTGTCTAGTTCATTTAATATTCCTCCAAGATAGATTATGAATTAAAGAAAATTGAATCGGGAAATTGTGAGAAGTAGTTGAAAATATTTCCTAGAAAAATGAGCAGACATTAAAAATAACAGCATATATATAAAAATCCTTGGGAGTGTTCCATATTTAGGATGGCAATCAAATCAAGGTTAGAATTTAATGTCATAAATATTTAAAGCCTGACATAGTGTCTATTGAAGTCAGCATGCATTTACCTCCTCACTCCAAAAAGATCAGGCCCAAACAGGCTCCTTGTCAATGTGTTTGTTTCAATTTCGCCCTGGAATTAGGTTTCCTTTTAATAAGAATACAAATTTATTCAATGCTCGCCATAAAATAACAGAAATGAATGTTCACTGAAATTAAAGAATAAACCTCCAAGACTTCACATCTTTCTTAATGTCTCAGTTCTAATGTTTTCTTTTCTTCTACCTTCCCCAGTGGCAGATGGAAATTGGACCACTGCTCACACAGTAGTATCTGACTGGACGGCAGGGAAATGTAACATTGAAACAATTCTCAAGGCTGAGGAGGGTTCCTATTTCCTCTCACAAATGTTACAGAACTGAAATAAAAATGCTTACATATTTAAGAGAGAAGAAGCATCCATTCACACTAGGGAGAAGAAATCATTAGGACAATCTCAAGCCCCAAAGCACAGTCCATCAAGGTACTTCACCTGCATAGGCTTCTGGTGTCATGGCAGAGCTGTTGGTGTCACGGGTTTTGCCTCTGGCTGTCATGGTGTCATGGGTTTTGCCTTTAGCAATGAGCTCTGGCCATTTTCAGGGGTGAAGATGAGACACTCTGAGCTACTGAGGCTTTTTATTATTATTATTTTTTATTTAGAGATACATTCTGTAGTAATTAAAAAAACTGGCCACCTAAGGCACTGGGCTGCCAACAAAATATTCCACATATATGCTCCTCTGCCTGACCAGGGAGAACATTTCAATACCAGACACCAAAAAAAATTGAATCTTCCTTCTAAGATACAATTAAAAGGTGTAAAAATTAGGCTTCTGTGGTATATTCATATTGTTCTTCCATTGTTTTGTTCCAAATACTTGTCTTTTTCATATTTTTCAGTACTGTATATATTTCTTTTTTCAATTACTGGTCTCAATCAGAATACTTTTTCAACTGTTGAATTAAAAAAGAAATAAATTTCCTAACAAGAAGGAACAAGAATCACCATGGTAGTAAATTCACTGAACCAAATTCAATATGCAATTAGTAAATCAATACTAATAATGTTATAAATGGGAAAAAAAAATCATTGTTCACAGTCACATTGTATCTCCTAGTAGAACAGTATTTGCTATACCAAAATAAAAGAAAGCAAAGGAAAAAGTTACATAAAAAATAAGACACAATAATTATTAACTATTCCATTACTGATTACACAAAAGTTTCCTATAAAGAAGCTTGTAGACAGAGACTGAGCAATGGTAAAGTATGATAGAACCATAGAATAGCCTGGGTTGGAAGAGACCATTAAAGGTCATTTAGTCCAACCCCCCCTCCAATGAACAGGGACATCTTCAACTAGATCAGGTTGCTCAGAGCCCTGTCCAACCTGACCTTCACTCTTTCCAGGGATGGGGCATCTACCGCCTCCTTGGGCAACCTGTTCCAGTGTTTCACCACCCTCATAAAAAATTTCTTCCTTATATCTCATCTAAATCTACCCTTTTTTATTTCAATAACATTGCCCCTTGTATTATAACAACAGGCCTTGTTAGAAAGTCTGTCCACATATTTCCTATAGTCCCCCTTTAAGTACTGAAAGACCTTAATAAGGTCTCCCCAGAGCTTTCTCTTCTCCAGGCTGAATAACTCCAACTCTCTCAGCCTGTCTTCATAAGAGAGGTGTTCCAGCACTCTGATCATTTTTGTTGTGCTCTTCTGAACCTGCTCCAACAGGTCCATGTCTTTCCCGTGCTGAGGGCACAGTACTTCAGGTGGGGTCTCACCAGAGCAGAGTAGAGGGACAGAATTGTCTCCCTCAACCTGCCGGCCACAGTTCTTTTGATGCAGTCCAGGCAACAGTTAGCCTTCTGGGCTGCAAACTCACATTGTCAGCTTATGTCCAGCTTTTCATCAACCAGTGTGCCCAAGTCCTTCTCAGCAGGGCTGCTACCAATCCCTTCATCCCCCTCCCTGTGTTGGTACCAAAAGTTGCCCCAACCCAGGTGCAGGACCCTGCACTTGGCCTTGTTGAACCTTACGAGGCTCACACAGGCCCACTTCTCTGGTCTGTCCAGGTTCCTCTGGATGGCATCTGTTCCTTCTAGAGTATCAACTGTACCACTCAGTTTGGTGTCATCTGCAAACTTGCTGAGGGTGCCTTCAATCCCACTGCCTACGTTGAGAAGATATCTAGGAGGATTCATTCACATATGAAGAAGCTCTGCAGGTATTCAAGAAAAATTGAACACTATACAGTTTCTAAACCAAAATCACTTCTTTGAGTGGCTAACTGCCAGATTTTAAAACTGGGGGGGACCAGCTAGAAGACGCTGTGTCCATGAATCCAGTATATATAAATTGAAATGTCTTTTCTTTTTTCCCCATATAATTAGGCCTTTGGAGTTCTTAACTTTTGATAAGGTACCATGACAAAAATCTATCATTCTCCATGCAGCATACTTGTAAAAATTACTGCATATGAAATTTCTATATAGTTCTGGTATAGAAAGTTTTATGTTGAAATGGTTCAGAACAGGATGGTAGGCTTTTCCACCACTGCAAGTCATTTCCTCTTTGCAAGACAATATCCCTGGCCATATATTAGCAGCTCCTTCCATATATTAGGCATTTGTCCCAGAGATCTGGGCACAGAGGTATAGGCTATCACCCTAGTCCTAGCAAGAGATTTCTAGTTGACCCAGGAGAGAAAGCAAGACAGACTCTTAAAGAATGCCTTAATTTTCACTCTTAGTTCATGCAAATCAAATGCACTTGTTTTTTTTTTGGAGAATACCCATGAAGTACTTATTCAAAAATGTTTGTTCCTCAAAGTATTATATGAGCTTATTGAGGACCCCAGTCCTGTGTTCATCCCTTGCACGGGGAACAGACCATCCATATGTGACATCAAGCACTCTACAAAGCAAATGTTACTCTCAGTCGCAGGAGACTTGCGAAGTGATCTTGAAGTGCACAGCCTCCAAAGCAAACTAGACAGTCCTTCAGTCATGGCCTGAACTATCCTAAAGGATCCCACCATACATTCCCTCACATCAGCTATATGAATGTTAATATTTAGGGCAGGTCCAAGAGAACACTACAAGCATTTTTATTTTTTTTTAAATTTTTGAAGTGAAATGTATTTAACCAAGTTAACAATTAATGGGATGACAGCGGTTCAGAGTCCCAGTAATCACTGAAGCTAAACACACTTTGTACACACTTTGCGTACAGGTCTTGGACTTGTTTTTCTCAGTGTTGTCCTGGTTCACTGACTACAATGCAAAAGGAATTTTATAGATATCTAGTCTTCAAGCCAATCTTTGGTAAGCCTTATGGGTATTCTTCTTAAGATTTTACTTTGAAAAAAATCACAGAAAACAGTAAGTTATCTTCAAACTGTTAAACTTCAGCTCATTCTCAGGAAATTAAGCCATAACTCTATGGCACATTACTGCAAAGAGTATGTAATGTACTTCTGCCATGTCCATTTTGTGCTTTGTTGTTGTATTTGTTATTATATGGTATTTCCTCTACTTCTTAAGTACAAATGCTTTTTAAAGCTCACAGACTTTAATGACATTTCCATAATAGACAAAACCTGTGAATTGTGATAGGAGTTTTATAAGAGCAACTAAACAAAATGGTTCTAGAAAACAGCAAGTAGTATTTCCTGGTTCATCACTTCTAAAATTGGGAAAATGAAGTCTCAAAAACACCAGAAAGAGAAATATCGCTCTTTTATACCCTACAGTTTAAAATGAAAAGAAAATGTCAGGCATACTTCATACACACAAATTAAACCACCACATTTCTTTTAAACCAAGTGCACCAAATAGGAAACAGCAGCCTCTTCCATTTCTCTTACAGTCTTTAACAAATCTGAATCTTTCTTTTATTACTTGGTTATGGATATTTATGAGCTACATATTTATGAGAATTAACTGCTTTGCATTATCCATTGTTCTCTATGGATCATTGTGGAAAAATACAACCAAACAACAAACACAGTTACTGACCTCTGATGCCTTACAGGGGAAGGATTTCAAAGAGCTTCTTAAAATACTGGAAATACTATTCACATTTCTTCAATGGGAAAATACAGTTATAGGAAGGTTAAATGGCTGGTTCACATTTACACTACAGGTTAAAAGCAGAACTAGAAAGAAAGCCAAGTATAGCATGAGGCCAAACCTTGTGCTCTGTCCCTTAAATGTAACCATTCTCACCTTCATTGGTCTCTTTAACATCACATACCCCTACACAACTGGAATTAAAAAGGAGTATTTCCCATAATTATGAGCTACCAGTTACTTTAAATCAGAGCTTTGACATTCATGCCAGGACCTGCCTTCCAACAGGATTTGTCCACTTCACCCAAATGGAGCTTTTGGGTTCACAGAAAACTATCTTTGCGATGCAATAGCAATATTAACCATTTTCCAGGGCGACATTATTTAGGATCCAGTACTGATCTGCAATGGGCATTTGAGCTCCACTCAT
>JAOXJM010000001.1:185792887-185805140 GCA_026413425.1 Tringa solitaria
GGTTGGACAAGATGATCTTTAAGGTCCCTTCCAGCCTAGAAGATTCTGTGATTCTGTGATTCTTGTACTTCCATTCTCCACCCTACGTTCGTTAATTGTATTAGCCTTCTTCATCAGAGTATTGTACCTAAATAGTTGCTTGACAGTTTCCACAATGTTTTCACAGCTCCTATTTCTATATAGAGGTAATGGTCTAAATTTCTTATTTCCAATTATTAAGCTTTGCATTTCCTAGAAGAAAACAGGTTTTTTGAGTGACCCTTTCCTGCAGTCACCACATACTTCACATTACTGAATGTGGCTGATCTGCTTTCATCAGTAGGACTTCACAAATCATCTGAATTTCATTTGTGGTTTACTTCCAGAATGCTGATAAAATTTTTGGCTAGATGCACAGCTAGTATTGATTCCTGAGGAACTTCATTAGAAAAAACAGCATCTGATGGCTGACAACTGCTCTTTCTGGTATCTTTTCAAATATTACAAAATATTCATCTGAAGTACACAAATTAAAGAGAAAACCAATATTGGAAAATCTAGGGCATGGCTTCAGCCTTGATTACATCTTGAAGGATAGATCTCTGTGTGAGATCACAGGTCCCATTGTGAAAATATTCCCTGAACCAGATTTTATAGTGAAGATCATTTCAGTTCTGTCCAGTTTGAAACTGATTCCTATTGCTTGCTCTTCTCCTAAGGAATGGAGAAAGAAAATGGCTGCCAGGATGAGGACCTACATTCCAGATGAATGAGGACACCTGATAATCTAAATAACTTTTCAGAGAAGATCACTGCCTATTTGAGCATCTGAAACAGTTAGGTTTTCAACAGTGTTTGAACTCAAAAGTTCCTAGAATGCCATTGAAAGTTTCAGAGCTCAGCCCTTAAAGTTTCACTCCAAACTGAATCCTAACTTTTTATGAGTTTAAACAAAATAAGGAAAAAAAATAGGTCAGTGAGTTTTTAATAACTAAAAAATATTACTTTACATTTTTGTTTCTATGTCCAGATGGATTGCTGAGCCTTTTTGAAAAACCCAGCCCAAATATATTTCCGAGGCATGTTTTTATGGTATTTTTCCCAACAGCTATGTGCTGAGGTTCTTTCTCTTATTACTGCTTTTCCCTTTACAGGGGACAAAATGCAGGTCTCCACTCTTCTCAAACTTACCCAGTTTTCCTTGAAACTTTCAGAAACATGGTATCATTGAGATATTGTAGGCAGGCATACTGAAGGAAAGCTGGTACAATTTCATAAGCCCCACTTTTTTATAAAAACCCAAGAGTAAAGAATAAACAAAACCTGGAAAAGATTAGATAATGGAGCCAAACTGTGAGGATTCTCTTAAAAAATTATCCTCACTGCTCTGCTCAGATTTGGCATCTCTTCCTCTCTCTCCACATATTTCATGCTAATAAAAAGAACATTCTTTAGGGCAAGAATGTATCTGCTTTGGTGCTTTACCAAGCCCAGTGGGGAGGGGACGCTGACAACTGGGTATTTTTTATAAAAAAGAATTACTTGCATCATCCTCTGCAGAAGATTATATATCCCAGTGCACTAGCCCTCAGCAGTATGTATGAAAATCTTGGAGGTCTGAGCCCACAGCTGAAGAACTTAAATTCTCAGGAGATACATTCTCAATTAAAGTTTTTTATGTTAATACTTCAGATGTTTCAACAATAATTTGCTGAGGCATGCAGGATATCTCAGTTATAAAGAAAAGCCAGAGAAACAATTAATGTGCCCAGTTTGATCTTCTAGTTTCCCCAAACTTATTTTCTTTGTTGCTTCCAGAAAATGTAAGTATCAAACAAATTAACAAGTCGGTAGCTGCTCTGAGGTTTCCTTAGTTACAGGAACAATTGTGTAAAGCAAAATAATTCCACTTTGCACTGTTACGCCAGCCAGTACAAACAATCCAGCCAACTGATAACAAGTTTTTCTTTCCCAGAATAGTCTTTGCCTTGTTTCAGTGCCTCTTCATGAAGGAATAATTACTGTAAATAATTGGTAAATATTTGTGGTACAGCGACGCTGCTGCATCCCAGCTGAGACTGTAAGGCCTTTATGAGAGTCCACGTACCCGTATAGAGCAAAAATGTTCCCAGTTCCGAAGGCTTTCAATTTAAATCAGCAAAATAGACAAAGGCCAGAAGAAAAGTAGTACTGTATTTCCTATTTTGCATCTCTGCTACTAAAGCCCAGAACATTTATAGAAATTAATTACCAATGGTAAATTACATAGGCAATTATCTGTGGTTTTACATGAAGTCCCCAGTAAAAGAGGAGAAAACCCAAAGCTGCCACAGCAGATTGCACCACCTTTGCTGCAAGCCCATCCTTTCTCAGCAATTTTGGAAATTTACAGTTTCTTTGTTGACCTATGGAGAGCAGTATGAGATTGACCACACACTTTACGGTGGTGTAGCTTGAGGTGTTTAGAGGACTTTTCAAAGAACACAGGCACCTCCCAACTGCTCCAACCCTGCTTCAGACCGCAGAGGAGACTCCTGGACTGTGCATGCTCAAACTGGGAGACAACATCTTTTCACCCAGCAGAGAGGAAAAAATTCTTACTGACTTTGAATATTTGCACAGTATTTCAGTTCTGGTTTTAAGCTAGGGCTGAAATCAGTAATGCCAAAGAGGAAACAGCCTCAAGTTTCACCAGGGGAGGTTTAGGATGGATATTGGGAAAAATTTCTTCACAGAAAGGGTTATCAAACATTGGAAGAGGCTGCCCAGGGAAGTGGTTAAATTACCATCCCCAGAGCTGTTTAAAAGAGAGGTAGACATGGTTCTTAGAGACATGGTTTAGTGATGGACTTAGCAGTGTTAGGGCAATGGTTGGACTTGGTGATCTTAAAGGTCCCTTCCAACCTAGATGATTCTATGATTCTCTGATGCCTAGGTTGCTCTTGGTGTATGTTGCCAAACTTAACCTGCAAGGAGATGGACAAGAAACTCTTTAGGGAACTACTGCATTGAGACTTCCAGCCACACTTCGGGCTAAATTCTAGGGAATGAGTTATACTTTTGAAGCAATCTCTAGCCTCAATCAAATCTTAAGGGAGTTATCAGTAAATAATCCGAATGTGAAGGTAGGCATGGGAAATCAATGAATATCTGCCCTTCCTGAACTCTTCAAGAAACCAAATGGAAAACAATGTCCGTTTCTTTAAAAGAGAAATCTGAGTGCTTACTGTGGAGGGCATGGTTTGACTACCAATATTGAATTGCTTATAAAGCAAGCAGCATGCTGAAATCTTGGGGGTTTGCATTATTTTTTTTCTCCCCCTTTTAACAGAAAACATATAATGTCTTCTGCTTGTGAAGAAATACAAAAATACCACATTGTACATTAAGTATTTCCTTATGAAATGAAAATATACTTTCAAGTTTTGCAAATTCATTTACTTAGTTTTAAAATCATACACATGCACTTGAAAAAAAAGTATTTGAATATATATTTAAAAATCGGGAAGGTCAGAAGTTCTTAATACACAATAGGCTTTTTCTCCTACTACCCTCTAGGAATAAACATCCTACACATGGCATCTCACTAGACAACAGTCAACTCCCCATGACCTAAGAACAGGCCAGTTCCATCTGAAATTAAAGCCAAGGGAGAGAACTGTGAACTCCCAATCCTGCTTCCACAATGCAGAAATGGGAATTCACAGCTCCCAGTGCAGCACAGCAACTCGTTTCTGACCTTGTGTGGGAGACACAAGCTGCTGAAGAGACTTCCCTCCCCACCACTTTCCCTCCCTTTTTTCATATCAAATTTTTACCCTCTCAGAACTAAAAGAACTAAATACTCATACAATAAGGTAAGAAATGAGCATTCAAAAGTGACAGAGAGCAAATCATTCCTCTCAACAGCATCATGCAGTTGGGAGGGGAAGCTACCTTGCTCCTTGACATCAGATCAAGACTTTGTCAAACCTTTCAGACCCAGCAACCGAGGGCTCCTGTGTCCAATACTGGAGGAACAAATTACTGCCAGACCTTGACAGTTATCTTGAAACATGAGCTATGCTGGCAGGGCTAAACTGCCTTCTCCAGTTCTATGTTTGGGCTGAGTCAGATTTTCCACAAGTTCGTATAAGACATGAATTTAATTCCAGCCCTTGTTCATTTTTCCTCGTGTTGAGGCAGGGCTGGGGCAGAGCGACGGGCTCTTTGCTGTGTCAATACTAGCAAGTGGCAGGTAGGCATCAAGGAGGTCCATGGAGGTTTGCCAGTGCTCCTATTACTCCAACTCTGGATCTTTGCTAGGCAGTATTTGTGGCACAGACAAATAAGGCCTGTGATGAAACCCAAGCAAGATTTAAATTCAGCCCTCTAGAGACATGTGGTTACACACTGGTTACCACAGCAGCACTTCACCACCACTCCCTGTCACTGACCCCTTTCAAATTTCTGCATTTTGCCCTGATCCATATTTTTTTCCTTCATCTATCTGTCTCCTATTACAGTGGTCTGTGGGATGCGTCTGCGGACAGTTTAAGTTTATTAGAGCTCTGAGTGCCAAGCAAGTACAGCTCAGCTTGGAAAGGCTGTCAAAATTATTGGCTCCGCTTACATATATATCTGAGTTTCTTCTGAAACAAATTCTCAGGATTCAAATTTATGGACTAAGACATCCAAAATCAATGACAATTTCTCTTAAAATACCAAACTGAGGAACTCTGGACCTGATTTCTGAGCAGTCAGACATCCACGAACTGAGAGTTCACAGACACCTGGGAGCAATAAATGTACCAGCTATCACAAGCTGAGCTACCATCAGTGAGACTGATTTTATCCCTCTTCCTGTCACTGAGAGACTCTGGTTTTCAATACAATATGTACCAGTTAACTCCACAAAGACACGGATTAAAGAGATTAATGTTGCTTGTTACTGATGCAGTTTCATTTCACACAGACACTCACAAGACCGACACTGGAACAAGACTCAGTGGGGTATGGCTTCCTCCTCACCCCAAGGAGACACTTCCAAGAATATAATATCCTGCAGCAGGAGGTTTTCCTAACCTTGGACTTACAACCAAGCTAACTGTGGCAGACTCATTTACCTTCATAAGCGCCTCATGGGGGGCCACACTGGCAGGACCCATCTTGCCCCTCAGACCTGCCAGGATTGATGGAGAGGCACAAGTAGCACCACAGTGCTGCCGTGCTTGAGTCTCTCCTTTGGGAAAAGACAGTGGTGGAGGGAGAAGCATTACAAGCAGTGTTGCTCCCTCCCAGACCAAAGCACTGGCTTTTCTCATGAGCAGGTTTGGTGGGTAGGGAAGAACATGGAGCATGTCCATCTCTCAAGTTCTATTCCCCCACCATACTCCTTATTAAAGGCAAGGTGTGGGAGAGAGCCTTCCAGCCCTTGAAATCTTTCCATCCTTGGAAGCTTGCTGGGCACAACCTAGGAAACTCCAGGCTGCAGCAAAAGCAGTTCTGGGTTAGACACAAACAGCAAGTTCCACTAAGGATTAGAGTGCATGTGGCTGCGGGAAGTTGTATACACATGCACAAGAGATGGGAACTCATCCCTCCGGAGTGGTTATATTAAAAGTTTTTCTACACTTGTGTAAGGATTTTAAAAAAACCAACCCTGCTGATCCAAGAAGAATATCTTTTTGAATTTGTATAATTTTTGTCTTATTCTAATTGCAACTTTACAAAATGTTATCAGCTACAACCAACATCCTTGCTCCAATAGACCTCTGAATTCTTGGATGTTTAAATTAATTGCTTCTGTCTCATCCAATTAATCTCCATTAACTGTTTTTTCTTCTTAGAAATTAAATTAAAAAATTATTTCCTAGCAACTAAAACAGTAAGGTGATACATCTGAGAGGCAATTTAGCATCCATAGAGATTTCAGCACAGGACGGAGAGCTTTGGGACTTCAGCCTGATTCTTTTCATCAACTTGTTCCTCCAGAATAAAGAGCAACCACAAGCAAATGCTGTGACACTAAAGATGTGAAAGGGTTCTGAGCTTGCGAAAACGAGACAAGAAAGTTAGATTAAAATGCATACACTTTTCTCAAAATCCCTATGTGTCATTCACAGTGATGTATTTCACATAAAACCTTTTGCAAATTAGCAATCCCAGAGGGAGCTGCATTTGCACCTGGACAAGAAGTGCCCACAGGGCAGTACGCAGCAGTCAGTAACTGACCAACACATCTAGTTGATGAATATGTGACAGCTAAAAAAATTTAAATATTGGAACCACTACTGTCTTATTCATCAGGTAATCATCCTTTGCTGATCCACCCAATGTCATTCTCCTCCTTCCAGGTTTGAAATTGTCTGGACAGAAGGAAAGCCGTGGTCCAGGGTGCATTTCGACAGAGGCACCAGTCCAGCCTGAAGCACAGGCAGAGGGATTCATGCAGCATTTTCTGCTTGCTGTTGAACAAAATAGACCATCTTTTTCTTTGCTGTTACCTCTTAAATGTTTTTCAGTGCTCTTCAGCACAAAACCCCAGGAGAAGTGATAAAACTCTACTGACTGATTCTTTTTAATATATGCAAGATACTTGCACCTCTGGCCAGAAAATTGTCTGCGGGAGGAACACTATTAAAATTTGCATGGTAATCCAAAAAGAAATAAAAACCCTTGTGTAAACTCTCCCTTGTGGAGTGTCTTTTTGAAACATCTTCTCTATCAAGTCCAAGAAGGAGCTTAGCAGATGGTTTGTCTTTCATGACAGTTGTTTTTGCGCCTGGCCTGATCAGCTCATCGAAGCACAGCTCCCTCTTGGAAGATGGGCGGTGACAGCCATTTTCAGTGTGTAAGACCCAGAAAATTCAGAGGAGTTTGCAACCAATGTTAATTACACTTGTGTTTACAGCAAATCTGTAAATTATTCCAAGCAACCAGGTGTGGTCCCAACACTGTGACTGCATCCATTCCAGCAAATTAAATGCGTGTGGGACTTCTCCTTGGCCTTGGGGGTGCATGGCATAGGGCAACACACAGTCACCCTACAACTCCCTTGGTGTCCACCATGAGGTAGTGTCAGACAAGTAGCCTCTTGGAAATCATCCTCTACCCACACTAAATCTAGAGATGTCTAAGAGTACAAGTGTTGGCCCTGGACAAAATGGTGGTAAGGACTGTGCCCAGCAGGATGGGTGCTGGAGCCTGTGGCCTGACACGGAAATAATATGTAGACAGCGTGCCTCAGGGATCAGGATTGCACCCGGAATTTTCTTCTCACTTTCCAAATAAGGTATTAGTGGGTTGTGACCTGGTAGCATCATCCATCAGTCAGACATCTACTGAACTATACTAGAGCTGACATGGCTGTTTCTGTGTTCTTGTTGTTTTTCCGGAACAAACCCTACTATTTTAAAATGGCTGTGTACTTTCAATCCCATCCTATGCAATCCAACCCAAACCAATCTAATCCTTTCCTAGCTATTAGAGGTGTAAAAGAGCAAGTTCTAGATTCCCCACCCTCACCTTCAATATATATATTCTGAACACTGGAGATAAACGTAGAAGTGAATCCATAATGGAACAATTCAGAGCTTCCCACTGCACAAAATTTGCATCAGTTTACAGCATATAAATTATACCAGTTTATACTTTCTTTAAGACTTTCAATCAGTGGGCTAAATTGAGAAGGGATAAGCACGCAATATAGGGCTTTGATAAATGGAGCCCAACAGAGCGGGTCTAAGGGGTTATTTTAAAAAATTATTTTTAAAGTGAGGCCGGATTTTACTTTTCATCTTTTGAAAAGAAGAGGCGGGAAACGCAGGAAGGAGAGGTTATGGTAAGTTGAGCATCACTGCACTAGATTTCCCCTCTGATCTGTGGGGAGAAACGGGTACTCTCAGATTTACAGCACTCTTTGTAGCAAGGCTTACATACCCAATACATTTATTTCCTGATTTTTTTCAGAGATGTATGGTGCAGTGAACATGACCTTGCAAAAGACATGAGACACAACAATTCAGTATTGATAGTGTTTTTTCAGGGACGGGATGCATAAAAAGAGGCACCTCCCCACAAGATGCTGTTCAGTTGACCTGCACTAAGGAAGCCAAACCCTAATGAGCTCTCTCGAAATGTTGCCGGTGGGAGGTTAGGAAGGACTAGGAGGCAGTGACTGCTCTGGGAGCATGTGGAAGGTGCTGCCACACTGTGCTGTTTGACGCACTCAAAGCACTGTTCCCCTGCAAGGTGTGACACAAACCGTCTTGTAATTATTAACCTTTTCAGACCAGGGTCAGTGGGTTTGCACTCCCTGTTTGGTCCTTGCCCCCCCACAGCACAAGTTATGCTTAGGGCAGTTGCCACCATCCCTCGCCTTCACAGCCTGTGGCAGGGGGCCCAGCCGTTGGGTGGTGGAGGAGGTGCAGCAGAGGCACGGCAGGCTCACCTCACCTGGGTCAGCTTCACACATGAGTATGCAAGATAAGTAGCATAGACCACAGCACTGAAATCATTTTGCCAGCTACTAATACAAATATATTCCCTATCACCCATACAGACAGCGCCACGTCAGGACAATGCCAATATTTGCACATTTGAAAGAAATGTGAAATAGTTCTGGTTTAAAGGAAATTTTTCTTTCTTCTTTTAGGACAGCTGATTCTACTTTTTAAGCCAGCAGGAGCTGCCTAATTTGTTTCTGATTTAAGTGACATCTATACTCCAATAATGCTCAGAAAGCCTGACCAGAACCAAGACTGCACCGTACTGGAACTGTGCAAGGAAAGTCTGGGAGGCTGCCAGCTTAGTTAATGGTTACTCCTGCCCTTCAAAACTTTTATTAATATATTTTTTTTTAGTACTGGAAGGCAGCAATTCTATTTTTAGCCACATCCCTATTCTATGCACAGTTCATCAACATGCCACTTGGAATTAATATTTACCTTATTCTTAGCCTCAGTTAAGATGAGCAAGTGCATTCTGACCAAGTGACCCAAGCAGACCCCAAACATAAAACATTCCCTTTTGTTTCTCAACTTTTCCCTGTCACACAAGACAGAAAGCCAAGGGGGCTCCTGTAAAACCCACGAGCTCTCTGACTGTGAAGAGCAGGTGGGCGTCCCCACACAGATACCCCTCCATTGGAGAACAGCACTTCTATGGTCCCAATGCTTGGGAGGGCACAGAGGAAGGCAGAGACAAACAACTGGAAATTTCTGAGCAAGTTAGAGCTGTATTAGCTCTCCTACCAAATCCCCCACATTACAGGGTCTCCATCAAGGCAATAGATGGCTGCATGTTGGAGTCACTCCTGTGAGTCACAAGATGTTTCCGCAGATGGAATGGAAGGCACCTGAAGGCTGAGTAGCCCCTGAGTCAACCATTTGCTCCAAAAAGTACATGGCTTGTTGCTTGTATAAAGAGGAAAATGCTCATCACAGAATAATATCTTGCAGCTTTTGAGAAGTGGTGGCTTGGAAAAAGGACCAAGCAGATTGCAGGAGTAGTATATCTGGCTACTTCCATCACCTACTAACTGGGGTCACTAGTTCCTTTTCAGTCTGGGTCATATGAAAGCACAGCTATTTTTTACCTAATAAATCATGACCCAAGCTAAAAATACCTTTGTCGTTTGATAAGTGAATTGACACAGTGAATGACTGTCACTGGTCAGCATTGATGTGTAAGTGACGAGAGCTATAAGGGCACAAAATCTAACATGACAAAAATGACAGAATTTTTAATTTCTTGTAGCTGTAATTCACACTTGGAGCAACTCCGACTTGCCTTCTGGGATATCTGAGATGAGGACAATGATGTCAAACTGAAGAGAGTCTAAATAACAACCACAGAAACAGTGAAAATAAAAGCATTAAACTGTTTCACAGTTAATTTCTCGTGGTCAGGGCAAAAAATACTTGCACTTCTAAGAAACCAGTAAACACTTTTAAAAGGATTCATAGTGTTGTCAGACCACATCTTGTTGCTTAGTGACAATGTGACGTGACCTTATGAATCACTAAGCAACATACTGCCATTCATCAGAATAAATGTCCCTGATTTTCATGAATATATATCTTCCACACACACAACCATACATGTACATACATAAACGTGACACAAACATTTTTATATTACAGGAAAAACAGTTCTTTTCCTTTTTTCCTGTTTTAAATGAGAAGGACAAATAACATCGACGTCAAGGTTGGTAGCAAGGTCTACTGCGTAAAACTGCTGGTGAATCAGTACAAAGGCGTTAATGGCTACAGGGACAGCAAAAATATAGCAAGCTGACATTTAAGAGAGAACTGTCTTTGTAATTAAACTGCTGATGTGCAAACCTACAACAGAAAAAGTGATCACAGTAATCAGCCCTAAACAAAGACTGAGAATGAGAACTAACACGTCAATACCTACAGGCAGGGAGTACATTAGAAATGATTGCCACTGCCACTAATCAGTGCTTGGAAATGCTGAAGTTGTCAAAAGGGCTCTGCTTTTGGTGACTGCACTTGCTTATCTATCTGTTCAGAGCACTCCTGTGTAATTCCTTTCCACACTCCAGATACAGGCAGCAGTCCAGCGGAACAGACTTTTAAAAAGATAAATTAGTACAGATGTCAGCTAAAACAGCTGAATACCAAAGGAGTCTCGACTGTGTTTATAAGAGGGTTTGAGCTCTGCCCAACGTCTTTGTGTCTCTGGGGAGACAGGACAGAATATCCGCATTGCTGGAAAGTACCCACTGTGCACAGCAGTCTGTGTCCAAAGGGCATGGAGTTATTTATCCTACTTGCTTGAACCATGGTATTAAGGATGATGTATGAATTCAAGGTCAAAGTGGTTTGCCCTTTGCCATTGCTACTAGACCGTTTCTTTTGTTCCTTTGCTAAAAATGTTCTTCTTTACCAGTGTGGAAGATGAGATCTTTTAAAATAACCTCTCTTCATACTTTTATCAATTTTAACTCTTACTATGTCTAAAACTCTTCATAACTTTTAACATTGGTCCTCTAAAGAGAGCCCGGGAAAACACACAAGAACTAAGATAGGCCTTAGACTCTGTTTTCAAAAGCAGAAGCACAGTACAGCTCTCTCACCCATCCTGGAAATGTGAAGAGTTGGTTTCACAGATGTCTGGATAAAAACAGCTGTACTCATCCTGTGCAACTCCTGCCAGAGCTGTCTCTTGGAGAAGGTGCCAGCTGAGCTTAGTTAGAAAAAGGGATTCAAGGAATACCCACGAGATCAGATCGTCTTCTAAAAATTTACTCTAGGGGCCCTGGTTTTCACTTTGTCAGACGCACAAGGGAATGGGGATGTTTTGGGTTTAGAATCTTTCCCTCCCTTCCCAGAAAGGACTTTCAAACCCTCCACCTGAAAAAGAAGAGAGGAAAAGGAGAGAAGTGATCATCCTTTTCAACCAGGTCCAACACTGTGTAATTTAGTTCGTGTCCTTGCCAGCCTCACACCTGACATGCTGGAACTTTGTCATTAAATGGACTTTCTGGAATATAAGACCACATCCAGAAACTGTATCAAAGTCTTTGGAAAAAAAAATAAAAATAAAAACATTCCAGTTTTTTCTAAGATGCAAAAAAGAAAGCCTGAAAGAGCTCTGAACTACAGTCTGTAGCCAGATACACTCTCTTCAGACAGCCTGTTCGGCAAAGAGAGCTAACGTCACCAAAAAATACCAAAAAGAAATATTGTGAGTTATTAAAGAGGGATGTGAAGATAAAGCAAAGTCTGCCAAACCCACTAGAATCTAAAATCCCCAGTGAATTTAACCAGTTTTTCCTTCAATTTGAGATACTTGAAGAGGGCAGACAAAAATTCCAAAAGTATATGGTTTCTGGTAACAGTCTTTTCATTTAGTTCAAAGTACTTAATAAGAGTTTGGATGTAGTGTCATTTTTCTTCTTGTTGCAGCTGAGTGTTTAGTCCTAAAAGTTAACCCTCACTTGTATCTACAGCACAGAACAGAGTGATCAGAGTCACACAGAAAAGGATAGTGAGAATGCTGAGAGAGAAAAAAAAGTCTTTTGAAGCAATCACTACATTAATAAACTAATATTACCACTAAGAAAAAGGTATAAAACCTTGAGCTGGTCCCAAAGGACAAAGCTACACACAGGTTTCACATTCTTTGAACAACAGAGGTGGTGGTTACAGCTCAAGGTCCACCATAGATCCATCCCTGCCAGATTACAGGACATGGACCTGTTGGAACGGATCCAGCGGAGGGCCACAAAGATGATCAGAGGGCTGGAGCACCTCTCCTATGAGGA
>JAOXJM010000001.1:185817562-185833113 GCA_026413425.1 Tringa solitaria
AGCAACAAAACAAAAAAATATATTTCAAGAGTTTCATTCTTAGAAGTAAAATTATTTTTATAACCTACATTTACAAGCTGTCTTTCATCTGACAGTCCTCCTGCCTTTACTGATTAATGCGAAATCATATTATCATTTATATCACTAACTGCAAAGCATCTTTTTAGATGCAAGGAGGTATCTTTCCTTATTAATGGGTTGTAACCATTAGTCATTATCACACTCACAATCCATGCAAGAATGGAATTCAAAGAACCAAGCATCCAGGAACAATATTTGGGCACCAAGTTATGTGATGATCATTTTGACAGCTCTGTACGTCTGTATGTTGAGTGAATAAGCCTCTAAAGTTGTGTCCCACACTGCTACTATTTACTCCCTGATGATATATGTGGTGGATCTTCTTCAGCTAACAAAAGAACTCAGATAACACTAGCTGTAATTCTTGTGAGTAGACTTCAGCTCTCCTGTAAATTCATAACCAATGTATCACTTTGTGTTTCACAGGCAGGAGAACATATATCCATATACAGTCAGAGAAATTTAGGATACACTCTTTGTGCATACCCATAAATCATGACATTTGAGATCAGAACATACAACTTTATTTCAAACAGGATTTCTGGGAAGATGAAACAGCTTTCAGCAAACGTAACTCAGAACTCCCTCCAGAGGAACTGCTTGCACTACTTCTCTCAATCATTCCCAGATTCATCTCTTTCTGAACCAGGCTCTTCAATCTTCACATTGCAGATTTCCAGCAAACTCTTCCAGCTCTTCACATTAAGCTTATTTGTGAGTGTCTTCCCCTCAGTTCTCCACCAATGGAGTCCTGGTCAGTATGGTAAGCTCCACAGGAAAACTTCTGCTTGTGTAGTTCTAGCATAGGGCTCAGAGTCTTTCTGTCTTCTACAGCTTTAGTGCTAAAAGGTGCTACAAGTACTCTTCCTGCTAGTACAGAACAGCTCACAACAGCTCACTATCCTTCTTTTTCAAGGTTCCTAAATTTGCATGAAAATTTCCTCAGAGCACTGGTGAGAGGTCTACCTGGGAATGATCAAGGCCACACCAGAAAGAGCTGATATGTTATTGGTCTTTAAAAGATTTTCTGTACCTCCAAACCATCTGGCAACAAAACATATAATGATCATGTGTGCCATGTATTTGTAGGCTAAAAGAAAACACTTCCATAAGTCTTTTTACTCTGAGTACAATTTCATTAATGCTATTCATAACATTTCTAATAGTCAAACCAGAAACACAAAGCCATGGGTGTGAGTCTTGCCACTGGTGTTCATTTCAGTGAAGGCTAAAGACAGCTCAAGGAGAAAAAAAGTTTTTGAGATTTTTCTTTAGTTTTTGCTATGATCCTGGGCTCTCCTCTGAAAACAAGACTTAATCAATATATTGTTTATCAAGGCTCTGCAAAAGTTGGGTTGAGTCAACCCACCTTTTACTCCCTCAACAGATGGAGTGATGACTCATAGAAAAAGGGAAAAGTAATTACCTTCAGGGACACTGTAAAAAATAAGGGACAGCTTAAACTAAGGGATATGTAATCATCCAACAGCTCTGCGCATGTTCTACATAGCTGTCACTAAAAGTCAAGCAGGAAGAAAACAACAGTCCCAACTGATATTAAGAGGGGGATCCAAAAAGAGTAGCTTTTCCTTGGGGAGGCTGGTTTCTCAGTATCACAGCTACATGCCAGTGAGGAGAAACGCTTCGCCATGGGACCTTTCACAGAACCAACATTAGGCTCCACTTTCAGGACACCAGTGTCTCTAAGGTAAATTTTGCCCTTGCCCACTCAGTCCACTTTGTGTTCCTTGGGCACATGTTTCAGGAGACAAGTGCATGTGGGCTGTCTCTAAGAAGGGAGCCATCATTTTCTGGAGTACTTGGATTTTCAAGGTATTCCTTTGTTACCCATTTCTAGTCATGATCTTAAAAGCCATCATCTAGATTTTACTGTACCAAAAAACAGGAGTACAGCAGTCAAAATGGATAGCACAATGAAGAGAAGGTGATCTCACTGTGTTTTCTGGAAAAGGACAGTCCTCATGAGGTTTTCAAGGACTTTGTCTCTACTTCTGCCATGATTTATCCACTTTCTGAACCTGTTCACAGGACAGTACTGGATCTGTCTTGAGCTACTATGCTTAGTAGTAGAGGCTCAGAGACTTGACCGATTGCTAAGCACCATTCCTGACAGCAGTCCTCAATACCTGTATAGGGGTGTCCCCACCCAAGCCAAATGGTTTAAAACACAGACTCAGGGCTTCATTTGGTACAAAAACCTTACATATATATGTTTTACTGTTTTATCTAAGCTTCTGAAAGGCAGAACATTGCAATGAGGTCCTACAAGGACACAGAAGTTAAGAAAACAGCAATTATAATTAGTTTCAGTGGGAATTGCAAATAGTGGTGACCTTTCTGCATTCAGAGTGCTGTCTTCATGCTCAGATCTAAGAAGATAAGCATAGCAAATTCAAGTGCCTAAATCTGCACAAAATCCCATCAGGGATGCCAGCCAGAGATGTCCCCACTGCTGGGAGGATGGAGGCAGATGCTGCGATGGGACCCTGGGAAGGGACTGCAGGACACAGCACCTCCGGGAACACATGGCAGCTCACAATGAGCCAAAGTCATCCCAACATTTATAAAACCCTTTAATGTGTCTGTAACCCTAGTTGGGAAGAAGGATTTAAAAAAATCTTCATTCCAGTGAAGGGCAGAAATGTTAGTAATGTAGATGGTCTGTAAAAATCCCAGAAACATGGTAAATTGGTATTAATTATCATAATGAACTGAGATGTGTACAAAAGCATCCAGATGTTGAGTGAACACTGTGCTCTGTCACAATTTATAAGACTTGTTTAAAAATTCTTAGCTGAATGAATCAAATAGGAAAAAGCCTCATCTGTTAGGCAAGAACGCATATCATAGTAAAATACTGGTTTAATTGGGGGAGACTGGAACTATGTGAAAAATAAAATAATGTAAATTTTCAAGCAAGGTCCATGTATGCTACTACACAGATTTTCTCATATCTAATGATTGCTGAGATGAACTCAAAGAGGCAAAAATCTACCTAAATCTCAATGACCAGTTCATCTGCTTTGTGCTGTAAAATGCGGGACAGCCTTCTCCACCAGGAGAGATGTCAGGGCTGAGATTTTACCATCGATTTTTCACAAGCTGACAGACCACACAGTGCTTTGTCGTGCATACAGGCTCTTTTAGGGGAAGTGTGGAGCTATATCTGTGCTACGCCAACGTCCTGCTCTGATTGCAAGGATGGGTCTTTCCTGGTGGGGAGCAACCCATGCAGCACCACACTAAGCTGCAAGCCAGACACCTCTACACAACTGTTACAGCTGGGGGACAGTGAGAAAGAAAAACTGCTAAAGATATGAATTTTTTTTCCTTTAAGAAAATCGACTTGTTACTTTTTTTAACATGTTTAAGTGATTTTTTTTTTTGATGTACACACACCCACAAGCCAGCTGCTAAGAGACATGCCCCGCGCAGAAGGAACATGCTTCACACAGGCGTAGAGCAGCTATGGTCCTGCCGGTTGTGAAGGCAGAAATGCACAATTGGGTCATTTTTACCGAACTGCAACCTTGAAAATTTCCCATTTTGAACAGACAGAGATCAAAAGGTGGCCCTTAAGGTTTCGGATGTGCTAAAGCCCACACAAGGCAAAAGGGAAATAATCCTTGCATTTTGATTGTCAGTTTTCCCACCTCAAAACCCACCAACGTAATCTAATTAAAACACAGAAAGAGGAGCCACATAGAAAGAGCAATTCTGGTGAAACGGTAAACATCCCAAATACAGAGGGCTTGAACTGCCACACTGGCAGACACCATTGGAGTCTCTCTTTTTGCCCCTTCATTCTCTGTGCAATGTCATGGAGTTTCTAAACTGGGAAGAGGTCACTGCCTCCAGCAGTGGTCCTGCCTTTGGAGCACAGTGATAGCATGGCTTGTCCCAAAAAATGTTTTGGATACTGGAATTATCAGAGGTATTCAACTAGTCCATAAATCTAAAAAAAAAATAATTAAAAAAAAATTAAAAAAAATTAAGAAGGGAGAAAGGGAGAGTGATTGCCAATTTAACCAATAATATGGATATTTACAGTGTCATCACTCCCTCTCTTATCCTGGGAGAGTCTGCATGAGCTTTAACACACCTGACATTTCTTACAGGACAGCTGCATCTCATGGAGAACTGTTCAACTACCATGTGAATACAAGGACAGCAGAGTTTGCTTTTAGGAGTAAATGGCCTGTGAGGCCACTGATCAATACCTGCCTTGAATTAAGATGGCACGTTGTCTCCTGCACCAGCTGCAAACAGGGAGTGAGTGGGGCTGAGAGCCAGCAGTCAGAGGCTGAAAGACTGCAGAGCACTTTCAACAACTTAAACACCCTTCAACGATAAATACTAGAAATGTGTTTATCTCCAGCTATCTTGCAGAAAGAACCAGGAAGTTTTGACATGCTGCTTGAGACCACCTGGCAGGGAGGATGAGGAGGGAGGGGAGGGATGGGGGCTTCCCGGCTGTGCGGCATGTGAATTTTGGTGAAAGAGGTGTGTGCCGATCAGGCAATGGGGGGCAGCTGTGCATGATGGACCCGGGGAACCCATGACACTCATGCTGCCTGATTTCATGAACTTCTACCACTGTCAGTGTCTATCACAGCTTAGTGCGAGATCTGTCTGAAAGCCCAAGCCCACAGGCCACGGTTGGCTCCTTGTCTCTGCGTGGCTCATGTCATGTAGGTTAGAGGCAGTCTCTCAGCTGGCAAAACAAAGCTTGCCTGCAAAGAAGAGTCTGACGGTATTGTCCTTAAAGCACCATCAAAGCAGATGGGTCACAAGTGCAAAGTAGAGTCTGAAATATTCTGAATTGTGCAAGCAGAGCAAAGAGCACTGAAAGGGAGCTAACGGCTCCGGCTGGATCTGCAGCTGACCTGAGGCTGTGGGAGAAATCTTTTCTCTTTGAAGGGACTGACATCTTGAGTGTCACTGTCACAGCCCCAATAGCTGGGTGCAAGGAGATTGAGTTTGACAGGAAGATATTTCCCCTCTTGTGTGGCTGTAATCCTGGTGCTGGTGGTCTTTGTGATGCTGTGTTTGAAGGGGGGAAGTCTGGAGGCCAAAAGCAGCTTTGGGATGTGTTACCCAGCAGCCATGTTGCCTGTTCATAGTGTTCATTGCACATCTCTGTACAGTCATATCATTCCCCCCTGCAGCAGCCAGATTCATTTTAGTCACCCCAAGACTGTACACAAACCTCTCAGACTTCACCAAAGTTGGTGCATTAGGGAGCCCATCCCTTAAAATTCTCAATATTTGGTATGCATCCCACTCAGTCCTGCCCTCCAAACCCTTTTCCTTCTATTCTCTCATCTCAAGAACTCTGCACCTCTATAAGCCACCCTCCCATGCTTCCAAAAGGCCTCCATGAGATCCTTGAACACCTCTTCTGTTTTCTTCTTTTCAATCAAATTAGGTAATCACTGGCAGAGGCTGATGTAAGTAGTATCTTTACAGAGCAGAGCAGAAGTTACTTCACTCCTTTTCCATAGCACCATCCCTTGGTCTGGATGGATCATCTTCAGAACCTCTTCCTAATTTTTTGGAAATGTGTAAATAGTAAGTTCTTCTCCACCTTTCCTCTCACACTCTGCTATTCAGGAGTGTCTAACCTCCCTGGTCCATAGCATTATCAAGCTCACTGCATGCTGCCTGACTGATGCAAGTCCAGTGAAGGGTCACCAAATTGGTCAGGAAATTGGAGCTCAGGACACATAAGAAGAAGCTGAGATAGCTGGGTTTTTTCAGCCTTAGGAGGCTCAACAGAGAAAGCAGAGCCTGACCTTTCTCACGGGCAGATGGTGATGGAACAAGATGCAATGAGCCCTAGGAAAACCCCGATTAGATATTAAGAAAAAAAAATTCCTTCCCTGGAGAAACTGAAAACTTGACTGGATAAGGCCCTTGGGGAACCTGATCTAGTTGGACCCGCTCTGAGTGGAGGTTGAACCAGATGACCCTCTTCTGATTTAAACTGTTCTGTGATTCTGTGGTTTCATTTACCACTTCAAAAACTGTATATTGCCAGACTCCAATGGGGAAGTAGCTAATTAAGAGCAGCAGTGAAACAGGCAATAGGAGATATAGATGTATTGTAACTGCACTTGCACTGCTGTCAGCACTGGAGCATATTCTATAGTAAATATGATAAAACAGCAAGATAAAGTCTAATTTAAGAGGTTGTGAGGAATCATGAACCATATGAATGGATCTTATCATCACTGTGGTTCTTGCTGTTTTACACAGTGGGGAGAGGATGAGCCCTTACTTGAGGCCAAAGAAAACTCATTCCTGTTCTGTAATAGTTGTGTCCCTATGTGGACATCTCCTGTCTATAGTACTATATTTTGCATTCTCTAGGGCTGCACTTAAGGTTCACCACAACATTACTTCTAATTTTTAGCGTTTCAGGTTATTAAGACAGCAACAGTTTTTGTAATTCATACTTTGCAATGCATGGCTTGCTTGTACTTTGGTTATTACTTTTCTATGGCTCATAATAAATTTAAAGACTACATTGATAAGTTTTTTATGGTTAAAGAAGCCTTCAGAAGTTATGCTGATATTAAAAAGGACTTCATAAGATTAATATTGATATAAAAAGGCTTTCTAGGATTTGTTGATATAAAAAGCCTCTCAAAGATTTTGCTGAAAAATCCACCATGATGAGATTTTAATGAACATAACATTAAAAGGCTCTGAACATAACATGCTGGCATCGATTTTCTGCATTAATAACCTCACTTACCTAAATGCAGGATGTTCTTTTTTGAGAAAGCTATGCAGGGCTCAGTACACATGGAAGACATTTTTTCATCTGGCACAAGGAAAACCTTGGCAGGTGGAACAGGCTGGGATCCAGGTGAGAAGCAGGCGGTGGTAGAGCAGGTGTTGTCAGCCTAACGGGGAACAAGGGCACGAGAAAGGAACTTGTACTTTGTTGGGAAGCAGAGACGGTCTCCAGAGAGGCGTTCACTCATACTTGCACAAGGTGACATCTGACCCTGGGAATAGGCAGCTGCCATTTGTGCATCTTTGGATGCAGTGACTATCATTCGCAACAGACAAAAAAATAAGCAAGGTCACTTTTTCCTAGAGAGGTGCTGCTGGCAGCAGCAGGATTGTGGAGACCGTGGTGCAAGTCCTGGCTGCTGTGGTTCCTCTGCCTGGGCTCCAGCCCTGCCCCTGAGGGCAAAGCACCACGGCTGTCGCACACAGACCCTTGGGAAGAGCTGTAAATCCTGCGATTGTTGTTGACTTGCACAACCACACACGTCTAAGTCAAAATGAGGATGTCGGTTGGCCACCAACACATATTTAAGTCCTTCATTGCATGGGGTGGTGGTAGGAACACAGCCAGGCCTGCACCACCTATTTTTAACCGTCGGTAGGTCACTTTAATTTTTTTGTGCATGGTGCCCTGCTTGTATCCTTTCTGAATCACAACCTGCCCTGGGAGCTGCTTAGTTTACTGTGTTTGATTTTTAGCAGAAAGAACAAAGGGAAAATGGCACTGAGCAGAGAACTGCAGATCTCGTAGAGAGAGGGGGAACTTGAGGAGAAGACATCTTAATATTGTAGTGAACATTTTTAAAAGGAAGACAATAATGAACATTAGCAGCAGAAATAAATTCCACTTATTTCCTCATAATTTCATTAGGAACTGGTATTCAGACAGGATAAATGCCTTGGGTAAATCCCCAGAACACCTCCTTTAATTTGTTTGTATTACGTGTTTTATTGCTCCAGGTTTCTCATATACAAACACAGAGTGCTCGGAAAGCAATACAACTCGAAATAATGATTTAGCAGCTTACTAATTTGTATACATACAAATATAATCATTCCATCAGCTTTAAATTATCAAAAAGAGGGTAGTTAAGAGCTTAGTGACTTAGTTAATAGCTAATGCAATAGGAGTAAGAAAACCAGAAAAATTTCTTACGTCTGACTTTGCCCCATCAAACAAAGGTATTTTCTTAATGATTAAAAAGCAAAATTAATGATCCGTGTTATTGAGGCAATATAAGGTTCTCAACAGAGACTATTAATAGCTTCCCTGAGTCACTCAGCCCCTGGCCTCGCACAGCGCTTGCCAAGCACTAACTGCCACAGGTCCCCTACTGCAAATCCATCACACCCTCCGGGAAAGGAAACGCTGCCTCCAAGTCTCAGGGTCCCGAACACAACCCCATTAGTAACGTGACACACAGAGATGGTGGCCTGGGTGTGCAGGAAGACAGAGCCCTGCTCCGGGGTGCGTGCCCTCCATCCGTGGGGAGCCACCTCCAGCTGTGACCCCAGCGGGGCAAGGGGCTGGCATGGGGCACGCAGTCTGTGGCCACCTGGGAAAGCACTTGCTGTCCCCGCTCCTTGGTGCAATAGGGTCCTTCCCACAGCTCCTGGTGAGACAAGAAAGGATATGGAGGAAGTTGGTGAGAGGCAGCGCTGCCGGATGGAAAAAGCGAGAGTGGGACCTATTCTTGGCTCTGCGGATGGCTAATCGTTCACTTGCCTTTCACCAGACGTTTATCACCCGCTCAATGTGGTTAATTTTGTGAAACCCTTTGAGATCCCTTGACAAAAAGGGCTCTGTGAGAACTAGCTACTCAGCAATTTCAATCCCATTTAAAAGGGAACAAGTCAAGCCCCCCCTTCCAGATTCCTGACATCCTGGTGTGTCTTGAATACTGATGTGCAGCCTCTCACACTGGTTTGCTCAATGGGTTGAATAAGTGAATAGGGGACAGAATAAGCAAGTACTTTACTTGTGATAGCAAATATGGTGACAAAGTACCATCCTCCTGACAGCAGGAATGCGGTGGCCTTTAGATGTCACTGGCTTTCCCTGCAATCCTGTCCCTTTCTTTTACCTGCAGGCGTTTGGCACAGTGAGGAGAAGCACCACATGGAAGAAAAATACACAGGATAATATTGCATTCATTCTTCTCACTGAGTTATGAGGCACATATACAGATTATGACCTCTTCCTAGCACTGTGTACTGTAATAAAACAGATGGTGCCGAGTTTCATACCCATCCAGCAGTTTCAACCATCTTTTGGATGTGCCAGAAAAGGGAGGACTACAGCCTGGCTTTGAATCCACTAGAAGTTTGAGGTGTTGCCACCATCAGAAAATCAAATAAAGGGGCATTTGCAGAAGGATGCATTGTTCAGCTCCCTGTGAGTACAATCAACAAGGGACACTTTTGAAAGGACATTTTTTGAAAAGAATTTTTTTGTTTATCCCTTAACAAATTCCTATGCATAAGAAGGTAATTTGATCCAAAGCGACTTCTAGTATAAAAAAAAAATTCAGTGCAGCTGAGGAGATGAGCCTCTCATTGTATCCCACTGTATTTCTGCTGAAATCCTATGGCTCCTTACGCAATTCTGAGTTCCATATTATACTTGGCATTTAAAGATCTTTTTGTACAATATAGACAGATTAAATGGCAAAAGATTTCTGAGAAAAATAGGAAATACAATTCAATAATTGCTAAACAATGGCTGTAATTTCAAGCTATAAATATAAAAATGGATAAATATTCAGGGGTGTTAGGAGAGAGAGATAAAATTGGAAGGAAAACATTTGCTTAAATTTTCAGGCATTAGAAATTCCATCTTTCTACAATACACAAAAGGCAGAAGAGGTTCCCAGTGCAGTAACAAATCACTGCTCTGTCATGCTCAAAATAAAATTCTATAAAGTTGTATTTGTTTTTTGCCTAATTATTGGGATGGAAATGACTAAGTTGTGAGTGCAATCCAGAGCTCAACGAAGTGTCCTGCCTACAAAATGTAATTTTGTTGAAAACACTAAGTTCTTCAGGTTCAACGGCTGGGGGAACTGTCTCCATTTTGGGTCACATATGAAAACCTTCTTCTTTTCTCTTTCCCCAGTTGAATAAAATATGAGGACAGGCGCAAAAAAACCTCTGAAGCACACATAACCTTAAACTCAAAAAAGTGGTATTACCACCACTTGAGAAATTAATTTCACATTTTCAAACAGAGATATATCATTGCCTCTGTATGGAAGCATTAAATGAGAAATTTACTTTAGAATCAGCTCCATATCTCCACTAACACTTTCAAGGCATGTTGCAAGTGTAATTATCTACAATAGCAAGACTATTTAAGTCATGTAACTGCATAATTAGGGTCTCTTCTGGTTCATCATTATGAGGTACTAAATAAGATTTAAACATAACTTGATGTTATCTGCTTTTTCTACTTTGCCACCTGACATTTCTTGGTAACTATTAATAGGACACATAATAAAAAGGAAACATTTTGTTCCCCTCTTCACTAATAGCCATTGCTAATTTCCATTACAAGTGGTTTTCCTCAGGCTTTGGAAAAAAGAATTGCATTGAGAATAAGTCATTTATTTCTGTGAATGGTAAAACCTTGACTTCACAGCTGATAATAAACAAGTAAATATTTTCCTTTAGCAAGGAAAAATTGAAACGTTTCAAAATTACCTCAGAGTGGAACCTGACCATTACCACTGATGAAAAGTGGGGACTTTTTTCCATAACAGAGTAGCAGCAAAGTCTCCAGACATGGGAAAAATGCTGAAGTTGTTTACAGACCCTTATGCACACAGTGAGCAAATAGAAGACATATTGACATTGAATATGAAACCAAAACCAGAAAATTAAGGCAAGCATCTTGAGAGCAAGCCAGCAGTGGCCAACTGATGTCTGAGATCAATTTGCCACGTGGAAGGTAAGTAGGAAAAGCAGATCTTCTCTTAAAACCCATTGCAGTGTTAGCTTCATACAAGTACTAATATATACATCTGGTGCACATGCACAACTGTTTAGGGTTATATTGCTCTAAATATCTGATAAAAGTCTTAGTATAGTGAAGGATTAGGCACAGAATAGTGAAGTAACTGGACAAGATTCAGTGGCCACGTGGGCAAAAGAAGAGAGATACCTACCTTACAAGGCTTGTGTTATGATCCCTCAGCCATATCCCACACCCTTCCTTACCTGAAACAAAAATACGTGTTGCAGCAATTATGCAGTGTGCTTCTCAAAGAGTGAAGTACATCAGAGCAGTGCCGAAGTAGAATACTCATTTTTAACTGGGGAGAAGATTGTTTAAAATGCTCAGTTTTCAGCTTTTCACCTGGCAACTTCTGAAACTCTTCTCTGCACATACGTATTTTCCCTTAATTTTAACATCTGGAAGCAAGCCAGGAAAGATCTCTGCCTGTGGTATCTAGTACAGCAAGATGACTTCCAAAATAAAATATTTATTAAACTAGGTTCACAATGCCTTTTACTTCCAATAATAGACTGTTAATAGATTTTGGTGAAAAAAAAACCCAAACAACAGCAACAAAAAACAAACCCCAAAATAAAAATAAACAAACAACCCAAACCAAACAATGGCCTGTTTTGACCCCTCTTAATTAATGCATCCTATGAGCTGCTAAGAGACACATTCTACTTCTGGACTGTCTGAACATCTGTGAGCAGTGATACATAATATTGACAGTAACAAAGACTCCCTAAAAATCTTCCCCACATATTTATTGCAGGCCTTGAGCCTCAGCAAGGCAGACACCTGATAGAGCGAGCACTGTGAAACTCATATAAATCTTCCCATCTGAACTACCCTTGTTGTTACAGAAGTTGCTGGGGACAGTAAATTAAGACCAAGAGTCATTTCAGGGTAGTCTAGGAGATTATTTCCTGATGCAGAGGGGATGTTAAGAGAAGTAGCCTGGATGGGGTTTGTACCACATGGAGAGCAGAGCAGTGTTTTTGCTGGGTAGACCCATGATCAGATATACCTTTTCCTCCACACACCCCAGGCATAGGAAACTCTCTCTGCCCTACGTCTCACATCAGCTGAGTCCAATGACACAGAAACAGCCGCTGTCCGCCCTCCCATCCCCAGCCTCTCCTGGTCCTGTGTGCCAAAGCATGCACGGGTAGCAAGCAATAGTGGAAGACAAGAGACAGCTAAAAGCGCAGGAGGGAGCAATTACATCCTACATGATTTAAAGTTAGTTTCCTTGCTCGGCTTTTCTTAATCTTTGGAGGAGGTGGTGCAACGTTTCTCGTGTCACTTTCTGATGTGTATGACCTACTCCCTGGCGGGTGGCGTGTGGGAAAAATAAAGAAGAAAAGCCCAGGTGATGTGCATCCAGCACAGGAACACTGAGCTACAATGCTACACAAGAGGATACACGATATTCAGAGCAGCAATCAAGGCTGTGGATGAGCTGTGCCCAGTTCCCCTGGAGAACCATTGTCTGTTCTATACACCACAGCATGCGTTATCCCAAGCAACAGAAGCAAGGATAACCATCATCTTTATTGCTAGAATTATAATATAGAAAAATGTCATTAATAAGAGTATGAGTCTCACCTGCCCATGAGTTCCATATTACACTTGGCATTCAAGTATAATGAATACTTGTTCTGTGACTCCTCCATGCCTATTAGAGTTCCATGCACACACGCACAATGAGCCAACAAGGGAAATAAAAGCTCACTTTAAACAAAAAGTGAAAAATATTCTATATCAGAACCTTGAAAAGCTACACATGTAAAACTGAAGACACAGAGTAACCTTATTTTTGCTAGTGATTTCACCACCAACTTTTTCCTACCCTGAGCCTGTATGCTGTTTATATGTGATGTTCTATAGTGACATCTGGTTTTAATACAGGGCTTTCCAACCCTAAAATTTCCACCCCTGCTGGCATTGCTGGCTCAATTTTAAAATGGGGAGACTGAAATTACAAAACGATCTCTGCCCCAGTTACCTGCTCAGTCTCTTGCTTGGATGTTCCCATTTTGCTGCATGGTTCAGCTGCTGCAGGATGGACAGCAAAGATTCCTGCCCCACAGCCACCTGGACACCTTCGCAGTTTCTAAGCCAGCTCCTGGGGAACATCATTTCATTTTACAGCTTGGTGGTTTAAATCAGTGCCAATTATCTCAGTACCTGCGAACTATGGTTGTTAGGCAGTTGTTAGACAAGTAGCAGTAGGGAGAAATGGGAAGGATGGGCTGCTGGGAACAGAAACCACTACAGACACCTCTGCTCGTGATCCTTGTAGGCTGCTTCCAAGCACCTGTCAAGCAGGAGTCCTGAGGAGCACAGGTCAAGGGAGAGCAGCAAATGCTTCACTCATGGGAAGGTGGAGATTGCCAGGCACCCCACAGCTAGCCACATCAGTGCCAGCAGTGGCCTGGCTCCGGCCATCAGTCCTTCCACAAGGCTATGAGATATTGAAAAATATTCAGTGAGAGCAAAAGCTTTAAGATGTTCCCTCTTGTAAAAAGCACTGATTGAAAAGCAGGCTAATGTGGTCAGCCCTGCTTTCGCTTTGAATATTAGAAACAGCAGTAAGTGGATAGTGACTGTGCTTTAATTATGAGAAAAGCCCAGTAAGTTGTTCTCTCTTGAAGTATGTCCTCCTACACCATGAGTAGTTTTACTTCAACAGAAAGCACATTAGATTCTCAAAGAAAACACAGCAGAGGCTGGACTGTGTGAATACAGCTGCTAAGCAACCTTCCCAACATCCTGTCTGTTCCTGCATTGTAGCTACGAATAATTACTCCTCCATGCAACCTTTGCCTTTCTGTCACTGCTCTTCCACAGCTGTACACCGTTGTAACTGCAAATGGGCCCAAACCAAAATCCCAGATCTAAAATTTGTTCTCCATATTTAAGGAAATCTGGAAAGAAATCCAAACAGGTGTCTGCCCTCCCTCACTACGACTGGATTATGTGAAGTCCTGAATATAAACAACCCAGAATTTCAAGGTTGCATGTTTGTTTCAGGTTCTGTGGTTCAAACCTTTCTGTACTCTTTCTCTTACTCTGATCTCTGCTGACAGAGGCAACTTTTAAAAAACAACCTGTAAACTGAACAATTCCACCGAAATTTAAAAATACTTTCAAACCATTGACGGTAATTAAGCCATTTACTGCATTCACTGACTACTCCAGAAGCCACTCTTTCTGGAAGAGACATTGAGCTAGTGCTGCTTTGAAGGAGGAGATTTTCTTACACAACTGAATGCGAGAAACTTAAACACAGTATTTGGGGTAAAAGAATGAATTGCTGCCCTCTTGGCACATCTGCCTGCTAACAAAAGAAATAAGCATTGCCCAACTTTACCTAATCCTCTGTGAGGCTGCCCGGAGATTTAATTCCTGAGAGTCCTGGGTCTGTATAAACTCCACAGTTTAGGGACTGCATAAATTTTAAAAAGCAAAATTTAATAGAAAGACTGAAGACTGCTGACCATGGAAAGCTGTTTATTTTGGAGAGTAAATTAAATTTCAGCACTGCAATATTAAGATGTAATAAAGTTGCATCACCAAGAATGCAGAATTTAACCTGTCGCTAGAATATTGCATTTCTAATCAATACATGATTGTAATATTGTATTATATAACTAATAATCATTACTACAAATATGAATCATATTAAATTACAACAATTGATGTAGTTAATATTGAAGGAGTCAATATTTATAAAAGTAAGCATCTAGAAGTCTAGAATTGAAGTTCTTGTGCCATTACAGTGGGATTGAGTGCACCCTCAGCAAGTATGCCAATGACACCAAGCTGTTTGGAGTGATCGACACGCTGGAGTGAAGGGATGCCATCCAGAAGGACCTGGACAACTTGAGAGGTGGGCCCATGAAAACCTCATGAGGTTCAACAAGGCCAAGTGCAAGGTCCTGCATGCAGGACTTGGCAATCCCAAGCAGAAATAAAGACTGAGTGGAGAATGGATTGAGAACAACCCTAAGGAGAAGGACTCAGGGGTACTGGTGAATGAAAACCTCAACATGAGCCAACAATGTGTCCTTGCAGTCCAGAAAGCCAACTGCATCCTGGGCTGCATTAAAAGAAGTGTGGCCAGCAGGTCACAGGAGGTGATTCTGCCTCTCTACTCGACTCTTGTGAGACCCCACCTGGAGTACTGTGTCCAGCTCTGGAGCCCCTAACTTAAGAAGGACATGGACCTGTTGGAACAAGTCCAGAGTCCAGAGGAGGGACACAAAGATGATCAGAGGGCTGGAGCACCTCCCCTATGAAGGCAGGCTGAGAGGGTTGGGGTTGTTCAGCCTGGAGAAGAGAAGGTTCCAGGAAGACCTTACAGCAGCCTTCCAGTACCTAAAAAGGGCCTACAGGAGGGATGGGGAAAGACTCTATCAGGCAGTATAGCAATAGGATGAGGGAAAACTGTTCTAAAATGAAAGAGGGGAGATTTAGATTAGATATTTGGAAGAAACTCTTTACTGTGAGGGTGGTGAGACACTGGAATAGGTTGCCCAGAGAAGCTGTGGATGCCCCATCCCTGGAGGTGTTCGAGGCCAGGCTGGATGTGGCTTTGAGTAACCTGCTCTAGTGGGAGGTGTCCCTGCCCATGGCAGGGGGGTTG
>JAOXJM010000001.1:185833213-185851156 GCA_026413425.1 Tringa solitaria
TGTCCCTGCCCATGGCAGGGGGGTTGGAACTAGATGATCTTTAAGGTCCCTTCCACCTCTAACCATTCTATGATTCTATGATTACAAGGTAGCTGAGGAATACATTTACTCTGCAGTTTTCCTCATAAGAACTATTCTTCTAGCTCTTACAAATTACAATTGCAAGGCAGTGGTTTTCCATCTTTTCTAAATAAGTGGGACTCTGAAAATTTTCCATGGGGACTGAGGATTCCAGTACGGTGCAGTTCAGCCTAGTGATAAAAACTTTGATTTTCCTCAGCAGCTGCCACAGATCCATTAGAAAGCACCAGCAGAAACTAGCAGTCTGAGCACAGATTGAAACCCCCTTTTTCTAGACTGTCGACATCAAAGTAGGCATATCTCTTTTTTAAGCAGAAAGGGAACTGCCTTCGGAAAAGAAAAACAGTCTTGAGGCTGAAGAGCAGGAACTTTCTGGGAATGAGACACTCTGCTTTCTGACTGCGGGCAGGCCATTTAACTTCCCTGTTACCATGTGTCTGCCCAAGGTCAGCAGGCGGCCTGGCTGCCAAAGCCAGCAGCCAGCAATGTAGGAGATTTACACAGAAAAGGAAAAGCACTTGTAGTTGGATAGGGTCATGATATTTTACCTTCAGCAACAACTGCTTGTCTATATTTCACTCTCCCCTCACAAAGTTGAAGAGCTCGCACATAAAAGCAGCAAAAGCATATTCCCATGGGCTCACCCACCCGGAGTGAGGAGGAAGGCAAGCACTGCACAGAAGGAAATCACTGCATTTTCTCTCTCTCAACATCCACACCTGCCCATGTTCATCAGAGAATTTGAATTCATTGCGGATCACTAGCACCAGCTAAGTTAAATGTATTTTAAACATCGAATGTTAATTTCAGGAATGCCTCAGTCTGTTCCAGCGCTAAGAACCAGCTAACATGACACTGTCCTGTTTCATGTGCCAGTTGTACTAATCTAGGCACATTTTCTACTGTTTATATAGCTATCAAAACCAATAAACCCATCCTTTTTTCCCTTAAGAACCCAAAAAGTGATATAATTACTATAACTTTGGTCTTACAGCAATTTTTTTATGTTTTTAACTCTCACAGAAAAAATCACATAAATATTTGTACTACATGTTCTAATAAAGGTTTTCAACCGGGTTTGCAAAAATCAATTCATGCGTACACTGCTGCTGCAAGACAGGAAACTACCTGCTTCATCCAGTCACGTCCAAGAAAATCAGTATTAGCCAGGTGTTAACTAGTCTATGTGCATCCGGGGGGGTCGTGCTACTCTAATGAAACTGATTTTAATAGGAGTTTATTTAAGCCTTCGTAATTTCTCCGTGTAGAAAAGGCACGTGCCTTTCTCCACCTGTCTGTATGTACGCAGCCATCCAGTAATGAGGGAATGAAATGCATTTTCTTCCTGAATAACGGGGCCCCAATCCTGGGTGGAGCATGGCAAAGTTGCATAGAATTCACTGAGTTACTCATTAACTAATAAAACTGAGGAATACAGAGGGCTTGAAATGAACGAAAACACATCTGTTTACACTGAACAGGACACTCAAGTCCTGGGGATGCAAATGCTCCATCCTAACCAGGTCCACTGGGAACATGGCAGCTTTGTGCTCTGTGTGGCCAAGTTACTCTTTTCTCATCTCTCCCAAACTTCTCCCAAATTACTTGCATAAAAGCCATTGGCAAAGCCCCCAGACATTCTGGTTGTCCATACGTGCAATGTTGAGGTCCACTTGGGCAGATCAGGAGGGCAGATTGTTCCAGGAGTCCTGCTAGCTATTTTCCTTGGCATCTGTGCAGTAAGGTTTTGGCAGTATTCAGCGCAGACAGTAAGCAGGGTTCTTTGCAATTTTGTATGGTATAAAACTTTTGTTATGACCTTCATTTTGCAATAAGCTTAGCATTCAATAAAAAAGAATGCTAATGAAAACATGTTTATGAGGGATTAACATGGCAACAAACATAAAACTGCTGCGTAGTTTAAAAAAAATTTACTAAATACTTTTCTCATGACTCCCCTAAATATTTAAATTATTTATACTGACCTTCTGAGAAAATCTAGCTCTTAAATTTAAGCTGCAATACTAAATGTAATAGAAACATTATTAACAGGGTGCTTGAAGCTGCATGCCTCATATAACACATTGGCAATACCCTTCATCACTGCTACGCTCACATGGCACATGAAATTTGGGGGCCTTTGTACTAAAAGTGCTAGGCGTTTTGGTCCCTTCCTCTTTCTCCAGACACTTCATAGGTAATTCCCTGGACAGACAATAGGCACGAAGTCAACTGTCAGCACAAGAGTCATTGGAAGAGCAATCCTGTCCCTTTTACTCTTGGGACAAAGTCCATCCTGCAGGATATTGATTGAGCCACTTGGTTGTGTATCGCAGACGTTCTGTAGCTTGAAGTACCCTGGAGGGGGTGAGCTGTTAGGGATTTTTTTTGGGTTGTCATTAAATCTGAGATCTATTACTTGACAATCCACAGTTGTGGAGGACAAAAGTTCTGAAGATTCACAGGAATCTTCCAGTTGTGTGCTGTATAAATGTAAACTTTACTTCTCATCCTTGTCTAGCTATCATCCCATTAGCACAAAGCGTCCATTTCAGTCTCATTTGTGTTGAGCCTTGTAAAACATCTGTCTTCGTAATTATCAAGCTCTGGTATGGTCCATGTTTGAACACTGATTGATACCACTCATATCTAAGATAACTCATTTTGGGTTTTGGGATCAGAGGTTAGACCATAGGGTTGGATGACAGGGAGAACAACTTGGGGCACAGACACTATATTACTTAAAAAGAGACTGACTGGTGTGGGATGTTTATCTTAGGAAAGGATAAATCAGATATGATAAACAGATATGACCCAGTCAAGCATCTGCAGTCCTTCCTTCAGTGAAGCCCAGCAGTCACAGCTGTTGTGTCAGGGAGACTTTTCTAAAACTTTTCTAGCCTTTCTGGTTGGATGGACAGATAATTTTGTTGTAACAGTACTTGTAAATACTGCTAAACTCAACGCTCAATGCAAGTAGTGGTGATTCCAGCCTTCTATTCGCTCCCAGCAGTACCAAACACAGGGAAGGAAATTAAAGTAAATGACAGGAAAAGCAAAGCAGCTTTTCTCAGGGCAGGCATACTTTAGAGATACACACTTAAAAACATGCTTAACACGGTGCCAGAGAGTAAGAGGTACAGCCAGGCCAAATAGCTTGAGGGATGTTTGTTACCACTGCCTATTCTGCAAGCACATTCAAAGTCAAGTCCCTTGAGACAGCAAAATTTCATCTATTCTCCTTCCAGCCCTGCACCACAGAGCACCAGACAGGTCGTTAGTTCTGGCATCTTTAAATGAAAATTCAAAATACTGCAATTTTCCTGTTTACATTATAAAGTTAATAATGAAATTCATACAGACTGAATGCTAACAGAATGGTTTGCTACGATCATTTTATATGTACGGTGCATTTTAATTGAATGAACATTTTCTGCTGCTTGCAGTGCCTAGATTTATATCCCTAGAAACTGCCTGCCCTAGATCAGAACAACACTGAAAACCAAGTTTTTGTGACCATTTTAAGATTGCTTGCAGTAGTTTTGCTTTCATTAGGTTTGCTAATGTCAACAGCTGAAGTAAACCAATTACTCCAAAAGGCTTTGTTGCCTGGTTGCACAGATTTTGAGAGCAGGAAAGACAAAGGATGGAAGCAAGAGTTCAGAGAGCCCCAAACCAGGTAATAATGCTAAAACACCCAGTGTTGTTCATGCCAATAAGATCTCCATCCAGTTGTGCACTTCAGCTTTGGACAGGGAGGTGCACCTCCAGATGTCCCACTTGCTTCTACCACTTTTCAAAAAAACTATCCTGTGCCATTACTTTCACTGTGGACAGATATTCACACTCCCAAACTATGGAATGGCTTCTGGAGGTCTATGTGCAACAGCTACTGTAGCATGACTTAGGGATTTTGTCAGGGGCACGTACTGGCTCAGGACTTGTGATGCTCAGGAGGGCTGGCATTAGTCTTGCTGACAAAACCAAAACGGAGTGCACACCTCCCAGAGGAGGTGCCAATAGAAGGCATGTGCTATCAGTGAAAATGTGCAGGATACTGGCCTTCATCCAAGATCATCATCCCAAAATTCAGACGCCAGTTTTACTCTCGGTAAGCCGGTAGGCAGTATTTCGTTCTGTGGCATTCATTCAGCAGAGCAGATCAGCTAATAATCCAAATATACAGATGTTTTTTCTTTCAGACTTTTGACTTGAATATGCTTATGACAGTGACTGAAACTGTGTTTTCTGGCTGACCTGAAATACAACATCAAACTAAACTCTGATCTGCTCTGCCAGGTGTGTCAGGGTAACACATGGCTCTGCACGGCACAGGCTAACCCAAGCGAAAACAGGAGGCAGACTCGAACACTAAAAAGCCAAGGTCCTGTAGCAAATACTCCTTGAAGCTATTTATTGGTTTTGAGGTAGTATGTAATTCTGTCCTGGAGTTAACTATGAAAAAGGTAAGAGTTTTAAATACTGCCCTGAAATACAAGATTATAAAATGTGGTGAACCTGCCATCTGGAGTGGTGCAAGCTGAATACACAGGCACTCACTACATTTAAAATGACAGCCCAATCCACAAGAGGAATTACCAGGAAAACAAAGCGGACAAACGCTCTTTTGATCGTTACCTTGATTCTCCTATTTACATGAACCGCTTGTTTGCCAACTATCAGGTAAGTGCTCGGTGTGCAATGTGATGGTTAAAAGGCCAGGGCTATTTTTAGCCGTGCACACATTGCAAGGTAGCAGAAATGTAGGACAATTCACACAGGCATGGCACGGGCAATTCTTGCCTGAAAGCATGCAGAGCTCTTGAACTGCTGCTTGAAGAGAGAGGACCACTGTCCCCGTCAAGAGCTGGTTTATACCTCTGTGTCAAAATATAGTCCAAACGTATATGCCCTCAAACACGAGTGGCCAAGTGCAAGAGATGCTTTTGTCTGGGGCCCCTGTTTAAGGCACCAAAGGGGTGAGACAGGGCCACCGCGTGACCCTCGCAAGCAGCCTCCCAGGCTTTCTGACCTGAAACTTTTAGTTCCGACCCATCTGCTTTAAATCCTGTGTTGGCACTGGCTCCAGGTTCATGCAGAACGCAGAGGGACCCCCAGAGGACACAGAGCTGGGCAGATCGCCATCCACCTCACTCTCCTCACCTACAGCCCAGCAGCCAGGGCAAGGATACAAGGACATGGGCCAGCCAAGGGCAACTTAGCAAGGCTCCAGACCAACTCTGGGCAATCTGGGCAATAGGCTAACAAAAGGCATTCAATTTGTTGACAATTAATAGAAGAGTTTCTTTGTAAATTTTTCCATCCCATAAGGACATTAATGGACACTGGTGTCATCTCCTGAGACCTGTGTCCTTCTGATAAGTTTCTCAGGTACTTTGTCTTGGAGGTTGTTCCGAGCTGCAGCAGAGTTGCCATTCCACATGGAGTGGCACGTAGGAGAGAAAGCAGCATTTTTTCTAGCTGCCTGGGGCAATGAAGCAGCTTTTGCTGCCGGGAAGAGAGAGGAAACACAGATGTAACTGCAAGCTGGTCCTCAGAGGTGCCAGACGAGTTTGATGTCAGTGCAGAAGATGGCCTAGTTCAGAAGGAGGGTAGGCACGGCAAAATGGGGAGAAGGAACCGAGCTCCCTTGAGCATGACAAAGCCACATCAGATAACCATCCATGCACACTTCCCACACCTCAAAAGTCAAAGGAAGAAGCAGTGTTATTTGGGGTAGAGCTCAGAGCAATGAGATGCAGCTGGCAAAAGGAAAATACTATTAGGGCTGAATGATAGGAAGCATCTGAAACGATGAGCCAGTTGCACACGATTTAAAATGTGAATGCAAGAAAGAAAAAAAAATTCTGTGCCTGACCCGTCATTTTACCATACTGCAAATTCTCATTTAACTGCAGAAAACCATGTCTGAGTTAAGTTGAATAGAGTTCCTGCAGAGTTATTAACAGAAAGGCTCAGGGTGAGAGAGGTGGTGGCTTAGCTACCGCTCAGTAACTGTCTGCAGATTATTTAATGTCTGAAATGTGCTTTAAAGATGAAAACCACTGAATGCTTAGTAAATTAGAACAAAAAAAAAATCTCCAACAGTGGCATCTATTAAATTACAAAATAACCTCTCCAGGGAAGCCTCAGAAGTATTGTCACTAAATAAATTTAAAACCGAACAGCTTGAAATGTATTTACTATAGGAAAGAGACCTGCATTTGCCCCAAGGAAAAGAGATGAAATGTCCTAAGGCTTCAATGGTCTTTCATCTCCAGTTTTTTATCGCTCTTTCCTGATGCACAGGGGAGAGAGATGATTATTTAAACTGGTTTTTTTCCTCTGGAGCTGTCTAGTGAAATGTGCTGACAGGTGCTATCCATCGACTGTGTATTTCAGGTAATTCACAAGGCAGGCAAATAAGGGGGCCCGCATTCCTTGACAAAAAGCACACACACTCTGGAGGAGGATGCAGCTTCTCTTTGAGACCAAGACAAGCTGCCAGCCTTTGCCATTTTCAAGACACACCAAAAAAATTCTTACCCAGACACATTTCCAGACAGCTGCACACAGCAAGCAGCGAGCACCAGCTCGGTCAATCCTAGGATGTCACAGGATGCTCAGAACAAAAGGAAGAGGCAGCATTTTCTTTTTCCTTATGCTCCTACTGCATGTGGTCTGTGCAGAAAGAGCAGCTCTTTTCTCTTCTACCGCTGACAAGAGCCAGGACTGAGGTTGTTTACGTTACCCATAGCAGAGGGAGAGGCAGGGGGCAGGAGGAAGGTGAACTGGAGTCCAAAGAGCAAAGTCAGCTGGTGGGAGAAGGGATTCAGACATCGCCGGCTTTTACACAGTAACAAGAGGCTCAGCTGTTTTGACTCTGATTTCCTGTCAGAGCTATACCCCGACCCGTGATGGTTATGTATTGCAGCCCCTGTGCTGGGAGCACCTCACCGAACAGCCTAAAAATCTACAGAGTAGGCCAGAGGCTCCAATGGGGTTTTTTATAGCCTCCAGGTAAGAACTGCCTCGTCCCCTGTGAAGCCCTGGGAGGGACTGTCAAGTCTGGAGCATGACTGACAAGTCAGAGGATGGCTCCAAGTTGGTGAGTACCAATTACGGTGGAGGAAGTTCCTTTGATAGGAGGCTGAAGTGTGGGATTTGCAGCTCCTGCCCCACCAACTGCAGCTCAGCGAGAAGTGACAGGGTAGCAGAGACTATCTGAGGGAGGGAGCTGTGGTCCAATACAGTAGATGCCATCAAGAACAGCAGGGAAGATTACATTAACTACTTTTTCTTAACTTGTAGGTAGCTTCAATATTTTATTAAATTACACTTACTTCATCAGTTCATCATCTATAGTTTTTTGCAGTAAATAGTAAGTACAGCAAAAAAAAAATTATTACTGAGATGTGTATGCAAGACTTCTTTTTAAGAGTACACACATGGGTCCTCAGCAGAATTACTTTACTGTGGAGTTACCATCTCTGCTTAGCAGTAGGGGGCTTATACTTTCCTTTGCATTCAGCAAGGTGATAAAATTTGTACAGATATTCCTCAGACACGGAGATGTTTGCAGGTCCCATTAACCTGCAGGGTAGGAGAAAGGGAGAGAGAGAGAGAAAAAAGAAAATTGGAACTTCTCAAATGACATTTTCCTTTCCAGCTACGCTCTGTGGTCCAGGTTGGCAGCACGTGGAAGTTGGGTAAGAGCTGATAAACTCCATTTCCAGAGGCAATGAGACAAGGACGGCAGGAGAAGGCAGGAAGAAGAGACACTGGTTCATTTCATGCAAGACAGTCCTTAGTGAAATTTACCTACGCAGCATCAGGAATAGCTAATGAGGATGGCTGGCCACTGTCTCACCTTGGTTTTTTATCTTTATGGGCTCTTAAGAGAACTTGTCCAATCCTGCAGTTTGCCAAGACGTAGTATGTGATTGGTAAACCCAAATTTCTTCCTATCACTGTTTGTCCTGCTTTCTCTAGGATAAAGTCCCAGTAGTGCAGTACAAAATGGCAAGCCAGGTACCATAATTCAGGCAAGAAATCTGAGCTGTACTTCAAAACCCAAGATGCTTGCAAGAGGAAGTCTGATGTGGAAAAAGCATCTTGCATCACAAGATCTTTGCAAGTTAGACATCAGAAATCAATCCAGAACTCCCCTTCTCAGAGTATTCAGGTGCTCAAAACACGTATTTCTCAGTGGTAAAATTTTCATGCTGTATCTTAATGGGTATTTACTTGATAACCAACAGCTGCACCATCAGAATTAGAATCAAAGTCTCAGTTATGGAGAACTCTTTGTTTTGAATCAAATTTGTCATTAAAATTCATCAAATGAAAATTTCATTATCAGAAAATATGACTGATGTTCTAGAAGATTTTTCAAGAGGTATATTTAAACCGAACTAGAAAATGAGGGCATATTCCAGTATATCTACCAGATTGTTGTAAATTACAGATAAAAATGTTTTTTAATTAGAGGCTTGTTTTATGATAAGGTATGTTAATATTCATACTTGCTCAGGGAAAATAAAGTCACAGTAAATGTCCCAAACTTCATTATAAAGGCGTTTGATTCAAATCATATTCTAAAAATAACAGTAAATCTTGTTTTATTGCAAGTTTCTTGCAGCATATCCATGCTACGATGCAAACCAAAACACGACGCATTATATTTTACATACAGCCTCATGAAATATCTGAATGAAATATTTACTGTATGTAATGGATGAATCAATAACAAACAATTTCTGAGCTTTTCTCTTAATAACCAGTGATCCATTCATCTCTCCTTCCCCCCAAAATATGTTGTAAATATCATTCTGCAAAGTTTATTGAAGTACTTGTAACAAACATCCTCAGTAAAAGATATATATTTGATTGATACAGCTGAATCACAGGGATGCCTTTTCGGAATTTTATTACATTGTTTCACTTCCTACAGAACAAATAATCAATTAATTTTCTTTTAAATAAATACTTGAGGAAAATGTGTCACATTGAATTTATGGAATTTCTGAGCTATTTCACCTCCACAGGTTTTTGCTGAGCGTTCTCCATGTATGACGACAATCTTTTTAGGAAGACATTTGGATGCACTTTGTTCAAAGTGTTACAGCCAAAATCCTGGTACAGACGAAAAGACACGTAACTTATGTGCAAAGCCAAGAATGTATTGTTAGCGTCACTGAAACTTTAACTTGCAAACATTGAATTATTAATCCCAATCTAATTATTATAAGGAAAAAAAAAAAATGCTATTAACTCTCAATAATATAATGATACAGGTGAAACTGTTACACACATCCTAGGCTTAGTTCCTACCCCTTCTCCACTGTTATACTCACCTTTCCACAGCCCACCTGGATCCTAACGTAGCTGGCTTCACACTACATATGAGGTTTTACATAAACTGAACACTTTCTCTCTGTTCTCTTTGCTACCCCTAAAACCAGTTTTGCCCAGTTCCCAGGTCTGCCTGTATTTAAAAGGCAATTAGTCATTGACCACTGATGCGTTGTTTATAGCTGCGGGGTCTCAAGTACCATCCCATGCCCTCTACTGGCATCTCATATCTGAACTCCTCTGCAGTGCATCCAGTAGTTTTCCTTTCAAGGCCTCTGCTATTGATACCACATTTATAGTCCTCTACACTGCACCATTTTGCTAGGGTCCTACCTTCATCATTAAATAACTACCTGTCACTCTCAGCCAAATAAAAATTACGGTTATATCACACAACTTTACAAAGCTAAGCAAAAGTAGAACAAATTGTGTAATAGTCACCTGGTCGTTAGGAAAGTGCTATTGCAGCTAAACAAGTGAAGGAAAGCCTGGACAAAGCCTTAAGTCCTGAGCCTTACAGAGCTCCTGCAAAACCCATGGCCTGTTACAAACAGCAGCAACGCGTGTTACCATGAATACAGTAAATACTGAGCTATAGAGCTACACAAAGTTCGGATACATGACAGCCTACAAACGTAGTCCATCCTTGAAAACCTCCACCACATCGTCACAATGCCTCACAAACAGCCAGGGGAGGGAACCGACTCATTCAGACTCCACAGTCATTTCATTTTTACTTGGAAGTAATTAACTTCACATCACTATTGGTAACAGCTGTCCTGACCTAGCTGTGTTAATTGGTGACTCTACTGTAGTTTCCCTCCTACCTTGAAGAAAGTTAGCCTGCTTTAAAAGGGAGGGGAAAAAACCAAAAACAACAACAAAAACCCCAAAACCAAAAAACTTCTAAGGTTTCTTTTGCTGGTGACTGTTTTTTCCACACACTTTAGCCCAGCAAATAGCATGCAGGAAAGTAGGAAAGTGTTTCCTCAGAAGCAGGACCTGGCTTAATATTGAGCCATAAACAGGTCCCTAGTCCTAGGACCCAGTTCTCTTCCTCATGCATCAGCAGTTCCTTGCATGACCTTAAGGGAGTCACTGGTAACCTGTGGCTTGGGGCTGATCTTCCTCCTGCCAAATTTGGGCAGAACTGTCACTTAAGACCTTATGACAAAGCAGTCCAACAGCTATAGATAAAACACCATTTGAACCCAAGCTACTATTTTATTATCCACAAAAGTCATCTCCATGCTGGTTTTGTCATTTCTGACATGGACCCTTTAAACTTGCACAGTAACTGCATCAGCCCTGCACACTAGATCCCAGTGAACAGCCCACCTGAAATAAGTGCTATGTGTATCCCTGGATGAGCTGCAAGAAAGACACTGCCCTACCTTCCTTACTCCCTTTTTGTACTGCAAGGCAATCATATTCTGGAAGCAAGCATCGGGATGCTGTGCTTTTCATCAGCATCCTTCTAGGAAAAGCCTAGGACAAAAGAGGAAGGAGGGGGAAATCATAGTACTTCATTCTGTAGCTCCTTTATTGTTCTTCCCTCAGTCCTGACCTTGCCAGCTTCAAACTAGCTCCCGCTGTGCAGGTCCCTACTACACTCTCACAGCAACTCCTGTGCCTCAGAAACATCCTGCTTGCGCTCAGTTCACTTATTCTTCATTTTAGATCAGTCTGAACAGAACGTTGAAGACAATGAAAATTCAGCTATATTTGACTGAAATTTCACGGTTACAAACATGTCCAATTTAATTGATTTTCAGGGACAATTTCCTCAAATTCTGGATTCCCCCTATCCTGACTGATTCCAGCTCCCAATTATATTGTCATTTCCATTTCGCTCTTAAACAAAAATAGAGAGGTACTTATATTCACAATTACTCCACACAGCTCCCTATAGTACAAGTTTTTGTAAGCAGATGCTTGTCAAAAGATGCTTTGGCTTTCTACCCACTGATACGTGGAAAGCCTGCGGCATCAGGCCTGCAGGTCAAAGTGGAGCTTTGGAGTTACCGCAGGAAAAAACCACAACCCTAAAACACCCCCACAATTTTTTGTTTAACAGCGTTAGCTTCCCTAGTAGACTCAACGCAAAGTTATGAGCATTGCTGTATGTACTGGAATACTACCCCATCCTGTTTTCTTCTGGTACCCTGGTGTTTTATGCTGCTTCTGCTGTATGTCCCTCAGGTCTGGAGGCACTGTAAAATGTTCCTGGACTTTCATAAATTATAAAAATCACAGCAACCATACATTAATCACTCTATATCTCAGATTTACACTGATCTCTGCAAGTAGGCAATATGCAAAACATTCTTTACCATACCATTTAGGAGAAATTATGGCAATAGGTGATTGTTTCTGTTAGTGAATATTCTAGATGTAGAAATTACTGAGAAGCGTAGCTGTTATATGAGTGGTTTGAATTATAGCTGCAGGCTGAGTCTAAGTCTGAGATTTCTTGGAGAAATTATTATATGAATCTTCTAAGTACTTGATACTATTAATCTTCTCTCTCTTCATACTAACTCTTGAACTTATCTTCTCTTTTTAGGGCATCTGTCATCTCCAATTGCTCAGTTTAACCTATGCACTCCCAAATGAGCCTGTTAGCTCAGCACAGAGGCACCGGATGCACAAAAAGCCTGAACTGCATCTTTCATTCATTTTGCTCAAAACCAAACCATTCCTGAGGGCTCTTCTCAAATGGAAACATCGCCACGATTCAGACACTCCCATGTGTTTTTCTTTACTAGACTTTATATAGCATTTTTCTCCAGAGCACTTCCACTGCCTTGCTTATGACAATTAATGAAACCAGGCCAGCACAGAGAGAAGGTATTTAATGTCACAGCATAAAGGTTACTCAGCCCATGGTAGCCTGTTCAGCACTGCACATTTCTAGCACTCTCTCCCATTTATTTCTAAGTACCCCTATCCAAAGGTCTTCTAAAATTAGGCCAAATGCAATCAATTCATACAGCACCATTGTTTTCCCGTGTTTCAAAGCAGTTATTCAGGACTGTTATATGGTCTGAATTGATTGAGCATGGGGATTACTTTATCTCCAGGGGAGATGATGATCAGCATTTCCCACCCAGTTCCTGAGATGTCTTTACTAATTTATCTTAATAACATCTTTGTGTTTTGACTCAGAAGGAAAGAGATCAAAGCAGAGAACAAGGCAGGCATACTCTCAAGATTAAAATTGGCCAGAGGCAATCAGCAGAGCAAGTAAACAGCTCTTCAGCAGTCCATACTAAAACCTGGTCTAACACGAGTGGGTTTGTGCTCCTGCAAGCTCTCTCCCAGTTAGCCCAGTTGGCCTGGGAGGTCACAACTGCTGTGCATGCTATTTCTTGTCGTCATCCCATCCCTATTGTTATTGAACTTTGTTAACCAGTAACATTACCACAAACCTTGCAGTTGCCCTTTTCTCATTAGTAAGACAGCACAGAACTGTATTCCTTTTGGGAATAGGGGCTGACCTTGCAGGTACACCAGGCAGCTCCTGGCTTCTCTTCACCCTGAGCCCTGACTTGCTGAGCAGTACTCATCTGCCAGCCTGAATGCAGTGCTCAGTAACCTCAGCATAAAATCTGGGACTCAAAGGGCCTACATATTTCAGTGTTTCAACACCATCCCATTTCACTTCAGCCAAAGTAGAGGACACGGCAGGAGGGGGAGCCCATGTTTTATGTGAAGCTCGGTAAGTATGGTACCCTGCCATCTCTGATGGTCCTCTCTGTTCAGACTTTCTCATCCCTGAGAGGTGAAATTGCTTCGCTGTAGGTTGGCTCCATGTCACATCTGAAACATAACAACCTAATCAGAAGGGTAAATGAGAGGAAGATTGCATTCCTTGTCTTTCTGTATGGGAGCCTAAAACATAACTCCTGCTTATTTTCTTGGCTCCATTTCATATTAAGAAGACAGACTTGATGCAAAGTAGTGCTTCAAAGTGTTTATTTCAGCTTCCATTGGAGCTTAGTTTTTAAAGTGGACTTTGCTTCCACTGAGCTCAGGAGCCACAGCAATTGAGTTTAAATGTGATTTATTTTTATTTTTTTTTAATCAATGAGCATTAGGCCTACCCTGAGCTCTCATCTTGCTCAAAGCCAGAGGTGGACAGAAGCAGCTCACCTTTGATTGAGAATCAATGCATACAAATACAAGGGTCGTAGAATCATAGAATGGTTTGGGGTGGAAGGGACCTTAAAGATCATCCAGTTCCAATGCTCCTGCCATGGGCAGGGACACCTCCCACTACAGCACATTGCTCAAAGTCCCATCCAGCCTGGCCTTGAACAGTTCCAGGGATGGGGCATCCACAACTTTCCTGGACAACCCATTCCAGTGTCTCACCACCCTCACAGTAAAGAATTTCTTCCTAATATCTAATCTAAATCTCCCCTCTTCCAGTTTAAAGCCATTACCCCTCGTCCTATTGCTCCACTCCCTCAATAAACTGTCCCTCCCCATCTCTCTTGTAGTCCCCCTTTAGGTACTGGAAGACTGCTATAAGGTCTCCCCAGAGCCTTCTCTTTTCCAGGCTGAACAACCCCATGTGCCTGGGAACAACAGAGACACACTTCCCTTGGAACAGGGAGTTGGATCCTGTTAAGCAGCAGCTCTGAAAGGGACACAACAGGTCACAGTGGAAGAGCATCCAAATGTCAGTAGCACCATGCTCTAATGAAAGGAATCCTGCTGCTACCTGTGCAGTAGCACGCTGAACACAGAAATGGTGTGCCCTCCCTATTTGGCAATGATGAGACTGCTGCTGACACACCTGAACCCAGATCTTGGCTTTGAAGTGCTGGAGACATGGGAAAGGCATTTGCAGTTTGACAGTGCTGTCAGTTTTGCAGGTACTCTCATCTTTCTTCTCTTTCCAAAGCTTTGCATACACTACAGACATCTTCAATGCTAACAGTCAACCTGTGATGGAGCCCAACACTAGGGGACAGAAGACTCCATGTAGGTCTTAAAAAAATTACATTGGGCAGGTGTAGGTCTCCTTGTGCTAAATGTTCGTCCAAAAGGTAGAAACCAATTCAGCCAGTCCCTTCCTATCTGCTGCTATGAAAGGAACAAGGAAGACGCTGCTAGCCCCAAAGAGGTGAGCAACCCTGTCTCTGCAGGACACCCTGGTGTGTGCTGTTCTCCAGAGTTCTGCTGTGACCCATACCTAGAGGGAGACAAGCTAAGCTTAACCTGGGAAACTTTAAATGAGAAACTAATCTTAGTCCTGAGTCACCACCTGACTGGAGACTAGAACTTGAGGGCTCCTTCATGAAGAGCCTGTCATAGTGCTGGAAGCCAGGTCCCACCACACAGGTGAGGAAGGAGTGAGGAATACAGCCCCAGGGCTTGGGCTCCACTCCATTCCATCACAACTTGCCATTATGGGTGAGCCCAGCACTGACTCCAATGTTTCCTTTAGAAAAAAAAATCATATTTCTAAAGTCTCATAATTTTCATTTTCTTTGTATATGGTATTGCTTCTGTCTCTACAGATTGTGTTTGTCACTGTCCTCCATCTTCTTTAGATTCATTGGTGAAAATAGACCATAAAGGTAGAAATACTAATTGAAAAAATTTGCCTTCTTGAAACTGCTTCTGAAATTGCTAAGCATTGCTAAGCAATGTGAAGTGCCCAACACCCAGCCATTGCTTTTAAACAGCTAGACACCTACCCATTGCCTTTTTTTTTTTAAACCAGGTAAAAGCCCTGCCAGATTTATCATGATATTCAGGGTTCCGCCATGCATGTCAAATCAAACAGCCACTGGGCCCTTTGGAGCTACCGCTAGGTTCACTGCAGTCTCTACAGAACTAGACCATCAGCCCTAATTACAGTTTTCCATGACAAAGTAGTTTTAATCTCCATGCAAGACATGTGTCAGCCCTGTTTAATCAGGGAGGAAATTGGGCAGAGATGAAGTCAGGGTGATTAGCTCTTCTATCTCCCCTTGATATCCCCTCCACAGGAGAGCGTTTACAGAATACAAAAAAGCATCAGCAAATTTCTCAAGTCCAGAGAAGTAACACCAGACAGGTTAGCCATGCCACTGGCACAAATTGTTCCCTGCTCATAGCCTCAGCAGGTCTGATTTCACTCCTTTATGTGGAAACACAAACTGTATCTCACTTCCTACAAGGCTGTCCTCACTCAGGCTGGGGGCAGGCAAGCTCCCAGAGTCACAAGAGCAATGAGTTTCCAGAACAGCATGCTTTTGCGGGAGGCTGAGCATCCTCACATAGAGGATCTGCTGTGATCTTCTGGCATCTAAAATCATAGAACGGTTTGGGCTGGAAGCGACCTTAAAGATCATCGAGTTCTAACCCCCCTGCCATGGGCAGGGACACCTCCCACTAGACCAGGTTGCTCAAAGCCTGTCGTCGTAGGAGAGGTGCTCCAGCCTTCTGATCATCTTTGTGGCCCTCCTCTAGACTTGCTTAATCACGGCTACGTCCTTCTTATGGTGAGGACTCCAATACTGCATGCAGTACATCCTGAGCCTCCCACCGGGACAGCAGAGCTCTTATCTCCACCATGGCACTATGCTGCTTTGAAAACCCAGGAAGGACAATCTCAAGATATTGACTTCTCTCAGCTACCTCTATTGAAAGGGGATGACCAGTCTTTTGAATCCTGTGCTGCCATTATGCAAATAATGTGTCTCTGCCACCAGCAGCACCTCAGAACAGGTCAGTGTCAATGTGCGCTTGGTCACTCCAACAAAGGACCATCAGTGGTCCCTCTGGACCCAGCAATACTGACCCACACAAACCTTCCCCTCTGGTTCCTTCTCCAGCTGCCTTACACTGAGCAGAACTGGTATTTCATGGATGAACTCAAACAAGTGACTTCCAAACAGTACGTTATCTTTCAGCTACATCATTAAAATTACAAAAAAACTCCTCATAATAAGGTATATTATTTGTACAGCTTTTGTCATTCCAAACAGCTGTCTAAGTTTTGCTCTTTAAGTCTTGTACCACAAGGCTTCTTTCTTAGACTTTAGACCATTTTCACGGCACTTCCTTCATATCTCAGTAACTTATGTCACTAAACATGAACGTCAACATTGACCAACATTGTTCTCACCAGTGTCTATCCAACAGGAAGGTGTGTTGATGGCTTAGTCATAGTGGGTAGGACACCCTGAAGAACAAGCTCTTCCCAAGATCTGGTTGGGCTGCTCATTTTCTGAAACCTAGTTGCTCATAATATTTTCTTAGTAAATACTATACTAATAGGTTTTCTTTCTAGCGTGAAAAGTGGCCCTCTGAAAATCATGTAACCATTTAACTTTTTTCCCCTACAGTATAAGAGAAAATAAGAGGGGACAAAAGTCAGTACACTGGAGGAAAAATAAGGAAAAAGCCTTCTAACTCTGAAAAGCAACTAGAAGCAATTTACAGTGACAACCTTTGGGTTTTGATTATTATTTTTTTTTAATGGAAACCCTGTGCTTGCATGTTATGATGCCAAATAGTGATGTGATAATGTTTGGCAGCTGTACTTTATAACACACATATCTTTGCAATATGTGGGAAACTAACTTATCTGCAAACTCCCCTTCATATGTATGTGTATACAAATTTTTTTTCTGCTTCAAGGTTACACTTTTCCATCTTTAATTTTCTTGACTGTGTTTTTTGCTTTTTGATTAAAAGCAATGGAAGCAAACATCCCTTTACTTCCTCCTCCCCTTTGTTAAGGAAAGCAGAACAGCTCTACAAACCAAAGCCACTAACTTTAATATAATACACTAGATACTAAATGGTTCAGCAGCTTCAGAGAACAAAAAAAACCAAACAACCCACAAATATATTTTTATGTAAAAATATCCCAGTCTGAAAGCTGTGCACCTGCTACTTCCAGCCCTTCTCACCCAAGCCTGTACCCAGGAGCACAGAGAGCTCAGCACACTGAAGTACTAATAGCCTCAAGGAGGGGAGAAGCAAGTTGAGGTTGTTGCTTCACTGAACTCAGAGCCACCATGTCTCAGTTTGCAGGTACATGTGTCTCTCCTGCAATATGTATAAAAGTACTGAAAATGTGGTCAGCCAGTTTTTAGGGTGGCGGCAGAGCGGTGGGGCAGGCCAAGCTCTGTGCTGCAGCCAACTTCTTCACCCCGTGAGAGGAACAGATGGAATACCTGGCAGCCGTTTTCACTGTCAGGCCTCCACGCTGCAGTACCGGCAGACATTAAGATGTGCGCTACGTATTTTAGGAACGGAAAGAAAAGCATAAGTAACATTTAGATGAGCTTTCCAAAGTTGGGAGTAAAGTTTTGCTTTAAGGCCTGCCGCCCCCACACCGTTGAAAGCCGCTTCGCCAGGCCCGCCCCGCGCGACCGTTATCACCTCAGGCGACCGTTACCGCCTCAGGAAGGGGACGCCCCGTGCCCCCTCCCCCAGCCCCGCCACCGCCCGCTCCCGCCGCGGGGCCAGCGGCGCCACCTGCCGGCCGCCGCCCGCACC
>JAOXJM010000001.1:185855976-185869220 GCA_026413425.1 Tringa solitaria
TCTAGTCCAACCCCCCTGCCAAAGCAGGTCCACATAGAGCAGGTTGCACAGGAACGTCTCCAGGCAGGTTTTGAATGTCTCCAGAGAAGGAGACTCGACCACCTCACTGGGAAGCCTGTGCCAGTGCTCTGTCACCCTCAAAGTGAAAAAGTTCCTTCTGATGTTTAGATGGAACTTCTTATGTTCAAGTTTGTGCCTGTTACCTCTTATCCTTTCAAGTGAGGAAGGGGAAAGGCACAGGCACATGTCCTCTTGCACCTCTCCCTTGGGTGGGAGTGACCTCCTGCCACCGTATCAGGACAGCAGCCATGAGTGGGACACCCCAGGCTGGGGTGCAGCTGCTCAGCTCCCCAGATCAAGCCACCACAAGTTGGCCCCCAAGATCATTCTCACCATAAGCCACAGGGTATCCCAGTGTGAAGATATTATCCAACCTTAAAGAAACTACCAAAACATTTTGAGCCATTACAACTCAGTCCGTCTCTCTGACACTGATCACAGCTTGAAGTTGTCAAGTTTCTCAAAGTCTGTAACCAAGAAAAAAAACTCCAGTGTGGCATCACCTTACCCAACAGAATCACGGACACATTGAGGCATTGTTCACAGCAACATGAAACGCAGGGTTGGGGGTTTGGCACCTTTTTCATTTCTGGTCACATTCAGCCATCTATGAAGTCATTCACACAATCAGGCCTGTTTCTGAAGAATGTTTAGAAATGTGCATTTACTTAGGAAAAAATAAAATCAAGACTACGAAACCCAACTTATTAAGCGCCAACACGACATGGAACAAACAGAGAAGTGTAAACAGAAAACAGCAGCACAGGCTAAGTGAAACCCCAGTTAAAGAATCCAATGCTGCAGGACTGACCATAAAGTTTAAAGAAGCCAGCCAGGAAGAAACCCACTTGTTCTTAACTGAAGTACTGTGAGCTCCTGCTAACAGAGTGGCACTACCAGTGAGGTCTTTCCTCTTCAGGTGTTACAAGCCTACACAGTTTTGCTTTTGATTATGTAGTAGCAGACTATCACAGTATTACAGTCATTCTATACTTGCTGCTAGCTAATTACCAGCTGGTAAGTCCATTAAATGCTATACTGTTCATGCAAGTGAGAAACACACACCCGTTCCATAGGTACAAAAAACCTACCACCGTTTCAGCGAGAAACACATTGCTCTTGGGCAGTTTTCTGTTCCCACTGAAAACAAAAATAACCTGACTGATTTTGGTGTGTGCAGAGGTTGGTCAGCAAAACTGGTTAATTCATCTTTTAACACAAAAGTAAATAGACAGGAGCAGTTACCCACAAAAATTCTGGGTTGACAGTCAAGTGGCAGATGGAGCTGTTGTTGCAGACACTTTTCAAGGTCTACGTAAACTTTGACATGCAACATTTAGTAGAAATTTGCATGCAAGCAAGGTAATAGAGCTACTGAGGAATTTGGGGGTTGAAGGTATTTAACAAGAACACAGGGTGAAAGGGAAACTGAACAGCTTTGGATGAAGAAATTAATTCTTGAGCTTGGATAATGAAGTGGTGGCTCGGCCTAATACTTATGTTACACTGTGGCCAGTGCAGACACCTCAGTCCCAGGTAGTGCTCATGACCCTGTGCAAGAGGGCTCAGCTGTCCCAGGCAGAGAAGAGCAGCCAGCATTTGAAGGAAACAAAGGTGCAAGGGAATATTGTCTCTCCTCCTCACATTTTCTGCCATTTTGCACTCTGACATCCTCTCCCTTACCCAAACAATCCCTGCTGGAGGAATGAAATTTCTCCCATAGCTAGGGAACACTCTCAGTTGTTACCATTCACGAGCAAGACTTTGGTGTTTTGCTAGTTGCTTCCATCAAAACAGCAGCTTGGTGCTCAAAGAAGACAACCCAGTGGTAGGAATTATTAGAAAGAATAAGGAACCATCACTATGCCAAAAGTGGAGGCAGTTCCAGTCTCCTCATGTCGAGATAGCAGAACTGGAAAAGTTTGATTATCTTTGCTGCTTTTGAAACATGAGGGATGGCTTCTTTATAGCCTTAAAAAAAACCCAAACCCCAAACCGCAGATAACCAAAGCAGTATTGTAAAGGTCTATGAGGCATGAGGACGTTGGTCAGCGGCTGACCATTCAGCATGTCCTCTGCCCCCAGAACTAGGGATGGTCAGATTAGGTCCAGTGATAGGCACCGGATTCAGAAAAAAGGTAATCAGAGGCAGTTCACACAGTCGCAGCTTGCCAAGGAGCACCTGCACTTGTAGTTTCTGTGGGCTGAAAGAGAGACTGGACTTGGAAGAGAGATCCATTGCAAGTTACTAAACAGTTAAACTCAACAAGCTCGGGAAGTCCTCTGGGCTGAAAATCACTCACAGCAACAGGGATGTCTGGGGGAGTTACTATACACTCTTATCTTGTTCTTACTCTCCCCTAGGCGCCCGTTTCTGGCCACTGCTGGCGGCAGCCTGTCTCTCTTGTACAGTACAGTTTCCCAGTACAACCACTGTTCTGTTCTTTGATCTCGGCCTCTCTCCCCAACAAATGCCAGTCTGGTCATGAACTCCAGTGCTTGACCTGGTTTCTGATGTTCACATCACACACACTGGCACCTCCCACATCCTCAAAGAAGTCCTAAAGCAATCCTTTGGGGGAAGGAGAGTTAAAATCCTTGCCAATAACTATTACATATGTAACACAAGAAAAGGCCTGTTGGGTTTGTTTTGGTTTACGTTGTTGGTTGTTTTTTTCTTCAGTAGATAAGACCTATGATGGAGAAGGGACACCAACTTATCGCTAAGGAATCCCATAGTAGTGGAAACAGTCCTGATTATGGTACAGTGTCTGCTTAATAAACCCATTTACCCATGAAGATAACTCTTAGGAGTCTCAAGTACTATAGGAGAGGACTGAGTGAAAAAACAAATGATGAATTCAAATAAAGCCTTCTTGCAATGAGGTAGGAGCTGCTTTATCAGCCTTTTTCTCCAGCTCTTGTCAGCAGAGCGTGTAATTCTCTAGTACTTCACTCCCATGACTGGTATTTTGACTGCAGGTTTCCTAGAAGGCAGAATCACAAAATACTTGAGGCTGGAAGGAACCTCTGGTATATAAAGTCCCCACAAGGACCCAGGCCTGGAAACATACGGCTTCTTTCAATTGTCTGAAGAAGGCCTCAGCTACACTTCTTCCAGATCAGGCAGTCTGTAGTAGACACCCACGTTGACCTGCCTGCAGATCCTGACCCATAAACTCTCAGCTGGTTCCTCATCCACCCCACACAGAGCTCCGTGCACACCTACTGCACTCACACACAGGGCAACTCTCCTTCTTCACCCTCCTGTTTCCAGCCATCTTTAAGAGCTCGTATCCATCCACGGTGGCACTCCAGACATGTGAGCTATCTCACCAAATCTCTGTGATCTGAACTGGATCATAGCCCTGCAACTGCATATGGAACCCCTAATTTCTCCCATTTGCTCATCATTGCCACCTGCGTTAGTGTACCAGCACTGCAAAAAGGTGCACAGTTCTGATTTCCCAGAAGAGGCAGGAGACCTTCCCCCATAAAGCTGTGCTGCAGGCATTTTCCTTCTCAAAATTTTTCCCTTTCAGCCTTTCTTTTGGCTATTCCCTTTGCTTGCCAACCCAATCCATCACTTGATGGTAGGTTTCTATTTCCCTCCCCTGTCATTCCTAGACTCCCCAGACACAGTTTTGGTGCCCACATGGAAAAGCAGGCCAGGAACCAGCTGAACAGAAGCTCAGAGCCCCTTTTCTTCGGGAACAGGCTGGATCTCTTAGAAGTTGCAGTATCCTCATGTGCAGCAGCACACCAGTGCTCCTCAAAAGGCTCTGGAAGTTCTCTACCAGGCCCTGGAGAAAGTCTCAGAACATCTGCACAAACTGCTGTGCCTGTTGGCTGCCTCTGGCAGATGTGCAATTCCTCAAACATGTGTCTCCAGCAACCCCAGTCTGCCTTCAGACAATTGTCCATTGAGGAATATTCATCTTGCCATAGGAAATAATTCTAAAATTCTTTAAACAAACCTGACTCTGCTAAAGTAGTTCTTCACTTATTCAGATCCAGAGTCCACCACAGTATCTTGAGATTTCAAATTAGTACTCGGTGGATTAGGAGAATGAATTAAGCCCACGGCCATACAGGGCCTTGACTATAGTACGACTGGTAATCATAATTAACACTATTAATACAATAATGCATATATTCCTGGTACTAAAGACTAGAAGTCAGCTAGAAGTAAAAATCTGATTTCAAGCTGCCTGCCAGTGTGCAGGCATGCAGATATATATAGTCATGCACACACGTATGGTAAGCTATTTTGAACCCACACTTAAATAATCACAAGTCAGAAAAATTACGGTGAACCAATCTATTAGTTTTTATTTGTTGTCTTCTAAACTATGCTAACACTCATCTATGTGATGCTAAATGGCAGGTGGAATAAAAATTGAATGCTAGAATAGAGTGATCTAAATTTGCCAAGCCTGGGAAGGTTTCCTTGTTTCACAACTCCCACTTCGTAAGCCATGCTGTCACAGGAATGGGATCATAGGATAATTCAGGCTGGAAGGGACCTCAGGAGGTCTCTAGTTCAAAATCCAGTTCAAAGTAGGGTCAGCCACGAGGTCAGGCCGGGTTGCTCAGGGCTTTATGCAGCTGGTTCTTGAAAAATCTCCAAGGGAAATCGTATAATCTCCCTGGGCAACCTGTCCCACTGCTTGGCTGATCCCATTTTGGTCAGTTTGCCTTTGTAAGTTTCTTCCTGCATCCAGCTGTAAGGTTCAGCTGAACCCTGGTTCAGCTTCTGACTTCTTCTCCCTCCCACCGTGCATTGTCATGAAAAGCCAGGGCCCATCTTCTCAGTAACCTCCCTGCAGGTATCAGCAGGTTCCTCTTAGGTTTCCCAAAATCATACTGGAAGCCCAGCTCCATCAGCCTCCCCTCACAGGGCCTGTGCTCCAGGCATTGACTATCTTGGTGGCCCAACACTGAACTCACAGGAATTTATCAGTCTTTCTTGTTCTCAGGGTGCCAAAACTGAGCACAGTATCTAGATGTGGTCTAACAAGTACTGAGTAGAGGTAGGATAATCACCATCTCCTAATCACCTGCTGGCTTTGCTCCTGTTAATACATCCTGCAGTGCTGTCTACCAACTGCCCCAGCTGATTTTCTGCTGCCCAAACTAGTCAGTCCCCAACCCTGTATCATGGCCAGGGGTTCTTCATCTGAACTTCAAGCTGAACTTCACGTTCATCCTTATTGAATTTCATGAGGTGGTCCCATTCCTCCAAGGATTCTAGGTGCTTCTGTATGGCAGCACATTGACTGCTCCCTCCCATTTTGTGTCATCTGGGAACTTCATGAGTAAAGCGCTCTGGCATCTCCTCCAGGTCACTGATAAAGATATTAAACGTAACACAGTCACAGAATGTCTCAAGTTGGAAGCAACCCATAACAACATCCCAGGACAGATCCCAGTTGTTACCAGCCTTGAGGCAGAGTAGCCCTTGATCCACTCCTCTCTGGGCCTGATCATCCAACCACCATTTCTACCCGTCTGGTTGACTGACACCTCCTCAGCCTAGAACTAAGTTATTTACAGGTGCAAGAGAAAATCTTCATGTTTCAGTATAAGCAGCCAGAATACCCATTCCTTATTTCATCTAATTCAAATATGGCCTAGATTGAAACACTGTATGGATTACCAGCTGGACCATGCCCAGGAGACAGTTTAGCTTGCAGCTTCTTCCCATCGCAGGAATCATGTCTTTGTCTCCCAGCTCCATTCACTATGGCACATTTTAACCTGTGGCTGGCAAACTAACCTTGGTCTTTACCTGTTCTGTATCTCTGTAACCACTGCTTTCTCCTTTGACTTCTTGCTCCACCTCAGTAGTAACTCACCTAAACCTTCATCCCAACTGGCCAAAGTGCTCCCTTGGACACAAACTGGCTAAACAGAGGGGATCAAGTGATAGCACATTGCTGGAATCTCAGCCTGTTACCAGTCTCCTTTCAGCACTGTGAATTTATACTGCTCCCCTTCAGGAGAGAAAGTAGTGTGTGACTTGGTCACCACCTGACTGTTCATGCCGTGTTCTGTGACAGAACACGGCAGAGGGCTGAAACACTTTTTTATTCATAGAGACATTTTCTCAATAAATCACCCAAACACTGGCAATATCTCAAATTCAATGCATTACTTAAAAAGTCCATCTACAAGCACCTGTAAATTTGCATTTTTTATGCATTTTCTTTGGACCCCTTTTTATCCTAGGATATTCTCAGGGGTTGAAAAGTGTATTTATTGCTTTACTCCATTCCACCATTTTTCATTTGTTTTCAGTTGTCCTCTTGCATAGCTCTGGCTGTCAGCCACAGCAGATCTGTGCAAACAGGTATATGTTCCAGTGATGCTGGGAGATGAACCTTCCTTTTCAGGGGCTGTTTTTAATCACTGCTGCTCATCAAAGCCTCATGGGTCAGTGAACGCACAACAAAGAGCAGAGTGCATCTGCTGTTGACAACACAGGCAGAACTTTAAAGAGTTCTAGACAGGATTTTTCTTGAGATAAACTTGGTTTTCCTCATTTGTATTTGTGCTACTACACATGACTAACAAGAAGGAACAGTACAGAGCGGATGGGAACCCATGGTAGAAACATCAAAAGAAACTGAGATGATACAAAAAATCCAAATAGATAAGAGTGTATGTCCTGATTTTGTTTTTAGCACATCACACCTACATTCTGAGCAGTTTTCCATGGCTACTGCCAATCTTTTATTGAACTCCAATGCTGTGAGCTATGTAGAGCAAGAGTGGACTCCAAGCTCTCCTGTGAGGACTTGAACTTTCTCCCCACTTGGGTAGCCATAGCCACCAAGACCATTTCCACAGCAGTCTATGCCCTATAGAGAAAAGTAAGAACCATAGTTCAAATAAGGAAAAGAATATACTATGCTTAAGTCTTGCAAGCTTGTTTTCAGGACCATTTCACCAGAATCAGCTTCAGCACATTAAAAATGCAAATGTGTAAGAAGGAAAATGAGAGGCACAACCTAACAGGCACTGGAGTTCTTACCAAGAACATTTTCATAGGGGTGCACAGGACTCAAGACCAAGGAACACCTGGGTTTTTCCAGCATATCCTCACAACCTGCCCTCTCTCATGAACATACACATGACAAAATGGTTCCATTTCTGTCCCTTCTGTCTAGGAAATGAAAACATCAGATGTTTCAGAAGACTAACAACCAAAATGGTGGAAAGGAAGTAAATGCACATATCTGTTACTTTAATAACCATGGTTATTACCTGGTTGTATTTCTCTCTGCCATGTGAGACAGGAGAGTTTCCACTTGCCATACACAAAGCTGTCACGTTCTAGATTCTCTCTCCTCTCACACTCAGCATTTCAGCACCTCTCTGCTGCAGAAATGTATCCATAGCAGATACCAAAGCACAGGAAAAACAAGTAGGAAGGTTCTAAAAAAAAAAAAACCCCAACAAAAATACCCACGATGCTGTGTGTAGAATCAGTGTGCCAGACGACCTCCATCAACTCAAGTGGTGAACACTGTGTGGTGAACCCCAATTTTAGATTCATGAAAGTGTGGATGAGGCTGCAGGCAGATGCATAGGAGATAACCAGAATACAGGAGATCTTCAAGCACTGCTCTGAGAGTCATCAGAGTCCTGGTAGATCCCACTCCAACCACTGACCTCCTAGAAGTATTTCACAGAAGGCCTGGACACAGACTACTATCCTGTTGTACAGTCACTGGGTAGAAATAGCAGAACACAGAGACAGAACAACTGCAGGGGAAATGAACAGCTTAAATGATGTCCAAAGGTCTGAATCTATGCAGTAAAAAAAAATGAAAAAAAGAGAAAAATCAAAATGCCTTCTGATATGAAGACTCTGACAGACAAATTAGACTTAAAAGCAAAAGGCTCATGAGAAGACCACTTAAAGCAATTTTGAGGCCAAGATGAAACTCCCACTGCTTTTGAAATGAGGAATGGAGAGGAATGGAGAAGTGTAGCTGAAAGACAACATATAGGGAGGGTGAACATCTCCATGTCTAGTAGAGGTAATGGCTATCAGGAACATCATGTTTCATTTGCGAGAATATGGAATCTAGAGTTTCAATTAAGAGATCACCTTGAGAAGGCCCCCAGTTGTCCCAGTCATTCATCCCAATAATTTAAATTGATGAACACTTTGGATTTTTTAGTTCCCTTATTAACAAAATGGGATGACCCACTTAACAACTACTTAAGTCCTCATAGAGTTTTGAATTTAAATGTGGTGGTGGGTCCCAAGCAGGGATGGCTTCGGTACTAAGAACTACTGCTTGCTAGGAAAAGGAACTGTAATAATGGTACCGTTTCCTCAGATACAGAAGGAAAGTCACCAGTGACCTCTAGACCACTCACGTGGTCCTTGTTTGGGAAGGCCAAAGCCACATCAGCTCCAATATACAGGTTTTTGTAATCTACTGTGCTTCTATAGCTCTCTGCTTGAGCAGAGAGATCCCAGCACGTATTGGCATAACAATGAAATGTATTGAGATATGGCAAGATGTCTTCAGACAAATGTTCCCCTGTCTTTAGTACTAAAAATGGGGAAAGTTGTTTCTTCTGAGAACGGAAATATGGCCAGGCCCACCTAGATATACAAATGGACCTGAAAAAGTGGTTGTTTTCTAGCGTAATTTTTCAAACATCTCCCTTTCTTTTTTAGAATGGAGGTAAAAAGACTAAACTTCATCCAAAAACTATTGCCCACTCAAACAAGAGCCCCTGTAAGGTCAGGATAACAGAAGACCTTCCTCAGTCTCAAGAGTGAATCAATTGCTAACAAGACAACAGACCCCACAGTAGAAAAGTGGCAGCACAGTAGACAAAGCTATTTCATCAGGAAGTTTAAGGAAACAAACACGGCATTAGGCACACTGTCCATACAGAATTCCACAGCACGTAGGGGAGAATGGAGTCGTACAGCTCCCTGAAGACTGCAAAGACATTCTCCAGCCTCAGGCAGTAAGTTCTTTCAGTAAATGTGCGTATATGTAGTCAGAGACAAAAGCTTCACAATTCTATGTATAGTATATAGACAGTATTTCAAAGCTCCACCTTCCTTTTGCTGCTGTATGCCAAGTATTTTTATATATAAACAACATATGTATGTTATAAATGTATGTGTATCAAACAGAAGGAAGACCCTGACCGTTGAAAGCTGTTTTACAACTCCACAGGCTCCAAGAGAAATAACTGGTTTCCACTGAAAACAAGTATTTGAGGATAAACAACATAGATTCTTTCTCTGGTGAAGGCTCTGGTATGTAGGAGCAACATGCTACATATTCTATACTATTAATACTTTTAGGCAGATCATAATTGGCTCTTTTAGTCCAACTTGCATAAACATAAAACAATACAAAAGAAAACTATATTCCAAAATCAACATCAAATAATAGCATAAAAACTAAGAAGGCAGAGTTACAAGTTTTGAACCAATCAATGTATTAAGTATGGATATAAAGTGTTCTCCTGATACATCAAGTATTTTATCTAAACTATAATACGATAGCATTAAGTGACACTAGTTCGGTGTTGTGGCCATCTCTCACATCCTTACTTTGGATAAACACAAAAATGGAAAGCAGGCAAGGGATGCTGATCTGATATTAAATACCAGATTTATACAAAAAATACGGGTAGCAGAGCAGCTTAGGAAGGAGAAAACAAAATTCATTTTTAGATCTTTGCAGAAATTAAAATACTATCCCATGCAGAATTAGGTGTAACATCCCATAACCCACTGTCACACATCTGTTGGGATAGTACTCAAATATATTATCATTAAGATTTGCTGAAGTGATACGTATTTTATGAGTAACTTTTCCTGTTCCTTCCACAAATACAAGAAAATGGTTTGGCAAAACTTGATCTCCCCATCTGCAATAATCTTCATTTTCTTTCATGTTCCTACCAAAGACTTAACACAAACCAAAAGAAGTAAACTCAACTTCTCAAATCCCTCCAAATTATTCCTCCTTTTGGTTTACACTCTGTTTTGTACTTGGAAGCACAGAGTTGGCTAATTATGCTTCAGGGGGAGTCCTCACTTGCCATTTCCCTGGATAATGCAGGCCAGATATTGGAAGACAGATTCACAATTTGAGAAGTGCTGTAACCTTGGAAGGAGCATGGATCCCTAGATATCTGGGAAATAAAGATACCAAAGTGTAGGAGCAGTTCAACCACCAGTTCTCTAGTTCAGCTATAGAACTTGTACACACCATTTCCAATACGTATTACAGTTGGGTACTCGTCTGATGACTGCTTTTGTTTCACAGCTTGATGGCTGTGAAACAGACAGCACAACAGCTGCATGCAGAATCATAAAATCTTTCAGGTTGGAAGGGACCCACTGTAAGGATCATCAAGTCCAACTCCCTGCTCCTCACAGGACTGCCTAAAACTAAACCATGAGATTAAGCGCATCATCCAGATGTTCCTCGAACTGACAGGCTTGGTGCCACGACCACTTCCCTGGGAAGCCTGTTCCAGTGCCCGACCACCCTCTCAATGAAGAATTGGTGTCGCAAACAAGAAAAATTTGGAAACCTGGCTGGCTGGGGTCCACTGAAGGGAATGAAAGCAGCAATGACTGAGCATAAGACACACACTGTCCCCTGGGAGAGGGCATACGTATGTGAGGGAAGAGGAGAACCATCCCAGGCTGCTAAGAAGGTACACCAAAATTAGTCAGAAGGACTGGGCCCTTTGGGTTGCACAGAAAGCTGCTAAGAAAAGAAGTCACATGGAAAGATTTAATGAGAGGCACTGTAGGAGACATCATTACTGATGGTTACATATTGCTATCTGCATTGTGCACCTGTGAAGACTGTTGCTATTAGGCAGCTCTGAGACCTCTTGTTTGCAGATGGCTTATATTTTGTCCTTTTCTGCCTCAGCAGAATTCTTTTCAGCATTGCATTTAAATGGATGCTGCCTTAACTTGATTTTCCTAACTGTGAAGTTTAGAATCTTCTTTTGCCTAACTATTCCAAATCCCTTACTAATGACAATTGACTCCAGCAGCAACTATCACCCTCTTTTGAAAGAAAACACACTCTGGGCACTAGTCTCAATTCTGTTCATGTTTTTATATATATTTCAACACTCCAATCTCTTCCTCCAAATCAAAGAAAGCAATTTATCCTCAGTTCCCCTCTCTTAAAAAAAAATAAAATAAAAGAAGATCACCACTAACGGCCTCCCTCATCTAGGCTTTCGTCTTGAATGGAAGACTCATGTCACTGGTCATCTGGTACCAAGTAACTGCTTTCCCATCTCATTTATCTGTTGATTCCCTTCCCTTTATTCATCTCTCCAGCACCTTTCAAATTAATAACCCATTTCTAACATCCTGCTTTTCACCCAACACACCTCCACACACCATTGTTTTTCCATCACCTAAACCATACAGAACATAGCAGAAGATAAATAGAAGGTAAATAAAATCATCATTTTTCTCTCCCTTCCTTCTCCAGCTCTTATCTTTTGAAATGTTTATGGAAGGACAACAGTAACTGCCTTTCGGGGAAAACACAAAGGCAGCTTCTGCTTTGTGTTGTCGGTCAAAGGCTCCAGAGAAACGGTGGTGTACTTCAGATTCATGTAACACGTTACTGCATCTGTAGATATGGCTACAGATATAAAAAAAATACTCGCTGCTTAAAACGAATGCCTTATTGTTTTATTAAATATGGATTAAAAAAATGTTCTGTTCTTCAAAATATCTTTCGTTTACAAGAATTTAATTTTGCTGAATATAAACATACTACAAGGAACATAAAAACCTGTAAGCTTAAAATATATCTACCAAAAAAAGCCAGCTATTCCAAACCAGACTATCTGAAGGTGCTGTAACTTTAGAGAAAAGCTGGTTTACGTTATCAGCATTTCTTCTCAACATACTAAAGAAAAACCTTTTTAGGGCAAGAATGTCTCATTCTAATGCATGCTTTTATCTAATAATACCAACAGAAGTTACTACTACTTAGTTACTAAGTCCATGTGTTCTTTTATACTGCATGTCATAATTTGTGCAACTGTCTTCTGTGTATAGGTAATTAATCAAATGCAACAATACTGACATAGTCTTACAGAACTTAATACTTAAAAACCTTCAGCTCTGGATCTGTTTAGAACAACGTAACAAATCTGTGAACTGCAATTTTTTTTTTTAATAATAATAAAATTACTTCCAAGTAAGCAGGCAGCACATTTAATACTGCTTGGATTTTCAAAATACTGTGTTCCTTTGTATCTACGTACGTGAGGTAGGACATAAGCATCAGAAACACAGCTGGCCAAATAAAACACCTTACGTTATCTGTCCTCCAAAGAAACTGTATGTTAAAACTAATTCCAATTTATCACATGATTACTGAAATACTGATCTACGGGGGTAGAAATCTGTATTTGGGAGACTTTCTTCCTTCTTACATAGTGACAGGATATGATGCTGCTATCTCAAAAGAATACAGAATATATTTCTTCATTATAGAAAGTGCTACTAAGAGCCACATCATGACTGTAGTGAGGCACTGAAAAAAATGCAAGTGTGAAACCTTTTCATTACTGCTTATACATACTGTATGATACTGTGTTTATCCTGCCTGTACAAATATAATGGCACTTGGTGAACTCTGTGTGGAGGTCGGATCTTTTAGACAGCAGAATCTGAAGAACTTTAAAGCAAATTGCGTGGGTGTTTTTCTGTATTTCTATTTCAGTTACTCTTCCACTAGCGACAAAATACCAGAAGCTGTACTGTACGTACTGAAGCAGGTGTCCCAAGTACATTGGACAAACCTACTGACACAGCAGGAAATCTGCTTATGTCTGTGAAGCATAAATTACTTCTGTCAGTGTTAGGAAATTGCATCTAAATTAGTAAACATCTTTTGTAAAGGCAACATCCAACAACTGGAATGGCAATCTATGAGCATAACTGAAACAAGGGTGCATTCAGGTTCTTCTGCTCCTCCTGAAGGATGACTGGATGGAGGGTCTTGGTGAATTTTATCATTTTGGTCATCATAGAGCCATCAGACTAGTGGGATGGCAAGTCTGATCTAGAACTCATCTTAATCGTGTGTTTGTAGACACGTTGCCTTGGGCAAATGCAGTGGTATACATGAATGTTTCTT
>JAOXJM010000001.1:185878409-185890677 GCA_026413425.1 Tringa solitaria
CCAGACAAAAGAGAAAGATTATTTCAAAGGTGAGCAGTTAAAACACTGAGGTGCTCCAACCCTCTGACCACTTTTTGTGACTTTCCTCTGAACCTGCTTCAAGAGGTCCATGTCCTTCTTATATTGAGGGCCCTAGAGCTGGATGCAGCACTCCAGGTGGGGTCTCATGAGAGCAGAGGGTCAGAATCATCTCCCTTGACCTGCTGGCCGTACTTCTTTTGAAGCAGCCCAGGATATGGTCAGCTTTCTGGGCTGGGAGCACACACTGCTCACACAGCTGTGAGCTCACTTTCATCTACCAGTGTTCCCAAGTCCTTCTTGGCAGGGCTGCTCTCAATCCTTTCATCCCCCAGCCTGTAGTGATACTGAGGGTTGCCCTGAGCTGAGCCACATGCAGGTCCTTGCACTTGGCCTTGTTGAACCTCATAAGGTGCATATGGCCCCATTCCTCAAGCCTGTCAAGATCCCTCTGGATGGCTTATCTTCCCTCTAGCGTATCAAAAAAGGTAGGGCCCTTTCTGAATCATAAGCTTTCAGAACACAAACTATTCCTTCACTTCTCCATGCTCGAGTTCTCTAAAGTGCACAGTAAAGAGCTATGAACAATGCAAAGATTTCAGTAAGAAGCTATTAGGGCCAGAAGGATTGCTCCAACAAACCCCTACCCCTAGGGGAAAAAAAATTAAAAACATTACCCACATACCATTTCATGGGGACCATGACTGTTTCATTTTGGACCATTTCATGGTCCAAAATTCCAAATATTTACAGTATTTCAACAGTTTCATACCACTGTCTATTTCAAACTAATACTACTGTATTTCAGCCCATACACTCATTTATTAGTACTCGCCACATTGCATTTTAACCTACATAACAATACTTATGCCACTTAAAACCAGATTGAAATTTTTTTTTCTTCATATCTCCATTGTTACATAAGATGCAAGTCAGCTTACAAACGTATGTCTCCACTTTATCCATAAATCCTGGTCAAAAAAGGCATAAAGAAAAGCTAGAAAGGATACAAGGCAAAAAAAAAGTAAAAGTAATTGAAGGACAAATAATTATATTAGAAGAAAATAAGATAAATGTTTGAACAACAATGACATCTCCTGCCAGGTCATGACTTCAGTGACAAAATTGTTATTCTAGGTCAGTGACATCCTCATTATTCCCTGTTCTACTTGCTTTTGCAATGACTGTGCACATGTGTCATTGCAACTGCTTTTACCAAATCAGTAGTTATAGCTAAGTTCAAAGTAGAGTTTCTCCCTCAGGTTAAACAGCATTCCCACAACCTTAGAACTAAAGTGTTACTCTGCCATGTAATCTGGACAAATATCCTCAGTAGTGACATCTTTAAAACATGGAATTTCTGCTCTCCAATTAAAATTCTGCCTCTGAGTTAATGCTTGCTATAATCTGCTCCCCGGCTCCAAAAAAAATCAAAACCGAGGCAGCTTGCTTAAATATTCGGAGTGAAATACAAATGCCCTCAAAAGTTTGTAAAATAGTAAACTATATTTGCTTTATCACTGAGCTTTGTCGGTTGCCAGTTCAATCTAATGCTTCTAAACATGAATTGCGTGCCAGCAGCTGTTTGCACTCTCAGACTTTTCAAGGTTTAAGCTGAAGTGACATATCAATACAGGAAGCATCAGAAGCGGGGCTTTTTTTGACAAGAGATTCCTGATTTTTCTGGTTTCGTTATAAGACGGTTTGCTTTTCCCTCAAGATATCACAATATAAGATGGTTATTTACACTTCAAGACAAGCAAAAATTCAATACATTTTTACTAGTCAGTAAAAGCTTGGGCTTGTGTCCCAAGCAACCTAGAAAAATGCAACGGACTCACATAATGGGAGAATAGAGAAATGTCAGAGACAGTCAAAAAAAAAAAGCAGCAGCAACACCAGATATAGGACATCCTTAATGCATTCTAGAAAATCCAATTATAACATGTCTAATCTTGTTTGTATTATTACTTTTTCATGCATATCCCAAATACTACTAAATTTAGACTGCCAAGTGTTATTAAGGCACAAAGAACTGAAATTTTTAGTGATATGTGAAATTCTTATTATTTAAACTGCTCTTAGACTTACAATACAATTAAAATTTTCTTTGGTGATTGATTTTTCTGTATTCTGATACAGGCGTAAATACTGCTTGAGACAATATTTAGCCTGTTCATAATTTCATTAACATATTAAAACACTACGCCTGACAGAGTCAAAAATCTTTAGTTATATCCTCATTAGGAGCCTTTAGAATTACTGATCTAGGGAAATACATAAATCCATCAGTAAGAATTAGTAAGGACAAGGCTATCACCTTCAAAGGCCTTGGCTAGCAGTCATTCACTAAAACCTGAGACACACATACAATTATTCCTGAATGACCCTAACTCTGTACAAACGCACAGCAGTGACACCATTCTGCTCTCCCTTGGGGTTCACTGTTCCCACAGAACAGCTGGCTTATCTAACAGCATAGGCAATGTGCTTGTTAGTCATTAAGACTATTTTACATCACATTGCATGGTATTTGTCTATAAGAATTAATTAGCTTTCTCTGCCCTAAAAGCCTGTTGAAGGCCACATTACGCATAATTAGACAGCTTTCAAATCGTGCCCCAACTTCTACTTGGGACACCTGGCATTCAGAACCAAGCATTTTCCTGCCTTCACTCACATGCAAGAACACAGAATCCATATGCCTATTCAGATAACTCTTCTTTGGACTTTTAGGCCAGGCTGGATGGGTCTTTGAGCAACCTGGTCTAGTGGGAGATGTCCCTGCCCATGGTAGGAAGCTTGGAACTGCATGATCTTTAAGGTTCCTTCAAACTGTAACCATCCTATGATGCTAAATCCAATGTTAAATCATGATGCCCTTCTTTGTATTCTAGGTAACCAGAGAACAAACAGTTGCTGTTCCTTACAGGTGCTTAAAGGAAAACACATCTGGCTGGAAAAGGAGAACATCAAAACCAGACTAACTGAACCTTTTTTCATTGCATTTTCAGACCCAACTCTAAACACATTTTTCCAGTAGTTTACAAAATCAACTCGCTTTCATGTTTCAGCATATTTTTTTGAATGATAACAAGTGCCACCACATTAATTTTTATTTTAACATCCTGGTGACTTAAAAAGAAACATCTGCAATGCAACCAAACAGCTCACCCTTACAAGATCAGAGTCGTCCCTTTTGTCCGTTTTCTTCCCTGGCAAGGGTGAAGCCAATGTGAATTCTTCATTTTCACTGTGGTCCATTTCAGTACTGTCAAGCCTAGAATGAATAAACATTTATTCTCCTCAGTATTATAATACAGTGGGCAATCATTAAAAAAAATATTAAGAACAACAATCTTCAGAAGAAATCTATTCCTAAACCATGAACGGTCTGACAGAAAGAACCTTTCACTCTGGCTACTAAAGCCACCACATATCACAAGCCAGAACATCTAAGCCTCTAGACAAAGGTGTCAATCATAAACAAAGATAATTTTTTTTTCACAGGGAAAGATAAGCAGCTTTTTGAAACAGAAAAGCTAACTTTCAAAAGATCTGGGAATTCGTATATATTTGCATACACTTTCATATACCAATCAAAGATCCTCACAGACAGACCAACCAAAGCACAAACTTTCCTATGGTGAGGCTTAGGCAATAAAACAGCAAATTTAAATTTCAGAGACCAGTTCAATCCTCAACTTTCTGTTATTATTTAGAGCAGAAATTTCATTTTTATTTCAGTTTCTACATACGTAAAAGTGGACAAAAATACCTCCTGCATACATAAAACACTGAGACCCACAGATAAAAGTAATATACAAAAGCAAATACACAAATCACTTTGTTTTATCTGCCTTGGGGTAGATAGGAGCAACATTTTTAAGTAACAGTGGACATTTTTTAATGAAAGGTGTATGCTATGTGCTGAAATGAGAAGCTGTACTCAAATATACAAACTCTTAACTCCCTGGCCTGGGCACTGCATAGACTGGGAAAAACACTCTCGGCTCCTATGAGTAGAAAACCTGTAATAACTGTGATGTTATCGGAAGCTCAGTTTTTATACATCATCTTACAGATCCAAGTTTGCCTGTATATATTCATTCAGACTGCCTTGGAAATAGCATACATACTTTGAGAGGACTTTTTTTCTTCTTTGGTATCTCCACTCAAAACACTAACCAGTTTAGCTTAGGTGAACTGGGGAGATTGTGAAGATGACAGAACATGTTAGGCTGTGAGTGCATCATTATTTTAAGTGAACTGGACTTCAAACAGTATGGGTCTCAAGATTCATTTCACTGGACACAGAGAAGAATCTGGATTCCACCTGTCTTTAGCCAATAATGTATTTTGGCATGTGAACCTGCATGACTCATAAGAAATACTTTTAAGCTCCATGGAGAGTCCACAGAAAGGCTTATTTCTTACAAAACACTGCACTACATTTAAAATTATTACTATATATTGAAGTCAGAGAAGTAGCAAATAAAAAGTCTTATTTCCAAACATAACATTTCCTCACAGTCTTGAAGTAATGTGAGAAAATATCAATAGCGGAGGCTATGCAATCTGTAAATATCTGTGGAAAAAATTAACGACAATCTGAACTTCAGTTAAAAAATGAACATAAGAAGATACAGTAACTGATGAATAATCTAAAAAATTGACACAAAATAAGCTATCATTTTTAAAGACATAAAACTAGAAGACAATTTATGGAGCATTACAGTATATTCCCCTCTCCATCACAGAAGGAACTGAAAATCCAAAAATGGTTATCTGCAAACATAAAGCAAAATGCAGGACAAATTTATAGAGGATGTCACGCAAGATGACCACAATGGGCTTCCAGTCCTCACTGTCTATGATGTGTTTTAACATTACAGCAGGCCACAACGTTCCTAGGAACTGCAGAAGTGTGTATATACATACATACATGTAGGGGGATTATATATGTATATGTGAAATAAACTTATGAGACTCCCCTTCTACAGCCAACTCTGGGTGTGATTTGATTGTGCGTTTTATCTTTGTTTAAAAAAAATTATTTCTGGGGTTAGAAAGCCAAATTCATGGTTTCAGTTATACCAATGTGGTAGTATAACTTTACTTCAAAATAAGATAATAGAAAAGAAATGCACTTAGAAAGCATTATAGAAATATTCAAAAGTTTCCATTACAAATACTTAAAATATCAAAGCTCCTTTGTTGTCTACCAACCTCCCTTTGATCCTTCCTGGAGAGCTTGGATTTGAACTGCTGCTGGCATTGCTTACAGTTTCCATTCGTGAAGATTTGGATTGAGACTGCTTGCCTGCTGACGAAAGAGGCTTATTAACTGCTCCAAGAACATTGGCTGCTTTGGGCTGAAACCAAAAATATATTTCCTTTATTTTAAGCTACACATTTAGATATTGTTAACATGTACTATGCTTAAAATATTCATAGTTTTCACTTTCTGCAATCAATCTCTTAATTTTAAAACAAAACAATAAACATTTTCATATGAAAGTTACAACAGACATCTGAAGGAAGCTGACAAAGCTGTAATCAAATAGCTAGCTGCCACCAAAAAGAGTGGTGGTATTCTCTTTACCCTTGCATTCTGTCCTCTTCTCACTGGTAGCACTGGGTGCTCACCTGACCTTGCAGTAAGCCACCTTGGCACTTTTTGTGCTGTTTGCTTTCTGCTGATCTGGCTGCCTGAACCAGCTCACCATTTGGATCAGATAAGCATCTGTACTGGCAAAACAGAAATAGCAGTAGGACAGCCCTTTCAGCAAAGAAGCCATTAAACTGGCTTAGCTGTAACAGCAAGCCATACTAGTTTCAACTGGGAATGAATAAGAATCTCAAAAATTAAATACTGTGGAGAAGATTCTGATACTTCATGCACAGATTTAAAAAAGCCAAGCTTTTAATAGGTGCCAAAATTTCCAGACACTGGTGAGCTTCAGGTTATTCATTTAAGTGGATTATCTTTCAGACATGCCAAATACCTGCAGCTCACACTAACTTGAGAGTTGAAAGAATTCAGTTACTCCTAAAGAGAACAGACCTTTATGGCAAGCATCCACATACAAAAATATTGAATTCAAGACCATACCCCAAATTTCTTGTTATCTAGGATGATCCATCTTCTATTTCAATATTAGATTCTAGCTATGTTTAAAGTTAGTGACAGCTAAAAAAAAAGCTCAACGTGCAAATCATAGCAACTTTGAATGTTCCTTTTTCAGAAATAGGCACCATGGTTGTGCTGGTTACATTTTTTATAGCCAGAGGGAATTTTACACTTACAAAGATTCCCTCTGCACTGGGTACAAGAAAAACAGCATATCCATTCCAAAAATAAACCTTGGAGAACAAAATCCAGTTTAAGAATTCATATCTACAAGTTTAGAACTTAACATTAATCAATAAGTGAATACAGAAAGAGCTTAAAAGCAGGGAGATGTTCAAATTCACACTGGACTGGGCTTTCTACTGAGGAGGCACCACAGAGCCTGCTCTAACAGCTCCTCTCTTACCACAGAACTCAAAGCCTCGCTCCCTTCAGACACTGTTCCCTGCTTATATCCACCCCACCATCATCCACTCAAGCTGGTCTTCCATTCCCAAAAATAAGACTCCCTAGACCAACTCTCATTTCCTGTTGCTCTCATCATGGTGAAGGAACTGAAAATTTTTGGTGATCAAATGCACCTTTGCTGCTTGTTACAAAATTTTAGAACAACAAAGAAGGAGCTAGAGTACCTGGTGCTAGAAATTTAAAACAATAAAAAAGCTACCTTAGCATTCAGAAGAAATTCAGTTAGGATATGTGAGTGATATGGGGCTGCTGGAGAGAGTTCAGCAAAGGACCACTAAGATGAAGGAGGGACTGGAACATTTCTCATATGAGGAAAGTCTCAGAAAGCAGAGGCTTTGGTCTAGATGACCTCCAGAGGTCCCTTCCAAACTGAGACATTCTGAGACTCTGTGATTTTTTGTGATAGCATAAACCACGTTTCTTGTTTAGTGTTGGCACAGTACACTTAGGAGTTTGAGACAAACTAGCAAGAATGTTTTATGTCAAAAACTGGATAAGAGAACTTAATATTGACTACTGATCAGAAACTGGAAGACATGCAACCTCCTTCAAAAACTTTGCATCTTCAGTAAGAAGCAAATCTCTAATCCATGGATTTCAAGTAGTCAAATATGCAACACACTGATGATCTGTTCGAATCAGTAAGTGTTGACTTTCGCCTTCCAATCAAAAAGATGCTCTTGTACACCTGCACTGTTTCCTAAATTGCAGTCCTCCTCTATTAGTAAGTTACTAGCTCACAGCTAATGCTTCATTAGCAAAGTTAAGGTTAATGAAGACGCTGCACTTTTACTTCTTTTGCAAGGTTCTCCTGTAACCTAGAACAGGACACATTAATCCAGATGAAAGCCACAATTTGTCTTTTCCTTTAATAGATTTTAATTTTATTCTAAAGAGTACTTAGGTTTAGTTTTAGTGAAGAAAGAACATTGCCATTCAATGCAATGTATATTCAGAAAAAATAAATTAATATAGCCATAGAAGAGCCAGTTATCTTGTAAAATGCTGTAAAACAGTACTCAGCTTTGCCACAGATTAATTTATATTTGAGTTTTTCATAGCTGTCACTTCATATGCAATACTGTAACCTTCAGCAGAAAAAAAAGCTAACCATTTTGCAAAGTTGCCAAATATTATGGGGTGGGTGTTTTTGGACTCTCTCTTTTTAAAGGCAACAGGCTTTGCCTACTATTAGCACAACCCAGCATGGACAGCAGCAGTTTTCCTTCTACCTGTTTCTCTTTACTTGTTTACTAATTTTTGGTATATAAAACCTTTGGGCAGAAGCAATCTATTTCCTTAAACTTGAAGTGTTTCATTAACTACATGTTATTTTTCTTAAAAAAAAAAAAAAAAGAAATACAAAAAAAAAGAAACAAACAAAAAAACAAACAAAAAGCTCCTACACTCCCCCAAAAAATCCACCCAAACCAAAGCTGCAAACAACAGCACCAAAAACAAAACCCCAACCAACCCCCACCATACATACCTTTCCAGGAGTGAAAAAAGACTTCATTTCCGGAGGAAGATAATTTTTGGTGTTACTGAAATTCTGTAAAGAAGTGGGAGGAGAGGAAGTAAAAATCACAGCAAAAATCAGTGAATAAGATATAAAGATTTTTGAGGTAGTACTGAAAGATTTTATGTCATTTATGTTTTTGACATTTTAAACCTGAACAACAATATCTTGTGGGAGGAAATCAGTGTGTACACATATATAAATATTTATGAAAACATATGCAAACATACATACAGTTTCAACTACATTATAATAGGGAAAAGTCTGAAGTTACAAGAAGTACTGAAAAACACCTAATTATAACTAACAAAGATTTAAACAGACTTATCTCAAGAAAAATTAAGTGCCACGGTATACCTTGTCAGGTTGAGTAAAATATCTGGCTGGGAGTACAGGGTCTTTAGGGGATTCCAAACTGTATGTTGTACTCTTTGACATAATGATATTCATTGCTACATCACAGACTGTGTATAGTTTCTGTATAATAAAAGTTTAAAGAAAGAAATCACACTTTAGAAGTTCATCACAAATCTTGACAACAACAGCATCTTTTGAACACAGAAGTACAAGAACTCAGTTTAAATGCAATTACTGTAAACATTTAACATTAGCCTGCATCTCAAACAGTGTATCACAGGGTACTAAAATATAGTAGCAGAAGACAAAAAGCACTTTAGGCTCAGGAGCTGAAAAGAGCTAGCTTTCATGATCTTTCTAAACTTAAGAGTAATGTATGCCATCGTTTCAAAGAGAAAGGTTAAAAATAAATAAATCTCTGTGATAACAGAAAAGTGCCATATCTGTACATTATGTTTTGCAAAAAACCTCAAACACAAGATCAAGGTTTGATATATTCACTGCAAAATCCACACATCTAGGGCATATGTTTTTCTTCCTGTACTAAGCTGACTTTTGCATGTTTAAAATTAAATATTACAAAGCCCTTTAGTGGATGATTTAAACAGTAAAAAATATAGTTTTCATATATTTAAAGTTAACCTTTAATAACCTTACTGAGACAAACAGAAGGACTGCAAACTATTACAACTCTCTTGCAAATGCGTAAGATCTACTGTAGCATAGGAAAATAACCATCATCTATACTACAATAAATACAATCATTACTTTATATAAAGTATCATCTCCCAATACAATTCTATTGAATGACATTTTAAAGCTGATGTATAAAGAAAAAGCAGCTCATTTCCAGAAGCAGGCCAGAATTACGTGCAATTTCCCATCAAAATGTATCACCTACTTCATTCATTTTTGGATCTTCCGGTCCTTGAGCATCCTTAGTCTGTTTGATATTTTCTACCATTTTTCTGATAAACGCGTGACTGTTGTTTTCATTTTTAGCCATCAGTATTTCCAGTATAAACCACAGACACCTAAAGAAGAAATGCAGTACTCCTCATGAATAAAAATGCAAAAGAAATTCTTTTAAAAAGCACATTTGAGAAAGTGGTTTACTCTAGGTTTTACTAGTGTTATGAATTTGAACCAGCTTAACTCTGGGAAACCCATTCTTTAGAAAAAAAGAAATTAAGGTAGGATGAGCAGAAGATGAAGGTAAGATGCACACAGCACTAAAAAAAAAAACATATATACTATTTCCCACAATATTTTACAGAAATAACTGCCATTGTTATGTGCACTGGACAGTTTATCAGGGTACCACAATGAATTAAAATTTCACTTACAATAAAGTTATATTGTTTTAACACTATTAAAAGTAGCCTTACTCTTTAATGTCCTTGAGTTGTTCAATGTCCTGGACTTTGACATAATCTGGGTCATGAGCTAGAAGATGGATAGTATAAGGAACAACATACTCTGGTAGAAGTGACAACAGTTTCTCTGAAAAGCAGAAGAAAGATGCATCAAAGGACTACATACCAAGAAATATTATTTTCTACTACAGAGGAAAGCAAAATTTAAGGTCAGCATACATTAAGATAAAGTACAGGAACAAATGGGTCTATCACTTCTTTATGATGTTGTATCTCATGGTTGATATGCAGATGCTTCATGCATGCAAAAATTAGGATTTTACGTATCTCTCACTCAGGGCTGTGTGTTTTCTAGCTACCTTGAGAATACAGCTACAGTCATGCCCTACTCCTAATCATTTCCTCAGTTCAAAGCCTGTATTCGTAAAGACTTTGAAAAACAGGAACGAGGATAGATCACAAAATCTATGTTAACTGCAAGATGCGAGACCAGCACAATTGCAGGATAAGCTCCTGTTCTTCCTTTGCACATTGCAGTGTACAGCCTCACTGTCAGCAGAACAGAAATAAATGCCCTTTGCATTATAAATGGCCGTAGCCTCTATCATCTGCTTAAAGAAAGAACAGGAGGTAACTCGAAAGCTTTAACAAAGTCGTAGTGGACCGAGTCTGAAAGGCGTAATTCCACTTGAACAGAGCAGCCCAACTGAACTATGACATTCAAAGCATGCAACACTTTGTCTAGCATCCTCTGAGACTTGTAAGTAATCCTAAGCAAGGACCGCAGGAGAAGGTCTTTCCTACATCACAACACTTAGATGGCCTGTCTTCCGCAGGGATTCAGAAGTAAGGATTGTTGCCAAAGGCCCTCTCAAGAGTTAGGATCACAGCATACACATTCCATAAGGCAACAAACAAATTCCTGAGCTAATCAACACTATGCAGAGTGAACTTCAGCACCTCAAAATTTGATGACAAAAATCAGGACAAAAAAAGGTCACAGCCCACAGGGCAAGGATAACAAAAAGACAAATTGTACATCAAAAGTCAAAAAGCATTTTGCATAAAATGTCCACGCTGCTTTCTTCAGCCTAATGACTGAGAAGAACTGGAGGATGCACAGCTCATCCAAGTTATTAAACCTATAACCTGTGCAACAGGTAGGACGATAGGCAAGGAAGGCATGCTATTATTTTATGTATAATATTATGGTACAAGCATGAGGCTGCCCAGGGAAGTTGTGGATGCTCCATCCCTGGAAGTGTTCAAGGCCAGCCTGGATGGAGCTTTGAGCAACCTGGTCTAGTGGGAGGTGTCCCTGCCCATGGCAGGGGGGTTGGAACTCGATGATCTTTACGGTCCCTTCCAGCTCTAACCATTCTATGATCTGATCTTGAGTGCTTGTAGCAAATGCAAAATCAAAGTATTAACACAACTATGGATAAACACTTGAATGTACATGTCAAAGAAGGAGGGAAATTCCTGGTTCTGCTTTTCAAAAAACAAACAAACAAACGAAAAAAAACCAACAAATTTTTGAGCTAGTGAGTGGTCATGAAAGACATGACCAAGTCTGGAAAACCTCCTTTTGGTAAGCTTTTAACTATCCCATATTAGGTTATGAACAAGAAGTCCAAACATCTGTAGGTGTAATATACGTAATATTTGAAAACTATTTTAAATACATTAGAACACTGATAATTTTATCTCTAGTCTATGTATTCATATGAGATGCGCTTGACAAATAATGTGGGCATCAAATAAAATACACCATTATTTCAGATTTGGATTCATAATAGCAAGGACAGCATTCAAAATTAATAAAGGCTCACAGAAGATAGTGTTGTCAAGTTTCAAGGATACATGTTTAGAAAGCCATTGCTGTTGATGTAGTTAATTATCAAGAGTAATAGCTATACTACATAGACTGTAAGCCATTATAAGGTTTGAAAGAAACAATAAAATCACCCAATTTCTTTCTCTTTCACGCTGTATTTACGCAATTGAAATCCAATGTACTTTGCAAAGCAGTTTTTAATGAGTTGTAACTGACATCACACTATGAACTTTAAAAGCATCCTTCACTTCTTCAAGCACTGTCCTGCAGTTTAGCCAGCAGCTGTTTGCATAACTGAATACTAAAAAGAAACCAAAAAAAGATGTGGCAGGGAAGAAAAAGAACATAATTATGATTTCAGAACACTAGTGAAATTGGCTTGCCTTAGACGTGTCCCAGGCAAACCAACATGCTATTATTTATATTAATTAGCAACTTCAATAGAACGCTCATCAAGAGCTCATGAACTCAGTGTTTCATTAACTTCCTGCTTGTACAATTTCTAATATAACTATAGTAATAATACCAACTGGGTCTGGAAAACACAGTGAACCAGATCC
>JAOXJM010000001.1:185897976-185909228 GCA_026413425.1 Tringa solitaria
ACTTCTGCCTTTCTTCACATCAAACAGAAGAATTAAGAAGTCTTATGCATCGCTTACTTAAAACACTAATGAATTCTATTCAGAAGTAACAAGTACAGCTTTTTCCATTGATAACTTGGAGCAGGAATCAAGTTGTATTCTTATTTAGAAATAATTATTCATTGAAGCAGGACAAATACTAACTTCTCAATCATTTGCCCTTTATCCTTAGGAAGAGCAAACACTGTATTTGTAAAACCGTTATCATGAAAACTGTATAAAGCATTTAAAGAGTGAGATAAAAAAACATCATTAAAAACAGATCGCATGACAAAAATCCCTACTAAAGAGCTTAAACCTTAAAATATATCTAATCAGGCTTTATAGACACCTCAGTATTTTATGAGAAACACATCTCAAAAAAACCCAACAAATAGATCACAAGCAATCAAGTGACAGGACAAAAGCTGAACTAACTTTCAAACAAGGCATGAAGATTAACATGGCAACGTCTAGTTCTTAAATGCTAAATTTCACTTTAAATCGCATCTAGTGTGATAAGTGAACCCCATAAAGATTCAATTTTTGCACTTCAGTGACAATTGACCAATAATTCCTTACAAGTGCAGAGTGACTAAGCCAAAGGATAAAATTAAAAACCTTCAAACCTCCTCAGCTTTAGTAGCAAAAATATTTAATTCTGAAAATTGAATTAAAAATATTTCACATAAAAGTTGGCCAAATCTTTAGAGAATATACATATCACAGAAATACCCACACGCATGCGTGCATGCAGTGGGAAGAAAGAGGAGGACAGCCTCAGTTGTGAATATCATTCTAACAGCTGAAGATGAAAATCAGATCTGTCTTATTCCCCAACAGGATTATCTTAGAAGAAACTCTCAATTGAGGATTTATTTTTTATTAAATTGTTATAGCCAAAAGCTTTCTGATCTGCATTATCCCAAAAGACACAACTATTAGGGCTGAAATAAAGGCTCATGTATAATGTAATTGCAGGTTCTGATTCCTTCTAATAATTTTGAAAAATAGTACCAAAGATGCCGTTTTCCTACCAGAAGCTCTCTAACAGACAAAAGAGGGACCTGGATATTTGTTCTCTAGAGTGCTATTACTATTGATGAATACCACATGTTTGAAGTAAGAAAATAAAAGTGCAACAACATGGGAAGATTTTATCAAGTGCAAAACATAGTCTTAATTAAGGTGGTGCACTGTACAAAGATAATCCAAATAAATGCATCTTGAAAACTTATCTGCTGCATTATCATTTTCTCTCACTTCAGAAGCTAGCAGCTAACATTTCTCCTTCTGCTCCAGAGGATAAATGCCAGTGCCCAATTCTCCATGTTCCATGGAATAAAAACTGTCTTTTGACTACAACCTCTGAAAGTGTTGCATAGCAGATGATGTAGCAAGTTATCTACAGCACAGAACTATGAATTTCTAAACTCCAAAGTTTTAAAATAATTTTTCTCTTGGTAAGATTCAGTTTAAGGAAAATGCAGATAGCGATAGCATTTCAGAAAAATCTCTATTAAGGTTCATATCTAATATCAATACTTTCAGCAACAGCTCCTGTCCTCTGATACTGAAATACTTTTATTTTAAGATTACTATAGATTAAAATTAAAATACTACTACAAAGACATGCAAGATTCAATTTTTTTTTTATTTACCTAACCACAAATAGAAAATCAGCATAATCTTGAATTTTAAATTTGCAGGACTGTTTATGACTAATTAAAGGAGAAAGGAAGACCTGGAAAGGACGGTTGAGATACTGTTTATTGACAAAATTCAACAGTAAAAAATCCAGCACTGGTGAATTTAACCTACATATGCTCACATCTCAAAGCATTCAGTTGTTGTCTCAAAAGCAATTCAACAAAGTCATCAATCCTACTACATCAAAGCGAGAAGGATGAACAGAAGTAGGGATTTGTTTATTTGTTTTCCAAGTGGGACATCACCTTCATCTAACACTCTAGACCGAATCATCCTTTGAAATTAAAAATTAAAAAAAAAAAAAAACAAACCAAAACCAAAACACAAACCATTCCCTTACACAGTTGTGTAGATTTAAAGAGGCCTAGGGACAGAGTAATTTTTATGGCTGGTAAGGACAGTAATACCAAGATGATTACAACATGACTAATGGCCTACATGAGGTCAAAGGTCTCCAGAGCCCCACAACTTTTAGGTAATTCAATTAATTATCTTGAGCAAATTATACATTGTTTAAAAGACAAATGCAAGCCACAAACACAAAAATTGACTCCATGTGGAATGACATTGGACCAAATACAGTTTAAAAGGTTATATTTTGTACTGAACAGGCAATTTTATTCTTTCCAAAGCCTACTCTAATTTGGAAGCAGCCATGTCAGATTTGCACAGTAGGGCCACAGTAAGCACTGCCAGACAGAAGATATGTTCATTGTGTTCTCAAAGGGTGAGGAATAAAGGTCAGTAAGTGTCAGTGACACACCAGCAAGCTCTATGCAGAACTAATGCACCCAAAACATCATCTCCTCTGCATCAGGTTTTGAGAGTATGCGTGAGTGCATGCAGTACAGCTCACACAGAGACAATGCAGAACTCCCCTCCTTGCAGCTTAGAGCTTTCCCAAAATGCAATATTGCAAATCACAGAGTAGTAACAGTTGGAAGGGATCTCTGGAGGTCAACTAGCCCAACCCCTTTGCTCAAGCAAGGTCACCTAGAGCAGTCTACCCAGGACAGCGTCCAGGTGGCTTTTGAGTATCTCCAAGGATGGAAACTCCACCACCTTTGTGGACAACCTGTGACAGTGCTCAGTCACCCTCACACTGAAAAAGTGCTTCCTTGCCTAGAGAACCTGCTGTATTTCAGTTTATGCCTATTGCCTCTGGTCCTGTCACTGCGCACTGGTAAGAAGAGCCTGACCCCATCTTCTTTGCACCTCTATTCAGTTATGTATACACATTGACAAGATTCCCCCCTTAGACTTTTCTTCCCTTCGCTGAACAGCCCCAGTTCTTTTAGCCTTTGCTCATCCATCAGATGCTCCAATCCCTTAAGCATCTTTGTGGCCCTACAGTGGGCTCATTCCAGTAGTTCCACATCTCTCTTGTACTGGGGAGCCCAGGTGTTCTATCACCTTCTCAGGGATTGAGGTGAGGTCAACGGGCCTGTAGTTAATTCTGTGGGTCCTCATTTCTATCGTTTTTGAAGGCAGAAGACAGATTTGCTTTCCTCCAGTCGTTAGGCTACCTCTACGGTCAGCTTTCTGGACTGCAAGTGCACATGTCAGCTCATGTCCAGCTTTTCATCCACCAGTGTCCCCAAGTCCTTCTCTGCAGGGCTGCTATCAATCCCTCTTTTTATGTTTGAGTTTTGCCAAGATCTCCTTGCTCGTCCACACAGGTCTGCTGAAATATTTGTCTGACCACCTGCTTTGACCACTCTTGAGCTGAGAGGATGCCTAAATACTGACTAGCTTTCTTGGGCCCCCTTTCCCTCCAGAGCCTTATCCAATGGGACTCTACACTAAGCAGATCTGTGCAGAGGCCCAAGTCCGTTCTCCTGAAGTCCAGCACTGTGATCTTGCTTTTTGCCCTCAGGAGTCTGAACTCCACCATCTTATGGTCATTACAGCAAAGGCTGCCTTCAACCCTCACTGCCTCAAAGTATGAGGCCCAGCAGAACACCTCTCCTCATTGGCTCCTATATCACTTGTGTCAGGAAGTTGTCATTGATTCTCTCCAGGTAGCACCTGGATTGTTTATGCACTGTTGTGTTGCTCCTCCAGCAGATAATAGAGTGGTTGAAGTCCCCCATGAGGGTCAAGGCCTATGAATGTGAAATTGTTTCCAGCTGTTTACAGAAGGCCTCATCGACTACTTCTTCCTGGTCAGGGGGCCTAGAGCAGACACCCACTACAATGTCACCCATACCAGCCTGCTTTTTAATCCTAACCCATAAGCTATCAATTGGCTCATCATCCATCCCCAGGCAGAGCTCCTTGCTTTTAATACATGTCATTGTAGCTTTTTCCCTCCCCTAAAAGCATCCTCAGCCCTCCATTAACATTAATAACGAAGAGGTGAGCACAGCATTATATATGTATAGTATATAACTATAAATAATACTAGAAACTGTATATGAGTACAAAAGTAACGGGAAAATTAAGTTTCTAAAACAGGCACAGTAAGGAATAATCACTCCAACCATGAAAAAACACAAGACCTACAGAACTGATCTATTCACAAACTACTGGATAAGCCAACAATATGCTCCAAGCAGTTATGTTAAAAAGGTGAACTATTTCCACTTAACTCCCTAGTAACTGCTATGAATAGTCATGTAACAGAATTTAAAACTATGAAACATTTATTTATAAGGAACTTTTTTAAAGACAGAGTACATAGTTGCTACAAAGGTAACAAACATACTAGATAATTCCTAGGTTTGCAATTTTGCACACACAAAATAGGTTTTATCTGCATAATCCCCGTATTACCCCCAAATTAAAACCTTTTAGTCATACTGGCACAATCCACCTATGCCCTTAATGGCTTTTATAGACATAAATTTTCAATGTTTGGCAAGCAATCGTCGCTGACACTTGTCACTTCTCCTACCGCAGAGGATTAAGAAAATATCCAGAAAAAACAAATAAATTGTCTAACAATTGCATAAAAGGTAAATTATTTATTGAGACTTAATCCTCTTCACACATTTCCCTTTTCCTTTCACTTTTAGAGGCCTCAAGGGATTAAAGTCTGCCTTCAAGCAGAAGTGCCTTATGTACTAGCTATTCCCACCTGGTTTACTGCAACATGTTATTATTTTTTATTAGAAAGCCTGCTTATCGGCCTTTGGCATACACAGCAACTGGTACATCAGGAAAATCAAGCTCCATAAAAAATTAAAACCAATTTTCAATGGGAAAGAGGAAGTTACACAGTTCATTCTTGCAATATGGGTAATGGCCCTTTGATGAAAGGGATATAACAAAAAAAAATAAATGTTAAAATACAGCTATATCTACCGTGTTAAAAAACATGAGACTCAGAAAACTTATGTAGGAATCCAACCAAGCTTACCATTAGTTCTTATGAAATAAGATGTACAAATTGCTAGGTACTCTAACAAAAAAGTTTAAGTGCTACTTTCACTAAAACTCTCCCCACCACATCATCAGATTAAACAGCACCATCTATCACATACCTAATTTTCCCTTGCTCTGTTAAATCTCCATCACTATGTAATATTGTTGTTAGCAACCTCAGAGTAGAAGTTCCTGACTTGCTGTGGTTGTTCTTCATTCCTAGCAACCATCGAACCATCATCTTGATGGCCTGAATCTGAAAAAAAAAATTCATACACAGAAGTCAAATCACACCATGAATCTCATTTTTAAAATATCTTCATCTTAATTTAATCATACAGTATTTTCCCAATTGCTTTTTGCTACTATGAACATAAGCCTGTCACAGCTGCAAAACATAATTTAAATACTGAAAGATAACTAGACATACATTTACTAGACAGCAACTTTTCACTGAAAGTCTCAAGCATTTATTACAGCATTCAGTTAGTTTGAACTGTTTCTTCTACTAAGCAATCCCATATTCTGTCCTGTGAAAATATTATCTTAACTGATCTTACATACATTGAACGCTGGAATAGGCAAAACAATTTATACTTAAAGTGTTACTGGATCAGAAAGCCGAATATGTTTTCATCTTCCTATATTTCTATAATTATTGTGCTTAAACAACCCCTATATATTCTTTATTTAAATTTAAACTCAAATATTACAGATGTAAGACTGTAAATTAAACACTTCATAAGACGTTTTGACTGCTAGAGTATCAACCTGTATTATGATAACTCATCCCAGAAAAGAATATTTCTTTCACAGCTATTTATAAAAAAACATCGAAGCCTGTTACTTAGGATAACTTGTCTTTTGCCAAAGGAAACATCAAGTGTTTTGAGGCAAGCTTCTAAAAGTATGCAGAATCCGGCAGCTATCATGAAGCACTGAATAATTTCATGTTTCTTTAGCAAAAATAAAGCATTAATTTGGAAATTAAGTTTGTTTTATTATTTGAATCCCTTTATCCTTTCATTTTCCATCTATATGAGAGCAGAGACGATAAAGAAAACAAAAAGAGGAGTATCCTCTTACAGCAAAATGAAAACGCTCATCTGAATCACATAGACATCCTTGGGAAAAAAAGAAAAAGAAAAACAATCCAGCCTAAACACCAAACCCTGAAGTTCAAAAATACAAAACCTAAAAGCTTTAAAAAAACTAAGACACTTTTTGTACATGGTAACCTCAAATTTTCTCCTTAATGGGAAAGGCAGTTCTAATACCTTTTATATAAATTTTCATAATATCACCGAATTAAATTCATCATACAGTTGATCTATTCCATGTAACAAAGTGATCACAATGGTCCTTCAGATCTAAAGTTCTAGGGTTGTCATCTATATATGAGTTTATTTTTTAGCACTGCAGCCCATTTACTCTACATAATTCTAATTCTATTGGGTAACACCAGCAGGAGGTAGGATGTTTGTTCTCAAGAATTTAAAATGCAAATGGATTTTGTGGAACAGAACTGAAATAGTTTCGCCCTGGCTTCCAACGGGTCTTCCACTGAAATAGCTGTAGGTATCCACCATCAGATTTTAATAACAATAAAAACAACAACAACAATAATAAAAGCAACAACAACAATAGCAAATTTTTTGGCAGCTTAGCAATTCAGTTTCTTCATATCATAACTAGTACCTGTAACCATTAGTGCCCCTCATTTATTGGAAGGGCAGAAACAGGTTAGCCCTATTCGGTCTTCAAGTACATGATGTATTCAGACAAGGAACAGCCACGTTACCCTGTGCCCTGACATCTCTGGTAGGCTCCCAAGCAATTTCTATTTTAACCTTTGCTTCCCTCTTCCTCCTCCACAATTCCCTTCCTCCAATTTTACTGTCCAAATCTACCCTAGTCTTCCTTCCACGTATCAAGTCCTTAACCCAACTCCTTTAGAGTTCTCCCCTGACTCCACTATATCCCCTGTTTCTTTGGGGTATTAATGATGATGTGATGAAATTCCAGCAACCCTTCAGAATTAAGCATTCCCATGAAATTAGTACAGGTCATAAGAATTCCCCCAGTCACTGCTTCTGGCTACCTGAAGACTTAAACACAACGTGAGTTTGCATTGCCCTCATGTTTTAAATTTCTTCTTTGTAGCCAAACAGGATAACTATCAAAGGATAATTCTAGTTGCAAGGAGTATCAGGAGGTCTCCAGTCCAATATCCTGCTGAAAGGAAGGTCAGCTATGAAATCAGACCATGTTGGTCTCAGTTTTATCCACTATGGTGTTGAAAGCCTCCAAGAACGGAGATTGCCCAGGCTCTCTTAGCAACCTGCAACCTCTTGCAACCTGTTCCATTGCCTGACTGTTCTCAGGCTTTTTCGTTATATCCAGTTTGGACCTCTTCTCTCATTGCATCCCATGAGCCTAGAATTCTCCTCTGAGATTAAAAATTATACACAAGATGAAAATATCAAGAAAGTCAAAATATAACATGGGTCAGAACCATATCAGAGGCCACAAATGACTACTTTGTGCACAACTTCACAGCACAACACAAACTATGTGTATTTGAAGTGCAAGCAAAAGTGATAGGATGTTCTAATTTCTGAGATAGTGAATATAATGTGACAGATCTCTGATATGTTGTATGAGAAAATGACAATTAACTGCTACATTTACATAAACATAGTAAATAATTTTAACCTTAAAAATTAATACTTAACAGTTAAAAATAATCAACAGTTACAACCCTCTTCTCTGATCTAGAGGTTATCATCATGCCTCCATTGTAAGAGCATAATGAGCTCCCATCCCATGTAGTGATCATAGAAACACTGTCTTCCCACTACATCGACGTTATAACAGCTAGCTTAGGTTTCTACTACTTGAGTTTTCAGAGCCACAAATGCTGCAGGTTTCTGCAGTAGTGAAAAATGAAACAATGCTCACCTAAAGAACAGTTAGAAAAATATGATGAGAAACCAAATATTGCAGTGTACATAGATGGAAGCAAGAAATATCACTGCTACTACATTAAGTCTCAACCACTGGATGGTGCACAGACGTATGGTGACTGCCAAGAAAGATTACTGCTTCAGAGCAGACACTCAAGTGCCAGGTGTAAGAATCCAAGTTTAATTCATACAACAATTAATCCAATTTTAATCCAATATTTAGTACTGTACCGAAACACTTCTCTACAGGCATCATTTCATTAAACTTTAGCATTCAAAACTAAGGCTAGCCTGTATCAGTCTACATCTGTTAGGCTGGACAATACTAAAATTCATCAGTCCTTCCCCCTTTCATACTTAAACTTGTTAGTTTTAAGATCCCCATTAGATATATTATACAGTTATGTTACTAAAGGAGGAAGAGGCTTTTCAAACAAGAATGAAGAAAAATACACTGTCAGAAAGAAATCATTTATAGACTAATGGTGTGGCCTGCAGCATTCATTAAAGATAGGCTTCTCAGTGGTAATAAATGCTAATTAAATTTGCAAATCAATTTTCACAATAACCTGTTTTCATTTGCCAATAAATGCTTCTTACAGATTTCAGGCTTGGCTTCAACTTCAAGTTGCCTCAAGATTTTCTATAAGCCAATTCTCTTCCAAGTAGTGAAACGTATGAGAAGTTTTATCAACATAAAAGAGCATTTTAGAGATATGTTACAGCTTCACAAATCATTTAAAAAAATTAAGAAAACCAATATTTGCCACTTCCAGTTACATGTACAATGACTGAAGTGAAATCATGACTATTTTAAACAAGCAGTTCATGAAACCAAGCATGCATTCTTTTAACATTTTTTGCAGCGTACTGCATAAGTATGGAATTACAGAACTACAAAAACTATCCTTGCTGTAGTCAAACAAATAAAAAGCTAACAAATTCCAAACACGACTGAGCATTTCCAATAATGAGTTCTGTACCAAGCTGGAAACCAAAGTACTTACTAAACCAGCAGAGGACATGGTATTCTACGGAGTTTAACAACTTCAAGAAAGGAGGCAAAGAACTTTTTTAAACCACCAGAACTACTTTATTCAAAAGACAGTAGAAATTAAATGACTGCTATAATTAATTTAGAAATAGCATGCTACAAAGGACCTGCATCTTTCTTAATCTGAAAGAAAATGTGAAGCACAATATGTCCCTGTTCTGAAGAAAAGGCATTTCAAAGCAAATACAGACATAGGATGCATTTTCCACAATGTAAGTCTATTTCTGATTGAGTGAAATATTGAGTGAGAGTATCTATTACCAAGTCCAGAAAATGTAATAATAAGCTTACTCCAAAAAAAGAAGCATATTGAGACGACATTTTCAAGTAAAAAAACCAACCAAAACCCTGCCATTTTAAAGTGGTTTTTTTTTTCCTTAAATCTAGGATTTTTCCTCTAATACACATTGTACACAGAGAAAAGCAATGTAACACATTAATTCATTTCAGGAAACTGACACATCCAAAAACAATTTTTTCTTTATTCCAAAACAGCTCTGAAAGTTTCTCGAAACGTCCTAAAAATTCAAAAGAAAAGGGGAAGGCTTTAAGTTTAGTCTCTATGTTATTTAACTCCTATGTTAAACAGGAAGGGGAAAAAAATTACTTTATCTGTGATAATATCTGGAATACTTAAGTGTTACACACAAACCCTGTGCCTATAAAAAGCTGTAACAATTTAATAAAGTGTATATGTAAATGTATTTACAAAAGTAAAAAAGTAGATGCTCCCAAAAGCAAATTTCTTCTGGCAATCAAAAATGCGTATGCTGATAAGATCCTCAATTTAAAAAGTTACTTTTTTATGTTTAGAAAAGTGACAAGGAAATGGAGAAAACCAGTTGACAGCTTTAGGAATCCAGATATTTAACTTTCTTTATGAAGTATTATACATACAATCACGGGAAAATACAGTACATGCTACTTACTTTAACAAGCGTTTCAGGAGACACTTCTTCATCTGGAACCCAAAGTTTTGTTGTCTTTTTTCCTGGAAGCTAAACCAAATGTTACGTATTATTACACTACTGTTACTCTTCAGTGAAACCTGCTGTAACCTCCTCTTTCCTGTTTGCTTCTGAAAACACTTCAGCAGCACTCAATAGTGAGCCTAATGCCTTCTGTATTTTATAGGAGTAACTATTACAGGAGTGAGATACTGCTCTTACCTCACTATTCAAGTATCAACAAATTTAACAGTAGTTAAGGGGGTTTTGTTGCTGCTGTCATCGCTACCTGAAAACTATTGCTTTAGAGTGTAATAGCCATTGCTTTGAAAATAATTTCCAGTTTCCATATCCAGTAGATTGGAACCTCAAAGTGCACAGTTTTATACAGTAAATCTTTCAACAATGGCTGACAATGCACAAGTTCTTTCATTTTGTAACCACTATCAATACAGCATTAGAAAAATTAAAATTCAGTCTTCCATTTCAACAGTGTATTTTAGTTTCAAATGTGTTATGCTTCCTTAAAAAAAAAGTCACAACTTGCATGCTCAAGACAAGAAACCTAGTGAAGTCAATACCAATTTTCTCATTTTTAACAAAATGCTGTGCTCCACAGCCTGTCACTTTGGAAGGACTACCAAATTAGTACTAGTTCCTTCCCTGTACTATGGGTTTTCAATTAAGTCAAACAGTATACATGGAAATCGAAAGACAACGATATGCAAAAAGTAGAACCAGCAAGCGAAAAATCTTCACAAGTACTTGCCAAGTATCATAATACAGAAGCAGAATCTTAACACAAGGTTTAAAAAATACTTACCCTATCATTCATTAGCAAATCTTTAACAATAAAAGTGGCAACCAAAGATTTCAAAGGGGCAGCAAATTGGTCAGGTGCAAGCATGGCTATATGACCAATAGTAACCAAAGGTGTAATGAGATGCTCAAAATTGCTTGGATCCAGACTTTTATGCAGTGGCTAGAATAAAAGCAACAAATTCAAGTATTACTGATACAATCTGCATCATATTGAGGGGAAGGGATTGAGTTCTGTACTGAGTTGTTCATATCTATTTCTATTTTGGAAACACAATTTTAAAAGATCTAGTAATTATTTAAAGACATATTCAGAAACCTGACAAGTCTCCTACAAATAAAAAGAAAAAACAAGACGACAGATAAAATGTC
>JAOXJM010000001.1:185909328-185935274 GCA_026413425.1 Tringa solitaria
AAATGTCTATCACATCTGGATACTTGAAAATGTGGCAGCTCAAGAAGGACTATTTAGGAAACAATGGATTAAAAAGCATATTTTCTTATTGAAGAAGTGGGCATACATCTCAAGACAGCAATTTCAGAAATGGACTATGATTCAGCCTTCAAGATAAAAGGCTGACAGGCACTAATTAAAAAGTACGTTTGCAGTTGTAACTATAAAAATCTATTTAGACAGTCTCTACCATAATTTAGTTTTCCATAATTTCTGTAACTATTTTAATACTTTGGGCCATCCCCAACAGGGGTAAGGAGTGATGTATCATTCCTCTTTCCAGAAGTAGTTCACAGTTCTAGCAGACAGTGCAACACTTTGTTTTATTCTATTGTCCGTTAAAACACAAAACCCTAAACATGATAGATTGTAGATATAAAAAAAAGCCCTCTGCTGCTATTTTTCAGGCCAAACTGTATGAGAACAAAGAGGAAAAATATATTTTCTGAATTTGATACAACTTGCCGTATCAATTGCCAGTACATCCCTTCATTTACATATGCAATATAGAAGATTGGTAAAAATTAACTTTAAAATTTTTATTTTACCTCAAATATCTGTGCAAACTGTGTTTCTTTGCTGGAAAATATGGCATGGATGCAGTGAATAGCATACTTGGCTTGACGAGGGGGTCCCTTTTTAGCTTTATGATGCAACACTGGAAGCAAGGCCCTTAAAAAAAATTAAAAAGAGGTAAGTACTTTTTCACAAATCAAAAATCTTCTAAAGTATCAAATCAACAAAAAAGTACAGATATACATATATACAACACAACACCTCTGCAAAAGTACCAGTTGTCCTGGTTTTGACAATTTCTTCAAAGAAAAAAAAGGGTTATTTACATGGCTTGCAAGTAAATATCCCAAACAAACCTAGGTTTGGGTGATAAAATATGCAGTAAAACAAACATTTTTATCTGCACGAGTTACTAAATGCTCTTTTGGAAATCCTTTTGCTTACACATTCCCATTAAATTGCAAACAATGTCTCTACATTACTGTGTATTTAATTTAGGAAAAATCAAAAGTAATTCTGAAGGACAACGATAAAAATTATAGTAGCATTACTGACATACCAGCTGTCACTATTTTGGATATATTCATTCTTCAAAAACATGGCATTTTAAAGTCATTAAAATCTCTTTCCTGTTTTACCTGAAATAATGCTTTCTTCCAAAAGAATGCAGGACAATGCTACAGCATGCAAAAGGAAGAATGAGGACTTCCAAAATGCCATAAAGAACACTACTCAGAGTAAGATACACAACTTACGATCGTATATGAGGAAAGTCTTCTTCAATTTTACTTCCTGTATTTTTGAAAATTTGTAACGCAGCTTCTGCCACTTTTTCATCATCCATTTTCAAGCAAGCCAGGAGAGATTCAAAAGTTTCAGCTGAATGAAATGAGATAGGGTGCGTAAATGAAAGTACCTGCCAAAATAAGACGAAAGCCATGTTAATATTTTTGAAACGTCCACTTATACATAATGTTCCATCAGGAGCCACTTTCTACTGCCCTACTGGAATATTAATAATACTCTGCCTGGTTTTGTCATATGATCCAGATTTCTGTTTTTCTGACTTTTTTTTTTTTTACTACCTCCTACACTTCGTCTTTATGCATATTCTCATTGGTTTTAACTTATTTCTCCAGTCACAATTTCTTCTCCTGTTATCGTGAACATGTACTTCTCAGTGACTACACCTACATTAGCAAGTACTGGCTTAAAGCAGAAGCAGGTCTTAAAAGAAACACAATTGATACTAAGGAAGCAATATTCATATTTCAGGGATTTTACTTCAGAGTGCTTCCAGAGACTCTGAACCCACGTTAACCACTACAACACAGCACATGCTTCTGAAGGCCACCTCATAATTTTGTTTCTCCAAAAGGAATCCTGCAGAAATCCTCCCAGATTTCATGCTTGCTTGCTAAGTGGAACAACTGGCTGTGCTCTGAGGTTCCTCCCTCCAAAACAGTAATATAGACATACTCAATAAGGTCCCTCAAGCTTTCCACAGCAGTTTACCAGATCCTGTAACTCCCCTTCAGATTCTTGGACTCTGCTTTTAAGTACTAGAGCCCTCCCACGTTAAAAAAATACAATAGTAACAATTACATATATATTAAAACAAATCCTCATTTGATCCTCCCTGAAGGTTTGCCTTATCTTTATTTTTAATTGGCTGTTGATTATTAGCTTTTTTCTATATAATATTCTGACTCATAGCAAAGAAATGTTTCTCAAAATCTAGGAACTTCTTCACATGCAGTTTTCCATTTCCACCAAGATATTTCCTCCCCATTTCCTTGTACGGCATTCACTTTTCTGGACTCGTACATTTGTCCCTTCTGAATTCTTCTCATGAAGTACATAGCACTTTTTTCAGGACAATCTTAGTCCTCTTCCTTAAATCTGTCGTGCCAGTTCATATGAATATTTAAGTGCTGACCTGGGAGCCTTCTGTCAAATTATATAGTCCGTCATGACATGACTCGTTCTTACTCAGATTCATTTTTGTGTTACTAGCTTTTTGCACTTTTATCTAAATGTGCACATCTAGCTAGAGAGTGTCATGCTCTCAGATGAATCTACTGGGCCCTTAGTTGATAGAAGATATTCTGAGAAGTTCAATATGGGAGTCCTGTAGATTTTGAGGCCTCTGAAACCGACGCACAGCAGGACTACTCCCAACACTATCATGGAGCCGAGGTGGTGCTATGGGACAAGTAACCTTCAGTGTAAGTACAGGCAAAGCTGACGCTACACAGTGCTTGTAGCCTAGTCTTTGAGAGCAACTAAGTGAAACCAAAAGCCCTATGTAGTTGCATTTATTCAAAAGACGGGTTGACATAGTGCTTAGGGACATGGTTTAGGTTTTTTTAGTAGTTTTTTTGTTGTTGTTGTTGTTTTTTTTAATCAGAGTTAGGCTGATGGTTGGACTAGATGATCTTAAAGGTCCCTTCCAACCTAGACAATTCTATAATTCTATGGTTCATGCTTTTAACAGTATTTGTAAATAAAACGGTAATCAGCCTTTTTCCTCCTAATAAGTTTTGTACCCAGAAAAGCATCTTGCTGGGGTTTGCTATGTTAACTGAGTCTCAAAGATTACACATCGTTGAAATAGATCAGACCTCAATTTATGAGGAACTCAGGAGAATCACAGTATTATTGTACTGATATATAAGTACAGTTCCAAAAGTAGTGTAACTGTACTCATAAACACTTGAATTTACACGCTAACAATCAAAACTCAGCTGCTGATAACACACACGTGTTAACTTTCGACTTCCAGAAAAACTTCTAAATGATTTAGAAGATACCTTACAGAAGATGAGCATAGAGAACAGAAATCAAATCAATATTCTTCCAGATAGTCACCACATCCTTATAACTAACAATACTGAGTGCTAATTAAAAATTTATTTTAAGTTTCACATGCTCACTGACCACCAGAGAGTACACTTGCCTTAAGCAATTCAAGACCTGCTCTGATTGCCTGGTCAGTAGGTACACCTTCATCTTCATCATCAGCTGTGCCATCTATAGACTTGTTTACTTGCTTGATAAGGGCACTGAAGAAGAAAACAAAACACAGCCTTGTATTTACTGCAATTCTACTGTGTATGACCATTTTCATAAGTTTAAGACAATCTTATTAAATGAACTTATTTAAAACATAAGCTTGTTATAAAACAAATATGCCAACTAAATACATAATCTGGTTGCCCTCATCTCCTATCTGAACCAAATCTTATGAAGCATTAAGTTAAAAAATGTTTATCCATTCTGAATCAAGAATACAAATTACTCTGGAAGGATCACAAAAATAAGAAAACAATTTGAGCATTACAAGCAACTAATTCAGGAAAGAATTATGATAAAGTTACCAACTGCTATGGATTCTCAATAATTGATGGAAAATAACTGTTTACAATGTTTAATCCATAATCAAGAGGAAAAAAAAAAGCAAACACCATTAAACAGCTGTGCTAAGAGATGCTGAAAAATTTAAAAGACCTATTTCCTGCATATTTCACCTTGACAGTAATGCTTGTTTTTTTCTTACAATGTACCCTAGGAATGAAAATGGTGATTATCCAAATGATCCTATCAGTGAGTGGTATAGGCAGCTTCCCAATCAAGAACTGAATAATATTCAGAATATTCCTTTTCAGTATATCCTGTAAGCGATGTTTATAGCCAAAAAAGAAAAAAAAAACTCCATCAAAAATAATTAAAAAACAGAACCAACTGTAGCAAACCAAGGGAGAGACCTCCTAGTCAGACTTCCCAGACTTTTGATATTTTTTTCTGCCCCTAATTGGACAAAAAGCAACCATCTATTAAGAAAAAACATACAGTCTGAATCTCAAAAATGGAGCAGAACTTTAGTGAAATTTTACAAAGGTGGGAGAAGACCAATTCTTTGGTAAAACTGAAAATATGTGCTTTTTTCACCTTTTTTTTTCCACGTGCATACTGTATGGCAGCCAGTCAATAGGTAGATTATGAAATAAATATTACAACTTAATGCCACATGTGAATATTACTTTAAATATACATTTTATATTGCTTCTGTGAATGTGGAAAAAAGAAAGTATTTTCAAATTCAAAGTAAAAATCCAGATACACATTGTACTTAATCCAAGATCAGAAACAGATTTTTAAGCGAAATATCAATGGCTCCATTACATTGCTTAAACAACAGGCAGAAACCGAAAAGCTAAAGTACTTCAAAGTCAATTACTATAGTTGGAATTAACAGATAAGAATTTGCCAGTATTTAGCACTACTTGTCTCTAATAAGGTACCACATACCTCATATAAAGCTGCTAAATAATCATTTCAGCAATTACTTTTTTCCCCACCCATAACTTCACTGGCTTACACTTCCTTTAAGTCTTGAAGCCTCAGCACCACAATCTTTACTTCCTCAGTTAAATTATTGTTTATGTCCCTATGCGCTAATATTCTGGGTGGAAAGCTTCAATGAATAGCCATGGTCAGAAATTTGTTTTAAAATAAGTTAGTCACAAACCACACTTTCCCCATCAGCAACAGAATCATTTTTACTGACAGGTTGTCCCAGCTGTGCTGAATGACAAATCAATTGTTTGTGTGGCTACATTTTAAAGGAAGACATAAAAACCCCTAAGCAAGGGGAAAGAGAAGAAAATACTGCAGGTCACCAGGCCTTAAACCACACTCGCTCAATCTATTACTGTTTATGCTTAAAGGCAAAATAAGACACCCAAATTTCAAACCATCTGATCTACAGTCAACAACACACACAAAAATACCTGATGGATTCGGTATCAATGTGCACAGGAGCAATTCTCTCGAGAAGAAACTTTATCATTTCCAGAAAAGGATTTGTTGGTTGCTTTGGATTGCCCAACTTCTTTGTTATTTCCCTCTGAAATAGAAGTTTCAATTAAATTTATAATCAATTCAGTTCCAAAAACATTCACATACTTTAAGAGCAATTCTTACCACACATCCTTCAGCCTGTTTGCAAGAACATGTTGGGCTAACAAGCATTTCTAACTGACTTCTTATTTTTTCATCATCTTCTAGAACTTGTGTGAACTTTTTCATGAAATCTTGAGCTTTCCCTGGATCAGGAAGGTTTCCTTTAAATAAGCAAAAGAAATCACTATTTATATTAATAAGTATCAGTATTGTAAATTACCCAAGTTTGAAATGTCATACCAAGAAATTTTCTATGTGTGTCTAAGTTAATAAACAAGTGAGAGGAAAAAAAAACCAAACCATAAACAAACCACAAAACACCTTAATGTGTGCAGACATACCTTTGAGGATACCAATTTCTAAAAATTTGTGTACCCACAGACCTCCCCTGGCTATTTGCTTTCCTTGTCCTTCACACTCATTTTTCAGCAAGTCTAGTTGTTCCTGTCAATAATATTAACAGCTAAAGCTGACCTCAGAATGCAAAGCCTATACTCCACAGAAAAATATACTCTGTATATAGATCACCTGATACGATAAGTGTAAAAAACGTGGAAAGGGTATTTTTGCTAAATTACTCCTTCACTAAACATAAACTTATAGCATTTTAAAAAAAGCTTTAAAAATGCATTTCTTAAGTCACATACTAATTTTATATTTACATTTTACATTATAACAAGACAATTTAATGGCAAAGTATTACTATACTATTTAAGATATTTCATGGTTTTGGTACAGTAGGTGTTAAGCAAAGCAGGCACAGAAAATGGCACAGGACTACAGATAGTTCAAAACAAGTTGTACTAAGCATTTGGTTTGCTGTATTATTTTTTAATGTGACCCGAACTTACAGAATCAGGAAAAAAAATTATGAACTGATCAACTTTTTATTATAAGTAAAAGGAAAAAGCAATTTGGAACATGGCAAACCAGGCAGCAAGATTCAAATTTTCCTGCACATTTTTTCAAAAATGTACACAGCCTTAAGCATTATTTTTTTCTTCCATAACAGTTTGCATTTTTTTAAAAAAGGTTGATTTAAAAACAAGATTTCAGCATTGTAAACCAAAATTTTCTTATTATTATTGGTTTTAACAATATTGGCATGGTAGGCTGGGAGGAACAAGAAGTGTTGCTTGGGGGTTGGTGTTTTGTCTTTGCCAAGAGTTCAGGTTACATACAAGTTCTTCAGTTTCCAAAGTGTCGTCCCTGCTACTGTAACCCAAACTCTTGCATTCTCCCAACAGCGCTTACAATACCAACACCTCAAAGACAGGCAAGTCAGGAGATAGTTTAATAGGTTAATTAACAGCAATTAAATATATTCTATAGTATATGCTAATGAAGACACTAACACCCTAATAATCTAGATTTTGAATTAGTCCACAACAGATGCAGCCAAAATGTCACATGATAAGATTCATAACTGGAGCCTGTTAACAGGAATGAAGTAATTCTGCTTACAGTTGTCTTAATTCTCTAAGGCATATTGTTAAATTGTGTTTATCATGATTTGTTACAAGTTTTATTTGTTACAAAACTTTTTATAAGCTTATCTCAAATGACTTTTAAAGCAAGACAGCAATATACTTCAACTGTAATTTCTAGACAGTGTAAATACTTCAACTGACTTACTTGTTATAACCATCACTTTTGAGAATATAGCTTTACTGCTGGCGTCTGTCTGCAAGTCATAAAAGAAAAATGGATTAAGTTAAAATTTTACATTATATATTTCCACTTGAATACCAAGTGAGTAAAATTCCATAATCTACTATCAACAGGTCAGCACCCATCATTTTCCTACCACATCAGTATGTTAGAAATCAAAACCACCCCTGCAAGTTAATGCTAGACAGTTACAAAAAGCAGAAGATAGATCATGCCTACAGTATCACTGTCTCACATATATTTCTGTAAAATATTTTTATTACTTTTCTATCTACTATGTAACTTATGAAGAGCACAAATGGGTTATTTCTGTAACTGTTTTTCATCTAAAGTCTTATATTTCAAAATATAAAACAAACAGCAAGCATTAAATTGACTTTATCTTCTTTTTCAGATATTGATTCTAAGTAGTCTTGGCAGTAGTTCCTATTTTATTGTAAGGAACAGAGCAAGTCATTAAGACAATTGCTACCCCAGTTCAGGGGGGCAGATGATAGCAGTGAAATTGTGAAAGTAATAAATTGGGGACCATGACAACAACAACAACAAAAATGAAAACATAACTGCATTTCAGGATATCAGTGAATCTTAGATTTCAGTGAAACTGTTGCTGATATAAAGTCTTTCAACAGCATCTTACAAGCAAAATAAGTTACACAAAACAGACTTTTTATCTCATCTATTTTCCTTTTGTCATTAATCCTTCTGGCACAAATTCTCGTACAAATTCCACATGCAAAGTTCACCCTAAGAGTTAGTTCTGACACTGAGTAAATGGAAGAGAGGAAAAAAAAAAGAATACAACAAATTTCACAGCAAGGTAAAACTACATAATTACATTTTTTTGGGACTATATTTCTAAAAAATAAGTGATGCTTCTATAACATATCACCTACTACTGAAGGTAGACAAACTAGTTTCCAAGACACTTTCTCCATAATTGTAGCGGTAATCCACAATATTCTGCAGATTAGGAAGTTTTATGGAATTACACTGAAGTTTGAAATATTAAGGAATTATCAGTAAAAATGACGAAGGGAATCCTTAACTGTAGAGTTAAGATAACACCCTAATCATCTTCAGAAAAGTGTTCTAAGGGGGATGAAAGAAGAAAAAAAACACAAATTGAGATCTTTCACTGCTGTGTAGTAAGTGTTGTTAAACAATTCTGAAACCTTCATAAGTGCTATGAAAATTGGAACTGAAAGAAAATTCAAGCTTAGAGCAATGTTGTCAAAAGCACATAGAACCATCAGCTTTCACACCGTAAAGAAAGCTGCTCCTCTACCAACTGAATTCTGACAGATCAGCTTTGTTGACAAAGTCTTCAAACCTTGATGTCTGTTCCGTCTAGATTAGGAGAAATTATGATCGACAAAAATGGAAAGTTTCTTAACACTTTTTTAGACTCCCCAGTAACGCTTACACTGGGAGAGCCTAAAGAGGAAAAAGGAGAATGCCTATAGAGTTTCACTAAATGTCAAAAAGGTTTTCCAAGATGAGAAGAAACAGTGGACTGGAAAGTTCAAAAACTTAGAACCACAAAATAATGTAGGCTGGAAGCAACAACTGTAGGTCACCTGGTTGAACTGCCTACTTAAAGCAGGTCTAAGATCAGGTTTTGCTCCAGGCCTCATGTGGTTACATTTTAAAGATTTACAAGGATGAAGACTTCAAAAACCTCTCTGGGCCACCTGTTCCCATATTTGATCACCCTTACAGCAATTTTTTTTCCTTACTACCTAATCAAAGATTCCTTGTGGCAGCTTCTGTACACTTCTTCCTGTCCTAACCCTCTTCATCTCTGAGAGCTCTTACAATGCTTACACTTGCCATAGGGACAACATCTACAGGAAATCAAATCACCAATTAAGCTATAATGATTGGGTGGAGAAATTAGACCAAAGTGAAAAAGCACGTATGGTTACACCAAGTCATATTTTACAAGGTTACTAGTTCATTTCAGTTTTGCTTTCTGAACGAAAATAAAGTTTCTACAACTCTGAATGGCTAATGGTATTTGTATCAAGATTATTACTGCCTTGAACTGTATGCCCCTTCACTTTATGATTATGAGAACGCATTCTTATCTTCAACACAATGATTTAATTGCTTGAATTAATTATCAATTTGGGGGGAAAAAATAACAAGCAAACATACAAGGAGCATCACAGAAATAAAAGCTCTGGAAAAACAGCTAAGCATCTGATTGGGAATAATGGGCAAGGTTTGAGGTAGGTTGCTGGGATGACCTGTGCAGGAGGAGGTCAGGGACTGCCCTGTGCTGGTCTAAGCACCTTCCAGCCAACTCTACAACCAACAAACCGAGCCACCAGAATCTCAACCAGTCAGAGGAGCCCACGGTGCCTCTAAGAAAACATACTTAAGAAAGGAGACAGTGGAGAAAGTATGACTCTAAAGGCACTGTGGCTGGTGGAAGAACCGATGCTGGACCAGCAGGCAAGAAACCAGGAGCAGCAAAAGGAAAGGAACCACCATGCCCTGACCCATCTTCAAAGGCATCACCAAAGGGACTGTGCATAGTGTGTAGTGAGGGGACTGGAAACAGCAAAGCAGGGAAGAGAGTAATGCAAAGGGGAGGTAAAGGCCATTTCTCTAAAAGTTTCTTTGTTCACTTTTATTTCTCAATACCAGAATCAATAATTCAAAGCTTATGTTAATTGACAATAAACTAAGTAAAATTTCCTGACTCAAAACCATTTTGTTGCCCATTACAGCATCTCAGACTATCACAAGTCCCCTACGTTCTCCCATGCATGGAGAGAACTAAGTTCTCACTGAATGGGAGAATATTCAAGCATACTTGAAAAGAATATTCAAGTGTACAAAATTAGTGCTCAATTACAAAAGATAGGATGAAAGCCACATGGACAAATGCAAATATGTCAACAGCATACACTGTTTTGAACGCAATGCTTATGCTGGCATCTATCAAAATCTTCATATTTAATTCCATATCATATTTGCTATTTTACAATTGAGAAAGAACTTTTATTACATGTCCCTGAAAACAAAAGGAAAAGTTGAAATTTTGCTTTCAACTGAAATGCAGAAAATACCGAGAAAGTAACTCAGGTTTTAAATGTCTAAGTGCATTTAAACTACACTAAAGAATATAAAACAGTACATGAAAAATATTTCAGTAGCATCAATAAAACACAATGAAGTGCTTTTATGCTAACAATTTAATACAACATTGCAGCATGTTTTAAACGCACTAAGTAAAAATTATGTATTTCACTGCAATCAGGACTGAAACAATAAGGAATACATTTTTATTTGATTAGTTTTTCTCTGTCTGCAAGACAGCATTTCTAAGCAGATGCATTAGATAATCCAACCACACAGTTAGGCACTCTTCCTGGTTCAGGTCATTCCAGCAAATGGATAAATCGATCATAAAACTTCATTAAATTTGCTGTAGTATATGAGTATATACACATATAGAAAATAAAAATGACACACACATATATGAACGTGAGCATGGCAACATTTTCTACTATATATTATTTCTGTTAAAAAAGCACCAGATTAAACCTTTGGCATTAAAGTCAAGTTCTAGTCACAAATTACATCCAGAACTTCATCTTATTGATTTCCCCCCCCTCCTTCTCCCCCATTCCAAAGATGAGTACAACATACATGTGTGTATTTTACTTATGAAAAAAAATAAAAATCTAAATTTCACTTTATGAAAATATCCTAAATGCTCAATATTAATTTTTTCCTTCTGAGCAAATTTGTAAACAAAGAATTCAATTATAGTATGATATCTCCTACACAACACTTAAGAAGTTTCTGAGAAACAAGTAACCTGTTGGAATAAAAATATTCCGATTTCTTGAATGTTACTAATGATACATGAGATAAGAAGTTAGGGTATACAGGTACGTTTTCTTAATTGCTTGATTTGGCAGTCAAAAATAGTATGATATCTTTTCCCCTTTTTCATAAGCCAGAATAATCCTGGCAAGATGCAACTCAAACACTGACAGCAAATATTTAAGTATCAAGGCACTGGCAAAATCTTTTAAAAATTTCTATAACACGTCTTCAATTTTACTAATAAATGTGAATACACATTTCCTATTGCAAGTGTAGTCTAATGGAATATCAGTGAACTTTCACAATATATTCTATATATGCCATTAAAATAAACTAGAAATAGTCAAACAAACATTTTTTAAAATAGCATATTAAATTAAAACTGCACATTCATTATTGGATAAAGGTAAGTTGAACTCACTTTGGGTTGTTTTATTAGGTCAACTAAATCCTTTACTTGATGCCGCAGCAGGTTTTGACATTTCCACATTTCATTCAATGCTCTAAAAATAAATAAATAAAGTTGTCAAAATCATCTATTCAATAAATAACATAACTGTCCAATAAAAGCCTTTAAATTCTTTTCAATTCTGACTCAAATGTGCTTATCACCTGAACTTTCATTGCTGTGTGAGCAAATGGATAAATGGTTCCTAATGGCATGATATGGAAAATTTAATTGGTCATATTAGACTGGAACAAGAAGTGAGATTTTGAAACAAGTTTCATCTCAGATGCTTAAGGACACTGCCTTTAAAAGAAATAACTGATGTCTGGCCCATAAATACTCATTTGTACAAGCTTGAAATCACTCTTCTAAAAACATTCCAGGAAACAGGCTAAAAAGCAGATGTTTAAGATTTTTATCATCAAAACAATGTTATTCCTGCACACAAAAAGTGGCTACTACATGAATAAATGGTAAAAAGTGGACGCAATTAGACTTGTAAGAGACACAGTAGAGATATTCAGACAAAACCAAAAATTAGCACACTTTCCAAGAAAAATAAGCCGTATAAATTTAAAGAAGCCACAGTTTCATTTGAAAATTTTCCAGCATCCACAAGTAAAAAGTCATTTCTATATAACTGAACATACAATGTCTTAAAAATGAGTATTGCTACATATGAAAACTGTAGAATTCAGAAGTTGTTACCTGAAATAACAAGTACTACAAAGAACCCATTCTGCACCTCTGCTTAGCCTATACTAAAAATTACTATAACAGTAACTTTTTATTTTTAATATACTATTCCTAGTTTGTTACAGTTGTAATAATTCCTAAGTCATACCTAAGTCATCCTGGCTGCTAAAACAAGTAGTACATTAATTGAGAAGTTGTCAGATAAGATCTAGGGCGAGTGAACACTGCTATCTATGCTATCTGTTTTCAAACATAAAAGGAATGACATGCATTCAAGCTTCTTTCCAGATCTTTGACACTACTTTTTCCAGCTGTTTATGGTTAAAAGGTACCATGCCTTGTTAGAAAATGCCCTCTTAATTGGTTGCGGTTTTTTTTGGTTGTGGCTGGTTGGTTTTTTTTCCTCAAAATCCCACTTTAAAAATAGATACTATTGCTACATTCTGTTTTCTGATAGTTCATAAACCACTTCTGTCCACTGCCTTAGGCTACTCATAACAATTTAGAAATAATTTACAATAGTATTTGTATTAAAAATTATTTGGCAAAAAGTCACATAGCACATACTTCACAGCATTTGAATCCAGTGTTGCATACAGGTAGTACAAACATTTCATTCGTTCGTTTGTTTCCAAGTTGTGAGGGACCATGTACTGAGCAAAGATGCGTTCAACAAGTAATCTGAAAGACAAGATTAAGAAACTTAAACTGTAAAGGAAGAAAGTGGTCTTGAATTGTTGAAACATTAATTGACAGATTTTCAGACCTCTCTGAAGATCGGTTGTTGCGTGTAAAGATAGGTTATTCAAAAACCTAAAGTTCATGTTACTTAACTTCCAATAGAACTCAGCATAAACTAATGAAAAATATATCATTACAGAAAACACAATCTTAATGTTAGCAGTAGAACATTTAAGAGATGACATTATCAAAATCAGATGTATTAATCAAAGGATTTTAGAGAAGGATGTTTCTTAATTATCGGCACAAGGACCTTATCAGTGAATTTAATTATGGGTCAGTATTGCATTAAATTCAGGAATTGACCCAAATTAACTTGCTTAAAATAAAAAAAGAAATATCATGTTGATTATATCTCATATTATCATGAAGCCCAGAAGGAGAATTCAAATACTAGTCAGGAGCAGCTGACTTCCCTCCACCCCTCCTTGGCCCCTTTCCCAAGGATTAAGTTTATCACATTTCTTTTGCTTCTGCATTAAAAATGTGGGTATATGCACACAGGAATTATTAAAAGCTTCAGCTATAACATGGAAGCTCCTTATCTGGAAACACGAGGAGAGAAAGGTTTGGGTCTGCCAGTTACATAGGCAAGGCTGAGAAGAAGAAACAAACGGAAAACTAAGCCCATGTTGCAATCTTAAATACTGAGAAGGCCCAAGACTTTTGCATACTGAGGTCAATGTTAACAGAATGAAGTAAATAAGTAAAAAAAAAAACAAACCTGATCATGAATGTTTAGGCTAGAAAAGAGAAGAAAATCCTTATGCACAACCGAGGCAGGTGGTCAAAACCCAAACTCAGCTAGTTTAAAAGATCCCGAAGTTGAAGAAAAATCTCACAGTGGGAAAGACTGGATCTGAAGATCCAGACAGTCTGTCTACTTCCATGGTATCATGAAATAATTGCTTATTTTGGAGATGACCTTCTGAGGCCACGAGTTTTTGAAAAGACTTATACAGGTTTGCAATGCCATACATGTTTGAACATGCCATGAAGGTCCAAAGCTCATTTCTAAAGCCACCAAGTCATCCTTAATTAGTCAAGGTGCAGTAATTCCCAAACTAGTTCCCCATGTGCAAACATCTATTTTTCAATACGCACAACTATATACAATGCTGTAGCTGGTACAACGGAGGTACTGCTTTCACCACAAATCCAGGACAAAACTAATTCATGGCTATTATAGTACAGAAAAACTAATCTTCTGCGGAGTCAGATGCCTTAACTGTTGTCACTACACATACTAGACTTACCTTAAAGCACACAGGAACAACAGACAAATCTAAAGCAAGATCGTTTAAGCAATTTCACTTATTGAATTTTAACAGAAAAATTAGCAAGTTCCTGAAGCACAAGCAAAACTCTCATTTACTAAAGCAGTGGTGGAGTACAGCTAAAAAGGTTAGAATATTTCAAAATATCTCACCCTTTAGAATCACTTTTGGCCTTAAAAAGGAGGGAAAAAGTGCAAAAAAACAACAAAGGACAACATTTGGCTACAAGCTATATAAGATTACACACTGAATCAAAACAGAGAGGACTCCTCCTCCTTGTCAGCACTTAAGCACAAAGGAAAACCAAATCTGCATAAGTTACCACACTTATCCACAGACTCACCTAGTTTTCACAACTGACTTACCGGTCATCAATACTGTTTTGATAATATATATGCAGAAGTTTATCTTTGATCCACGATATCTGTTTTGCAGCTTCTTTTCCTGCTTCCGATTGTAATGAATATTTCTTGTATACCTGTGCAAGTCCCATCATAGCTTCTTTTCTCACTCTCCACTTGAGAAAGAGAAATAGTAGCCAGTTTAGCAATTCAAAACTCAAAACTGAAAAGACTACCTTTTAAGGAAGGTATTTCTTATTCTATGTCAAAATAAAACTGAGTTTTAAAGGAAACATTTTCTCATTAGAACATATATCAGGTCCTTGTCTCATTAGAACATATATAGAACACATCATATGTGTTATGCTAAACCCTTCAACATGAGTATCTAGGATGCAAGTAGAATTTAGAATAGTTACAAATTTAAGCTAACACCCTTTCTCACAGATCTATACTGAATATTTGTGATTATGCATGTAGGAGGGGAAAGCATGTTGCCAAACTGAAAAGATCAGGTGATAATGTTAATTTTAAACCATCCTCTGACGATGGAACTCGATGGTGGAATATGCAGTAATTTACAATACATTTTGAAACCTGAATGCAAAACTTCTTATGAAAACTGCTAGAATTTTTTGCAAGAGTCTCAGTTTACTCTAAAAAATTACTAAAAGTTGACAACTGGAACAACATTGTTGTGCTTCAGCCCTTTTTATTATACTATCCTAAATAAAAATACAGCATAATGAAAAATGTGACATTTCAGCCAGGGGCAAAACATACCTCATTAAAGTAGACCACTTCAAAATTTTTTGCATTATGTTGGTCTTCATTAGTCATTTTAAGATAGGTTCAGCATTTTTTAGAAGCACTGCTTTTTAAAAAGCTGAATTACAGTCTAGGCATATAAGCCACAGCAATTATTAGTACTAATTATGTCTTACCCGCTTGTCCAGTGTTCGTTCTCTGACAAAATTAAGCAGGTGATCATTGACAAGCAAAAGATCTTTTTTAGCAGCGGTAACTATGGACACTATAACATCATGCCTTATGGCCTCTTCAGGATCATGTGACCTTACTTTAAGATATTCTGGAAAAAAAACAGAACAAGTATTTCATTGTAAAGATACAAATCTAGCTACTTTTCTTTCTCTAGACAGTACTCAACTGACAAAAGCAGAAAACACGATTGTCTACTGTTTTGAGCATCAACAGTAAAAAACCAATAGTTTTCTCTAAGATTAACTGGAATGTCAGTGAAACTTTGTATTTGCTTAGAAGATCAAATGTTCATATTTCTCACATTATGTAAGTCACGGGGTTGCATTTTTATTATTTCTTATAATAGTTAGGCTACATCTACGTTAGCAACTACTATAGCCAAACAGAATTGGATTTGTAGAGTAGAACAGACAACGCTGAGAACTTGATAACCGCACTATATACATTTTAAAGTCTTACTTCAGGCTAGAGGCTACTCTCTTCCTGCAGACTCCATCCCCTTTGGCTGCTGGAGCACATTAGTTACAGAAGTTGTGGTCAGGAGTACATTATCCACAAGGAATCTACTTCACATGCTCCAGGAACACTCCACAGTGTGAGCCATGTAAGCATTGTAAGCAGGGACAAATCAAGAGACATACTTCAAAAGCATGCTCTTTGACCAAGCTATAATGCTTATTAAGACACATCCTAGTTTATTCATCTTAAAACATTTTTTCTACATTATTTTGGCCCATTGCTACTTAATTGGTAGCATTACAAATCTTATACTACCAACATTTTAAAGATTTCTGCTTATATGTGGCAAACACATTAGGTACCTACTACCATTTTAGAAAGCTCACAAATAAAATGGCAAAGTTCAATTCCATTTTTAGAAGTATGTACTGTAGGTCAATTTAGAAGCACAAATGGAAAACATACACAAAAGTTATTAAGATCACTGTACATGGCATACAGCACTGAAACATTGAGAACATCAAGAAACTGAAAATTCAAAGTTCACTCTGAATAAAGTAAACAGAAGTTACTGTTCTCTTATTACTGTTCAATGATCAGTGAAAATTTTCGAGTCTCATCTGAAATACTGGCCACTAACATTTCTGGTAATCAGCACAAGTGTCAAAAGAGCACATCAAGAAATAAAGCTTTGCACTTAAGTAGGTTATAAATTTGAAATTCAAATAAGATTTAAAAAAAAAGTTTTGTTCCACAGGAACACATAATAAACTTAATAAACTAAAATAAAGAACAATGCCATTGTACAGAATAATTCTGGTCTCAAACACCAGCGAGTGAAAGAAATTTTTCAACAATTTGAGTTCAATAAGCGCTGTGGGGAGAGAGAGGAGGGGCAAGCAAAATTACATTTCCCAGAGGATACCATTAGAGGGGGCACAAAGTCTTTCTGCAATGTAAAAAAGAAAAAAATATTCTTGAAAATACAATTGGGATAATCAAAGAGGAATTATCTTTACCATTCCATTAAGGAAAGGTCCAGAAACTTTATTTTTTTTAAGATGGCTTAACAATACCAATAAGTATGGGATGATTCTAGCCTGCCAGTATTTGTGTCTAACTTGACAAATGCTCAGGCACACATGAAAGCAATCCCACACACTTAACAGCCCTCTAAATTCCCTCCTTAGAGCAAGAGGACAAAGATATTACCTCCAAAAAATTACGAGTCTATTGATCAGGGGGAGATACAATACCCATACACACTTTGAGGGCAAAGAAACCAAACCAACCCAATTCTCCTTTGTTACATTCTTCATGAAGACATCAGGAGCAACAAACACTTCTATCTATTCCAGTTGCCTTCTTCCTACAGAGGTCTTGAGTTACAGGCTGTGTTTGATCTGAAGGAGCAGGAACCAATGGCTGTGGTCACAGTTAGGAGGACTGCTTTTATGTTTTAGACAGTGGCTGCATAATATTTAGACGTTTCAGCTTTGCGGAACTGAAGTCTCTACTCTGCACCCTAATTAATAAATGCCATGACCACTAGGTGAGCCAAGCTGTCTTTGCCTGATCCCATGGGGCTTAATTTCACCAGCAGTTGAGAATGAACTACTGTAAGAGAGGGAGAGTGATCTCTCTGGTTAAGGCACTCTTCATGTACAAACCCCTCAGCCTGAGAAGCCGCACTGAAGGCGGGGACTCTATGACTGAAAGGTGCAATGTCAGTTATGTCCTCCACAACATTTGACAACTAACCTTCCTGATTTTTCCAGGACACTTAACATTGTATTTTGATGTTATAATATATCTGGTACCTGTTAAGTCTTTTGCTAGGTCAGGATGGTTCATAAGGCAGTGACTTGCAAATTTCACACATTCAAGACGAATAGGTACATGGATATCATTAAACCTATTTAGAAACAAGACAATGCATTATAACAACAACAAAAAAATAAACACTTTTACCAAAGCAATTAGTTCATTTCTACACAAATCCCAAATACCTGTGAAAATGTTTTTTTTACACTTCCCAGGTGCTGTTACATGCATAAAACATCTCTGAATTCACAGTATTAAGTAGACTGTCTTTAGCTTAAGAAAAAATTACCATTCTCATTAATTCATGTTCCAAATGTGAAGAGAAGTATCCTTTCATGGTACACACGAAAAACTGAGGCAGACAACAACTACTTTTTAGAAAGATGCCTAACATAATTTAAGTATCTTCTTTGTAATGCTCCACATAATTAATGACGAATCGTGTAACAGCAACTAAAAGTTTTATAAGACTGTGATATTCATCCCCTTTTTAAACTGTATGATAGACAGCAAACAAATGGGCATCTAGCCTAGTGTAAATTTCTTAAGAGATGGATGACTTCAACTTCTGTAAGGTTTCCTTTCAAAAGGCTGAATTAGGTTTGATTCTTGAAATCTAGTATTTCTTGTGTTTAATTTCACTATCAGTAATTTTATAATAAACCTATTGATGTAATGAGAGTTACAAACAACTTTTGAAAAAATAAATGCATTTTCAAGCTATCCTCAAAATGCTAGGCTTTAAACAAATTAAAAATCAAAGTTTAGACAATTAGGGCTGTTGAAATGCTTATTTATCAAATAAAGCAGTTTTAAGGAATAACTGTTTTAGTAAAAACCAGGTACGAATTCAAAATGAAGAGATTTTAAGAATGGTTCCTTTAATAACACAGCTATTATAACTTAGTTAAAATCCTTGAAAATACTAAGTACATGCATGCAGTTCATAACTAGTTGAAAAGAGTAATTATGAACAACAGATTGCACATATTCACACTGCTTCACATTATAACACAATGAAGCATTTTCCTTTGGGCCCAATTAGATCTGGTATATTTTGATGACATGCAATGTTTTAAATAGTTATATACTTTCAAGCAAAAGGCCTTCCCCAATTAAGTTTCCCGTACTTTTAGAAGTAGCATTTCTTTGAGGACTCCGGTTTTGATACAACTGAATGCTAAACTATAAATTACCACATTTTTAATAATTTATAGAATTTATCCTTATTTACTCAAATCAACATTTTCATCATAGTAGCCATACTTAAATTTCTCCTGACTACAAGCTCCAGTTGTATTTTCTCTCTCATACTGTCAAAATATTTCCAAAATGAAAGACTAAGTGTTTTTGCAGCACTGTAAATACTATATACACCTTTTTTTAAGGGATACCTACCACCAAAAAAAAATTGAAAGAAGCATACAAATACTGTACATAAAAGCCTCAAAACCAGTTCTAGTATCACCTGATACTGCAAATCTCATTTGATGCTGTTTTAAAATTAATTCATGATTGAACAGTTTCACTTGAAGAAATTAAACTATTCCTTTTTTTTTTTGACAAGGGCAATAAAGATAGTTGCCAAAAAATGAATTATGAAGGGTGGATCGTTGATGTAGAAGATGTATGTAAAATAAGCTCTTTAGCACTATATGTCAGATTTCAGATAAAGCAGCAGGTGCAAACGAACATTTAGTTGTGTCACTAAAAAAAAAAAAAAGTTAAATTATACTTCATCAAGTGTTTTTCCTCTCCTAGGAAGGGAACTAAACCAGCACATACCTTCCCAGGTAGCACTGCCAAAGTGGTTTGTTTTGAGATGCCAACTCTGAATCCTTCGCCCCAAACATTTTTGCTAGAAGTTTTACAACCTGCAGGCGTTCTTCATTGTCATTGCTCTGGAAAATGAACACATTATTTTTTAAATTAAACAAAGCCACAACAACAACAAAACAAAAACCAGAATACTGCTTTGTACAGCTTTTACATCAATACACTTCTACACTGCTAGAAATAAAATAGTATAGATTAATAGACTTTTCTTGTATACAAATGTATATCTCAAGACAAAAAACCTTCACTGTTATTGGGAGAAGACAAAATAATGAAGGCAGTGAAAAAAGAAAAACAATGTGAACACAGCCTGGTGATAAATACACAGATACATACACAACCCTCATTTGCAGGTTACTGATTCTGTTAGGAAATCTGGTATGTGCCTGTACAGGCTTACATAAATTCAAGCACAACACAAACCCACAAAACTCTTTCTACATTTGTCAGCATATAAAGGTTTACCATTCTCTAGAACAGTGTTTAATTACAGAAGTTTAGTTAAAAAGAAAAAAGTTTTCAAAAGCCAATTTTTAGATAATATCTCATTAAATATTCAAGGTCCAAGAGACATGGGATCTGGTCCTATATTTAAGCCTGTATTTAAAAATGCTGAGTTACAACAGCTACTTTTCTTTCCGATTAAAAATTAGCACTAACAAACATAAAACAAGGCTTTCTCCGGTGTATTTTTATTGACACTGGTTTGCGTTACACTTGCTTAATACAAGACACAGCACTTGAAGCTTTATAAATACTTCAGAAATGCGTGCTAAGATTTGTGCAACTAGCATGTGCTTCCAATTCATCAATTTTTCTTTTGCTTATTGAAGAAAAAGAAAAAAGAAAAATTGGTTGCAAAACTGCTTTGAAAACAAAGTAGCTGAAGTTACTTGATATTAACTAGATATTATTCACCCCTTATTATTTCAGTCTTTTTTTCCAGTAAGAGAGACAAGGACTGTTTAAAATACTGTTCTTTTTCTACCATCTTTGACACTCTTATTAGTTCAACATCACCTTTTGAGTGTGAACAAGAAATAAGAGCACAATGTAGCTGTCAAAGTTCTCTAATATGACAACACAGTCTTAAAGATCAACTATTTCTCCTGACCCAATACCATAAATGGGCTGAAAAGTTTGCAAGTATGTCCTTTTAATTCACCTCCCTAAGAACAGTAAAAGCATTTGTAAAAATCCTTAAACAGAGCAAGGATGAAATCTCTAACAATAATATATTACTACATCACAGAAGACACTAGTTCTTCCAAATGCATTTCAGTATTAAGTATTAGCAGCATTATTAGTAAATCTATTAATACGTTTGTCTGCATTTGACTATTTTTTCCAATTAAAGTTCAGACTGACATTATGGAAAGCCTTCCACAATGTCCCCCTCTTAATCTGCAGTAACTGTTTTCTTGTGTTCTTGTTGAGTTTCAACTTGTAAGTGCCCACTACACTACAATTCTTATTCTGTACCTTCATGGTTAAGAACTTAAAATTTTTTGAGGCCTATAGTAGTCCAATCTCCATTAGTCAAATCCCATCCACTCCCACCTAAACCAATAGTGTTAAAAATATTAAGCACCCTTCATTCCTCTAGGTAACCAACACAGATCCAGAGCAAGGCACCCCTGAGGATAGGGAGCACACTAAACATTCAACTACTTAATTACACAACCAGAAATATACTAAAAAAGAAAAGAGACATTAAAAAAGCAAACTAAAATGTCCTTATAGAATTAGCTGCAGAAGCAGCTTTCACTGTATTAGCCACTAATCCAACTATAACATGACCCACTCATATTTAGTCCTTTTCATAGAAACACTGAATATTTGTGATTATGGAACAAGAGTATTTGGTACTTTCTAAATTTGTGCACTGATGTTGGTCTTCTTGAAACATTCTTATATAAGCTCCTAAAGGTAATAAAAATAAACCTGTACTTATTAAATGAATGCATCGCTGCTACAGTCTCTTTCCTTTATTCTACTTTAAGCTCTACTTCTTTCTCTGAGGAAAAAAAAAAAAAAAGAATATAAGAAACTATGAAAAAAATCTTAATCTTCTCCATTCTATGAGGCATTGTGTACTTGAAGAGTCACATTCTTCATCTCTTTTCTTAGGTATGATGCAGCACTCTTTAAGCTTAATAGTGTTCCATAATGATTTGTCAACAAGAATTGACATTGAACACAAGTATTTTCAGTTCCCCATATATGCTCCCAGCACACAGACAGCTGCTCTTCTGCCTAGATGTCATTAACAGCTGACATTGGTCAGCCACTTACTGCTACCAAGTCCAAAAGAATAAGCAGCACTGAGACTCTGGAGGAATTTGGGAGTGCAAGTGGATACATGACCTGAAATTTGCCAAAAAATTTAACTACCATATCCATGAAGAAAGGCAACTCTACAAAACAAAGGTCAATGTTTTATTGATATTATTCATTACATCATATTAGTTTAGTAACATAGTAAAATAAAGCCCTAAATGGTTATTTTCTAAATACTCTATTCATGAGCTTTTCATTCTCCTGAACATTAAAGTGGTATTCACTTTCAGTAATAAAAGTTTCTAAAATTCAAGTATCAAATTCAAATGAATCAATTTCCTCTACAAGTTGACCTACAAAACAATACATTCCTACCTCTGGTCTCTCCTGCACCAATAAGCTTTCTGTGTCAATGCTACATCTCTAAACACACCACCTTATAATGCCAAGTTCAGGCACAAATGACTGACACTCACAGAAGAGGTTAAGAGAAATGAATTTCAGTGCGCATTCTTCTGCTAATCCTTCAGACTCCTTTCCAAAATTAGGATAAAAAAAGTAATTACTAGTAAGAAGCAACCATGATTTGACACAGCTCTCAGCGTGTTAGAGTTTAACAATTCTCTTTTGGAATATTACAGAATCACAGAATCTAATCTACTCCTTTTCTGCCACATGAGAACACAGGAGCTTTCTTCTTTACACAAATCTATAAAGGTGTAGTGGGTTGACCCTGGCCAAAAGCCAAACACCCACCCACCCTCTCACTCGCTCTCCTCTCCTGTACAGAGAGGGGCAAGGGGAAAAAAATAGAACAAAGCTGAAAAGACTTATGGATCAAGATAACAACAGTTTATTAAGTAAAGAAAGAGCTGTGTGCACAAGTAAAGCAAGAAGAGGAATTAATTCACTACTTCCCACTGGCAGGCAGATGTCCCTCCCGCCAGTCACTGGAAAGCAGGGTCTCTGCATAGTGCTTGCTTGGGAAGAAAAACACGATAAGCACATCTCTTAGATGTGGAAGAAGAAACATCTCTTCCTTCCTTTCCCTGAGATTTTATTGCTGAGCATGTTTCTGCTCTCAGCATCCCACCCTGCCCCAGCCTACTCATTGGCGGGGGAGAGAGCCTTTACCTGTTCAGCAACAGCCAAAACAGTTGCGTGCCATCAACCCTGTGTTAGCTACAAAGTACAGTACCACACCGGCTGCTACGCAGGAAATTAACTCCATCCCAGCCAGATGCAGAAGAACCACTAGTTTGTACACTTTTGTTTAGTATGTGACATGGCATGGCACACACCCGACTCAATTTTCTTAAAACATACTTTAAAGATTCTTGGGATAGATAGGACAGAAAAGCAAGTGGGGAAGTAAAGTGCACAAAAGCTGCACTTTTCAGACAATACCAGTTACTGCCAGCAATCTTTCAGTCTTCATCCAAGTGAGTATCACATACAATTCTCACAGAAGTTAAAACTACCTGGCATCATGGCCAAACTGTATGGTCATTGGTTGTACCAAAATGGCAAGGAGCTTGAACACTAGGTGGCCACATTATTTAGATCCAAAATAGTAAATATGCACAACAGTATTAATGAGGCACCTAAGCCCTCTCACAAGTTCCATACTAACAGTTTCACAACCCCTTCATATATGGCCAAAAATTTACTTGGTCACTGACAGACAAGCCCTTGGATTTTTCCCACACTCAAAAGAGACAGTCTAGAACTTCCATGAGATCCTGATCCCATGAAGATAAATCAAGAGGCTTCCTGCCATGAAGAGTGCAAAAGTAGTTCAGGGAAATGGAGAGCAAGAGATTTGGATCCTGTCAGGTAATGAGTCAGACACACAGAGGTTTGTTCACGTCCTTAAACTCCTACCAGCCACAGAGGCTGCCCAATCAATTGGAAAGCCGTGGAGATTGCTCAGTGAAGCTCACCTGGATGCTGGAGAAAACCACCACTTCATTTTCAAAACTTACCACAAAAAGTTTAGAAGCAAAGAAATAAGATACTACATGGAAGTTCTGGTTCACGTACAGAATATACAACTAGTAGAAAAGTTGCTGATACCAGAAATAAGCAGTTTAGAGAAACCAAGATCACTATCAGTAAAATGCCTGGCACCCATGCTGTTAGACCAAGTACCCCAAGGTCAGAATAAAACACGTGACCAATCTCTGAAAGAACAAACAAGTCAAGAAGATAGTTCTCAGCGTCCTCCAAGAACAAGAGAAGGTCCCCAAGATTGGAACAATCAAGATCAAGAGCAACTTCCCCACCCCACTCCCTTTCACTCTATCTAGAATTTACAGAAGGGAGCATGGCAGCCCTTGCAATCATGAAATGGGAGTACATCCAACAGACTTCACAGATTGCAGTCTGTTCTCAGACAGAACTCAGTAGTTCTTACAAACCCAGGCAGAATAAAGAGCCACCAAGCCAAGCATACTCATGAGAGAAGCCTAGATATGACACTTCGCTAAACAAAGTTACAGCTCTTTGTAGATGAGTAGTTGGAGTGGTAGGTAGTTGGAGACATTGGGCATATGAACTGCCAACAATCGGATACTGTTGAAACTTCAACAGCAGGACTGAGATCCAGTTTCTGCAAACTATGTGAATTTAAAATGATTGCTGAGTTGTCCATCAACCACACAATTCTCAAAAAAAAACAGAGTGCTTCTTAAGCAAGAAGGGGTATGTCCACTAGCATTACTGAAGCACATATTTAAGCAAGATGGAATGAGAGTTTTTCCAGTATGGCCACTATAACACCATGCACTGTATTCTATCTATGAATCTTTGCATTAGAAACAAGCAACTCAACCCAGATAATTACCAGACCTTGTTTTCCAAGTACTAAGCGGAACTGAAATATGCCATTTACATCATACCAGAGAGGTACTTTTAAGCTCTCTCTTATGCAGAGATGATCAAGAGGACAGCACCAAAATGGCATAATCTCCATTGGCATCTGATAATGGTTTTGTCTGTCACACAAGACAATCAGAGACCATCAACTTAGATGAGCCAGACTCAAGAGAGTCCAGAAGACTTGACAGCACAGCATGTCCATAAACAGCACCATACTTCCACGTTTTCTGTGAGAAACATTCACCACTTCTGTAGCATGTTCTTAACAAGCTGATAATGCTTTGTGTTGGTAGCATCAGCTCACTAAGCTCCAGAAACTAATGTTAAGGTAAGAGTAAGGTGGCCGGTGTGACACTTCAGTCTCTGGCACCTACTGTCCTTGGGTAAAGTATAGTGAAAAAACTCCCTGCAGCACGAAACAAGAAAATGGAAGAATCAGAGGAGCAATGTCTGCACGGAACCAAAGAGGCTGGTAGCACAGAAACATAAAAAGATGTTGATGCAGGTGGACAAATATTCAACTCAGTATTTAGAGTTGCTCCAGAGGACATCGTAGTGGTGGTGTACTTCTCAGCCTCAGCGATGTTATTATAAATTAATTGATGTGAGCAAGGATTTCACTTTGTGTAGAGGAAGCATAGCTGGAAAGGCTCTCCTCGGTGTAAATGGACTCATCCCATTCACCAAACAAGATTCGTCAGTAAGCACATGGCTCCAGGACCACAACATCTGTCTCCTTGATGGATCTCAAGTAAAAAGGAAGGAAGAATGAACTAAACTGTATTTCTCTTTAAGCGCTCAGTAACAGGAAAACAACATATACCGTTAGAACACACAGATGGAGTTTCTCAAGGATAATTCTTCAAAATCTTTAACCGTATTATCATTCCTGCAGGAATTCCTGTCTTCTTTCCTTTGGCTAATGGTTTCCCACTTTGTTGCCAAATGACATCCAAAAAAGTGAAGAATTTTTTAAGTTGTCAGCAATCAAGTTCTATACAATTGGCGTTTGGAAATGCCAGGTCACATCAGTCTTTTTTTATATGGAGGACTAATTGTTATTTCCCAATTTACTTTGATGTCCTGGATCTTCTAGAGCTGACCTTCATAGTTCTTCAGGCTTTA
>JAOXJM010000001.1:185935662-185951021 GCA_026413425.1 Tringa solitaria
CATCTGGCCGAATTTTTTTTTTTAATCACTACTTCTGAAGCCAATTATAAAGAAAACGCATGTTTTCAAAAACAGAAAGCAATTACCCAATTTATCTTTGAAAAGCACAGATCATATGTCCACTTCCATGTGTTCAATGCATGCATGATGAGATCATTCTGACACATCTTCACTCCTCAAAACTGACAACAGTTGAGGCAACCACAGCTTTCCTTCAACATCATCTGCTCTAACAGCAATACAAACCTCTTTAGCAGCAAAGCAGCTATATGAGTCATTGTCCCACCACCCCAACAAGCATTATTTGATTATCTGCCCCTAGCATTTGACTTCCACTATCACACTTGCATATTCAAGAGCTGTATCAGATAATCTCATAGAACAAAAACTGGACTTCCCTGTGATTGGTGCATTTGAGCTAAATATACTTTACAAACTTAAATACCTATCAGAGTCTCCACAGCAAGTGAGCTCAAAAGGCTCAAGCTATGGGTATGGATAAAGATGCAACACTATGTAATCCAGAAAAGGCAAAGCCATGTAGGCAAGCTCTCAATAATATGCCGAACTCAATGAAGTTTGTTGTTATTGTGTCATTAACTTTAATTGAACTTTACTCAAAAAAGACACCTCCCCTCTCCCATATTTCAATATGGGCTGCCAAGCATAATTTTTTCTCTTTTACCACCCACCCTGATCCAGGGCTTCGTCAAGCTAACAGGGATATTGCTGTCCAGTGTAAAACATTAGCTGCCTTCTACCATAAGCACTCTGAGTTTCATTGAAATCACACTCCAATTTACCTGGATGTGAATTTAAATTGCTTGACACTAGCTGCTGCTCTTTAGAATAAAGCCACAGCTATTGTTTGAGTGAAAAGTATTTAATCATCTCTGGCAGGTCTGCATAAAGAATGAACTTGTGTTGATCTCAGAAAAACCATAGGCTGGCCATATTTTATTAATATTTCAGAATGTTCATCTTCAAAATACCCTTTTAACCACAGAAAGATCTTACAGACCTCTTAACTCATTTAGAACCATAAAGTGGTTTGAGTTGGAAGAATCCTTTAAAGATCATCTAGTCCAACTCCCCTGCCATTGGCAGAGACATCTTTCAGTAGGTCAGGTTGCTCAAAGCCCCATCTAACCTGACCCTGAACACCTCCGTGATGGTGCATCCACAACTTCCATGGGAAACCTGTTCAAGCATCTCATTCTTAAATCAGAATTACCCTACTTCAAATATATGGCTTTTTCCTTTAAAAGATGGGTCAGACTACATTTGAGAGCCAATAGGCATGTATTATTTGTCCTTATAACCTAAGGCATCAAAAACCCACACCTGAAGCAACAAGGTGATTCAAACAGAAGCGGTACGATGTTCTCAGAATAGCCCCAAACTGTACCACATTCAACAAGATGACAACGAATAAGAGAAGTAAGAATGTAATTATAAAAATGTACACATCTATTTGAAACATTGTTAAACTGGATCTCACAAACCTCAAAGGTGAAACACCTGACCATCAAGGGTTTAGATCACAAGGAGAAAGCTACAGTAAGGATCAAGGAGACAAAAAGCAACAAAATACACGTTCTTCATGAGGTTCCTTCCAACTCCATACCATTCTGTGATTCTGTGATCAACTAAAAAGAGTGTACTGAACAAAGAACAGAAATGCAAACATGAAAACAGATGTTGTAAATTAAGAGGTAAAAAGAAAACATTGAAATGATTAGAACTGAAATCACCCAGAGACCAGAAGACCTTGGGCTGCAGGTGAGAAAAGACTGACAGTGCTGGGCTACTAAACTTGCTGATACCAACGGTAAAATAGGATACAAAAAAGAAGTTTGTATTGAAATAGCTGAATACAGAAGTCAATGAAGGAGCAGGAAGACAATTCAAGAACCTGCAGTTTTAAATGGACCTAAAGATAGGAAGGTTACTGCAATTATGGCTATGAAAAAAAAACACAGATGTGGCAGCAGTTAAGATTAAATCTCTTTAATATCAGCTTCAGCTGCAGAACCACTGTTTTTATTGGAGTGAGAACAATAATTGTTTGCCATCTGTAAGAAAAGGACTTAAAGGCTGAAAAAAAGTATACTTTTAAAGACACGGACAGCACACAGTAAATTGAACCCTACTACTTTTGGAAAAGTGAATGGAAAGATAACCATTACAAACCAACTCATCCAACAAGCGCAGTGTGCCTGCCTAGCGACAGTAGTAAAAAATAACACGCATGAACAAGCCACTAAGATAATAAATATTGCAATGAGAACAGGCCAAAGATTCTACAAACCTAAAATCTGTCCTCGACAATAAAATTCATGCAAGTTTAAAAAAGTTGCCCACTGCACGTTAGCCCTCAAGTCTAGTAACAAATCACTTTCAAACTTAGTAATATAAAACTAATCAAATTCCCCACTTCCACAAAAACCCTGTGGAATGACAAACAGAATAAAAGTGCTGCAGAATAAAGGGAGTACCGTATGTTATAGTGAATTTCTCCATGTGATGGAAACACTCTGAAATGGTAGAAAGTCAAGAAGAAAAATACCTATTAAAATAGATAGCTAGCACCAACTATCCTTCAGACATAGGAAATAAGACTGAAAAATCATAAAAGGCACTGTAGAAATGACAACAAGACATATTAATAGAGTTCAGTGCTCTGTTTCCACCTCTCACACACCTTCTATTTGGATAAAAATTGTCAGTATATCAGCTTGCAACTTTTTCCTGCCAAAGTTCACTATTCTGAACAGATGCAGTTTCTCTGCAGAGCTAGCAGCACAAGAACTTTCAACTTTTTAACAATAAATACTACAGTAAACAAAGGAACAAAAGAGGTCAGATTCTCCAGTCAAAAAATCACATTATTTCTTGAAATATACAAGCCAAAAAAGAAAAACAACAAACCCCAACCAAAACTCAAACATATGCACTCTAAATTCGTATGTTTGAAGTTAAATTACTCTTCTTGAGGCTTTATGGGTTTTGCTTTAAACTATGGAGAGATTATAATACTAATACTTTGTCCTGCTTCGTAAAGCATACATTGCAAATAATTTGATGAACTTGTCATTAAAAAATCATATTAATAGTCAAAGCACACACATTTCAAATACAAAGAAAGTATAAGAAGTCTTTACCTTAAGCTTGAATTCAAGCTGCGGCAGAACAGAAAGCAAGAGGTGACTGTCAATATTGTATAACTCCAGAATCAAGTCAAACACGTGCTCTGAGAGGTCACTAATTGATGTTTTACCAAGCATGAGGACCTGATTGAAAAACTGGAAAATAAAACAGAATATGTTAATAAGAGGAATAAATATATACTCTTCTAAATCCCATGCTTGTCTACCACTAAATCTACTTTTTAATCTTACGACGTTTATTTCACTGCTATTTAAAAAAAAAAAAAAGGAGGAGGAAGAGGTGCACAGGACACACATAGATCAGGATTCTGTAGTAGAAACCTTAAAATATCATTGTGCTGTATTCAATATTACACATAAAGGAAAACACATAACAAGTGGTGTTTAGTTTACCACAGCAGGCCTACGAATAATTTAAAAATCACAACTTTAGAGGAGTTCCAGTGCATTGGATCTCTTTATAATGTGACTATATTTAGAGTTATTTCACTATTGAAAACAATGACTTTTATGCACTCTACTGTCAAAACAAGGCTGAAACAACTGGTTAATTACTATACCACACAGTTGACATGTTAAGGATTTGTAAGTAAAAGCACAGGAATTAATAACTACTGTTCAGAATTTTTATTTACAAGCAGCATAATGCAGCTCTAAAGCAATTATTCTTTCTTGGTAAACTTGACAGGTTTGAGTGAAACTTCACACCTCTCATTAAAGAAAATATTTTCTAATATCAAATTTTAATTCCACACTACTTTCAACTATATCCTCTTGTAATAGATGGGTAAGAAGTAACTAAATAGGAGTATACTACCGCCTACTTGTAAGATGGCGGGACATAATTTGGAAAATTATTATTCTCTTCGCATTAAAAAGCCACACAAGTGTGGCTAAACAAATTGATACTATTTGCATCAGCCACTAATGCAACAGAATACGCTTAACTGGCACTTCAGTTTTCTATTCCCAAACTTGGGACAGAGGAACATCACGACCCTCTGCACCTGACAATTTTAATCATATCAGTAAAGAAACTAAAAATATGAAAACTGCTACTTTTTAAGGTTATAAAGTGAACCCCAAGAAGTGATACAACAGAAAAACAGGTTTTAGTAATAATGACTAGAAAATAACAGATAAGCACATTTCATTAGAAGTTAAAGATGCCATACTGTCATGCAGAAAAGTTTTCCTTTTCTGGATACAGAGTTTTCTGGAATGGATATATTCCTGGTTAGGCAACTAACTCCTACTGTGTCTTTAATATATTTTAAGAAGGAAAGTAACTTCCAAAACAAAGAAACCAGAGAGCATAATTTTATCCACTTGTGGGAAACCAAGAACAGAAGACTGCATGTACATATTTTCCATAAGAGGAAGATTCTTATTGTACAGACTTCCTTAAAACCCACAAAACGTCACCTAGTTTGTAATCTAACCCCCCACAGATGAACGTTATAAACACATTCCCATGTAGCAATACCTTCCCAAACAGCAGGTTTGACTAACAGGTTTGGAGTAAGAATTTTCACTGAAGATTTTTTTTTTAAAATCTTAGAAGGTACCCAATTTTCCAAGTATCACAAGCATTACAAGTCTGAAATCAACTAAAAACATTGAAAATTTTCTATTGTTTTCAAGCTCTTGAGGTTTTGGATAGCTGCCACGAGACCTGCTAAATCCTTAACTACTTTTTTTAAAAGTGTAAGATATTTTTTCTATTGTGCAGCTTAATTTAGAGCATACTCCTGTCTGATCTTTACTTCCTCTCATCCCTCTTCTCTTGCAATGTCTGTGATGTCTATGCTCAATTTGGCTACAACCCTCAATCCACTCACTCGGTTTCTTCCTTACAATCTATTCTTAGATTCTGTTTCCTCTTTTTTTCATGTGACAATGGCATTAAAATTCTCCTCTATCTTAACTTATCCTAGCTTCTAAATATTCTCATCTCCTCACTAGAAAAACAATTTTGCCACTGGAACAACGTGTTTATATATTTTATCAGAAAAATACGTAAGTACATTTGGTCTTCCAGTCACATTAAGGATTAAAATTTATTAATATAACAAGTCTCTCAAAGAACAATTGAGAATTTGTAAAAAGTTATTTTACAGCCCTATTTGACTATATGCAATCCATTCTTTTTATAATACAGGTCATTTAAAAATTGTATTGATTTCCATGTTTGTTTGCAGTCTTCACTTACATTAGTAATGTACGGTTCAATTGCTTGCGCTGTCCTCTTTAGTAAAGCCTTTGCCAAATCATAGGCTTGCTTGTTTAAGTTCTGGGGGCAAAAGAAACAGAAAAAAATGTCAGCACATGCATTAATCTTAAAAATAAATACAAGAATTTACAAGCTACCATGCACTGGTAAAAGCATTCAAGAAATAGCCAGTTCCTTTTATAATTTCAGTAGTAAAGATAATACAGTAAAAAGAAACCTAGTCCAAACAGAGCTTTGTAGTCTCCACCAATACTACAGAGAAAACTCTTTCCTGACAAATCAGGGCTTACTTCTCAGTTGCCCATCCAACTCAGTTATTGCTGTTCCTTATCAGCTTCCCATAAAACAGGAAAGTGGCATAAAGCAACACCAAGGCATTTACAGCAAGACTCTGAATAGGGTTGTGGTAGAAAGTACAATTCTGTCCTTGCATCAAGCAGCCACCTGTGAACCATGAACCACCATCACAGTCTCTCCATAGTATCGCCCAAAGATACTCTCAGTGTGTTTGACTGATGTAGCAAAGAAAAAAAAGAATCCCCACACATCAGAATTTCAGTCCATGAGCAAAAAAGAGGGTGAAGAATACAAACTAATGAAACACTCATATAAAAATAAAAAACCACCACCCACAGCATTCACATAGCTCTATTTGTCTGCTTGGGTTATTGGTCTTTCATTATTTCCTTCCTTTTCCAGAATGCATTCCCCACCCTTTAGCTGTTAGGTCCTTTCTGCAATTTCTGTATCACAATTATTTTTTCAAAAAGTTTCAGAAGAAAATGCAACTCAAGACACCCTCTGCCAATTTGATTAACATGTAAAAGAATGAAGGAAAACTCTTCAATATCAAAAATATATATAGCCTTTTAATAGGTAAAATCTCTGTAAAAGTATAGTTCCCCAATATTGCTTCGTCTTTGCAATTTAAAAAACCCAGCCTATTCCATTTACAAGACAACAGTACAAAGGGGCAGTTTGTAGTTGGTTTGTTGTTGTTTGGATTTTTTTTAAATATATCTCCTCCATAAAAGGATGAGATACATACAAAAAACCAAGCACATGCAGGCAAAGAAATACCCTAGGTGGGGCAGCGCATCTTGTGTTTGCTTTACATTATGCTATCTGAATAAAAAGAAAAGATTTGCAAAGAGATGGACAGTATCGTGTTCAATTTCAAAAAATGTGTAAAACTACAGGCTTCTAGAAAAAGTGGGAACAGGTTAACATTTTCTGTTAATATAAAACAAAGGAAATCTGTGACTTGCCTGCTGATAGAATTAAGTTAGGTGACTGACATCAAAAAGACTATGAAGATTCATGTCTGAAGTATCTTTTTTACTCAGAGCCAATGCAGAAGGTGAATAAAAAACCCAACTCTGAAAAGATACTCGAATGCTTACATAGGATACTGACATCCTTGTAATTTCCTTTTCCCTTATCTAATCAAGATACAAGGGTCAACACTGGCAGTCTTTTTATAAAATTGTTCAGTTGTTCCATGTCCCAGAAGAGAGAAGGTTCTGGCAGGCCAGATTGCTCTTTATGGTTAATAGCAATAATAAAAAAAAAAAAGCAAAGCACATTGTCACCTGTAGAATTTGTTTTCTATTATTTAGCTAGAAATATGACTGTTCAGGAAGTAAAAGGCACAAATAACCCTAGCAAGGAATGTATGCCATTTGCAGGTCTCGCTCTGATCCTTCTTGACTTCCACTGTTCATTTCCACCAAAACAAAGAAAAGGGCTTTCACCTGGTTAAGAATGAACTCTAGATCATGAGCAAGATCTGATTTACATATAAAACAAGCCTGAACAGCATAGCAGCGTTCCAACAGGCAAATCTATTTTGATCCACATTAATTACAGTTTCAGCTTGTATCTTTCACCCAGCAATTCATTTTTAAAAAGTTGTCATAATTCATCTACACAACTAGTAATAACTAAAGTTTAAAAAATTAAACATAAATTCTCACACATAGGCTTAGGAAAGGAAGTCTGAAAGAACAGAGATTAGAGATTTTTCATAATTAAGCTACTAAAGGCAGGCAAAAGATCTCCCAACACCCTAATGTTTGCCGAGATAAATGGTAGAAGTAGCTATTTGCAACCTCAAGTAACCTATTCACATTATATTTCACTATCCAAAAAAGCTGCAAAGAGAAAAAAAAGAGTCTAGATCACAACTGGCTTCGGAAAGTGAGCTATGATCTTCACACATCTGATTTAGTTGTGCCAATAGCCAGGGCCCTCAAGTGTCCAGAGGTCAAATTTTCTGAAAATAACAACGCAAAAAAGTCTTAAAAGCACAGGAGAAAGTTTTCTTCTCCCTTTTCCAGCTTGAGGATAAAAGTAGAAACAAGAAAAAGTGGCACTGCCTTAGTTGAAATGAAAACAGGAGCAACCCAGGCCACCACCAAATAGGTTCAAAGATCTTCTACGAAATGTCAAGCCTATCTTTCTGACTAATTTAATAGCCACAAAGATACTTTAAACTTTGCCTGAAGGAGAAATTTTATAAGACTAAGACTTAATTTAGCAAATTTCCCTCTCTGTGTTTAGATAAACTCTTGTATCATTATCCTCTCTTCAATGTTTTTATGTATTTAGGAGGGAAAAAAAAAAAGATTGACATGTATTTCAAGATCTTTTAATGATTTCAGAAAGCCCTCACTGATGGGAACCATCATCTTAATCAGGATGCCCCTAAGAGCATGTAAGCACCCAGTGGGGATAAGCTTTCGAGAGTCCCAAATTGGGCAGTAACTAAGCCATCAGCTGGTAACACTACCTAAAGTAATCATTAGTAATTACTACATTTTTAAGGAAAAAGAAGAAATACATATTGATTGATAAGAACAAACCACAGAAGAACCCATGAAAAGGCAGAAGACAGATCTTCTGCAAGGTAAATGCTAAATGTAACTTCTCAATTAAAACAGACTTACAGGATGCTGCCCGTTTCCAAAAAAAAAAACCCTCCAGTTTTCTTTCAGAAAAGAATGTTAATAAACAGGGAACACTCTTTTTATGCTTAGTAGGCCTTCAGCAGTAATATTTGAAGACAGACAATATTCATCAATCACAAGTTCTCTCCTTTGTCTCAATTTCTAACATGATTTTTTGTGTATATATTTCTATCATTTCAAACTTTTTACGCTTCTGCAACACATTAAGAGTTTTGCCAACTTATTTTTCATAGTTCTTGTTCTCTAGACTGTTTGACAAACTTCTACTGCAGAAGCAAGCAGCAGTGGCAGCGTCTCTAACAGCACGGCACAGACATTTTTGTGTATAAACAGACAATGCTCTCCAGGACAGTTCGCCACAGAGCTGAAAATCAGATGAAGTGCTGCAATGGGGTTGGCAATGACACAAACACATACCCACTGAAGTTCTTCTGTTAACTTTTCCAGTTGCCTCCCAATTTAACACAGCTCAAAGAAATTAAGAGTGAAATAATTTGTACTCATCCTTCAAAAGAAGAAAAAAAATAAAAACAAAAAACCCAAGAGAAAACAAATGTCCCTTATTTTTTCTTCAAAAAGGATGGCTAGCTAGAATCAATCCAGTCCTTAACTTTATAATTTTAGGAGTAAAATCAAATTTTAAGTCTGTATCTAGAGCAAACATTCTTAAAAAATTATACATTTTAACATATTATTTTCTTGGTATTTGAAAAGGGTCTTCCAATTTCATTCTTACTATCAATAGCACAACAGCAGAATTTGTGTCCAAGAACACCTGACAAAACAGATTCCCTAGTTCTGCTGGGGGAAGGAAACAGATTAAGGGTGGCTGACAAAGAAAAAACTCAGCTGAAGTGTTGCCAAGTAGATAATGCTAATTATTAAGCAAGTTCCTAGTAGAGAGTTAGGAATTTAATTGTCAATATCACTTTTTCAAAAAGATAAGCATGTAAAGCATGCAGGATATGCAGTGTGGGATTCCCTGTAGCTTTCCTGAGGCTGCAAATGGAACACTGGCAAACACTAAAGGAAATAAAGTACAATTTGCCTACTAACACACTGCACAAACACAAAATTGTTTACAGGTGCTGCCATAAAGGCTTTATAATCTAAAAAAAACAATTAAAAGAGAAAGGAAAACTATTAATTTTTCTTCCCTTTTCATACTAACTACTACCTCTCCCTTGCTTCTGGTGTTTTCTGGGTTTAGTTCACTATTTAATGCCCTCTTAATGATCATATTAAGATAAGATTATCTAGCAAAAGCATTTCAGTAGAATTCATAGAGAAGAAGAAAAGCAAAGTCACAAAAGGAAAAAAATAATTAAACATCAAAGAAATTAAGAGTCGAGCACATGGTCAGACACGTTAAGTTTACTCTTTTATTGAATTATCTGATACCTGCTGCACTACTCAAGCAAGGCTGTGCACACTCTAACATACCTGTTTTGTGATATTAGCATCAGCCACTTTCATTCAGGTTTGCAACAATATTGGTTTTATTCTGGCCAAGTGAGATGGATGACAAACTTCAGTGACTACTAATTGTGGCAGACAGTTACTTGATAGTATGTCACGTCCCCAGTATATGCTCCTTATGCCCGAGTTATTGTAGCCATCCTGCTAGCACCATTGCTTATTAGACCTACTACTCAGGACTATCTGACATTCCTCTTAGGAAAAATAATGGCCTTCATTGTGAGAAGTAACAGCATCAAATTAACCTTCAGTAAATTGTTCAACAAGTTACTACAACTCTTAAAAATACTCATATAGTTTTCTCATCAATCTGTAATTCTGAATGTCAGCCATTAGCCCTTAGCATCTGGGATCCAAAACTAAAGGAGCCATTTGAACCTTCTGTTCCCAAACACACACTTAGAGACTGCTCCTTTGATAAATTATACAGATCATACTCCTCTAGTCTTCTACCTAGTGTTACTCAATACAACTGTTTATACCACTATTTTCTAGAATACATTCACAAGGGCACTCCACATTCTCACAAGCACAACCTTCCTTCTGGCTATATTAAAAATACACCTCTTGCCTGTGTCACTTGCAACAAACATAGCTGTCGTATCTACAACAATCTCTCAATCAGATTATTTTCAAACCTGAGCTAGTCAAATCTATGCTCCTTTTACTCCAAAATATTCTTTTGGTCCCCAAGGCACCTGGCTAGGTACGGATTCCCCACTCACCATTACATCAACACATTAAGCCATTTTTGGTGGCCAGTCTGATTTTTCAATTTCCCTTTGAAATTAAGGTGTACGGTCTGTACAGCTTAATGGCTAAGATGTAGTTCTCCTTAACCGCCTTATAGTTTTGACATAAGAAAAATTCTCTGTCTGAATTCACTGCACTTTCCCAACATGAAAGCACAGAAAGTGGTTAGATGATTACGGAAGCACCAAAATTTTAAATAAACACAATATGAAGATATTGAGATGAAAAAGAATAACATTAGAAGCTTCTTTCCATTAGTACAAAAAAGGTTAAAAAAATTAAAACAAAGGCTAAAGTACTTGGAATACAGTCCAAAGTTATGTAACTATTTCAGTTAGAAAGCAAGCTATAAACTAGCATCCTATTCAAAGAGCCAGTTTGATTAAAACAGAAGCGGAAGAAAATGCAAAACCTCAAATACTTTACCCTATTAAAATGTTCAGTCGGTAACTTTAAATCCACTATAAAACAGAACCGTTTCGATGCTAAAGCCAATCTAACAGGATGCAAATTCTTCAACCCAGAATCAGTTTATTAAACATGAATCATAAAACCAGTACTGTCAAATCAAGCTGAACACAGGTGACACAATGAAACAACAGATGCTTAACAACTGACAAAATAAAAACTAAAGTATTTTGCTTAGTCTTGCTTTTTTTCTTGTATTCCAAGGCTTTATTTCATAAATCTGAATTTTACCCTGGCACAAAAGTACTAGACTCCTAGTACTAAAACATTTCCAGTAAAAAAACCAAATCAAAAAGGCTAATGCTATACTAGGCATTTAGTCCTTCACTGTCAATAGAAAAATAATTTGTGTTGTTTATTTACTGAAATTGATGGCTTGTGATAAGGCACACTATGTTTCACTACTTGCTGTTCTTCAGAGAGCATCTCACATCTACTAAGTTAGCACTTTCCTGAACACACTTCAAAATAAAACCACCAAAAAAAAAGCTGTCAGATGACAGCCAGAATTGTCTAAATTCCAGATAAGTACACAGTTTGTAGATAATTTCCCAGAATCCTTTTTTTGCCATACCCAACTTCCAAGTCACTTTCTACACTGTAGCCTAAGAGATTCCAGTAGGACCCAGCTAGTTTTCTAAACAACGAAGCCAGGCTTCCTTGCTTTTTAAACATTTAAGTGTCACAACACATGCATGCTTTGAAATTTTTTGTTAAGGAAAGACAGTCATCACTTGGGCTCTTCAGAGAGCATCATTTCCAAACATAGTTCTACAGCTGCATCAAAAAGAAACCAGTGAGCTTTCAATAACACCAAGCCAACATTTCTGAAACACAACAGAGCCAGCTACAAATCAGCAGTCATGACTTTCTTCCTCCCACTTTGGCAGCACATTAGTTTGTACTGTTGATACAGCATTACACTAATCAAAAATTTTCCAAAGAATACTTGTATCATTTATATTAAGTCTTACTGGTATTGACTGTATATATAAAAAAAAAAAAAGATATCCTGTGTATAAATTCATATAACATTAAAGCTGATACTGACCACTGATACTGACCACTGACACTAACCACTGATTTTAAGTTAACCAAAGCAATGAAACTCTACTGAATTTTCTGGCTATTAAAAGCGATCTGTTTGCTAAAAAAGATCCAAGAAATAGGAATATATTTGCTACAGCTATTCTCTCAATGAAATCTAAATATCGGAATACAGAAATCCAATAAATCATGATTACAAAAAAAAAAAATTAAGTCACTATTAAGTCTTACCTTATGTGCTGGCACTAGATTAACTAACACTGTATCCAGAAGTTCCTGCGACACAGTATCTCCCTCACAAATGATAGAGCTCATTAGATCAACCATGTGCATGTGTACTTTTTGGTTATGACCGTTGCTGAAATTAAAAACAAGAATTCTTAGTGTACTAGTCATATAAAGCACAACCTCCATTCAGAGTACTCCCTGTGGTGATGCCAAACAACAAGGAATATCATAAGCACTTCACAAGTTTTCCTAGAAGTCAAAACACAGTTTCTCAGCTGCATATACCACTTTCCAAAGTGTTCTTGAATCTCATGCCCTCTTCATCTACGACTGCAGTAAAAGAGTAAGAGGACTATATCTGTCCCTATCATGAAAAAGATAATGTATTAGAACATCCGTCCCCTTTACTCAACACTGGAGAGACTTCATCTGGAGTGCTGTGTACAGTTCTAGGCTTCCCAGCACAAGAGATATATGGACTTCCCAGAGTCAGTCCAGCAAAGGGCCACAAAGATGATTAAGGGATGATTACAGGAGCAGCTGGCATAAAAGAAGAGGCTGAGAGATGTGTAACCTTTTTTTAGCCTCGAGCAGAGATGGCTTAGAGAGAAACTTATCTTTATGTTTAAATACCTGATTTTGGGAGTAAAGACGACAGGGCGAGACTCTTCTCAGTGGTGTCCAGTGACAGGACAAGAGGCAATGGGCACAAAGTGAAATACAGGACATACCATTTAAACACAAGAAAGAGAAACTTTTAAAATGTAAGGGTGTTTGCGCACTAGAGGGCTGCCTGGAGAGGCCATGGAGACTCCATGTTTAAAGTCCAACTGGCTACAGTCCTGAGGAATCTGCTCTAGTTGACCAGGTTTGAGCAAGAGGGGCAGACTACACAATCTCTAGCAGTACCTTCCAGTAGTCATTATTTTCTGACTCACATTTTTATAGCAATAATCCTGCAAATCCCTTGTAATGGGGCAATATACAATTCTATTTCAAGAAAAGAATAAAAAAGACACAATAAAAGACAAACAAAATAAGTTTCTTAGAAAGATTATTTGCGGTGTCTTGTTTAATTAAAACAGGCAAAATCAACAGCCTATCATATTTATGCTGCTACCTTTAGTTAAACTAAATTACAAAACTAAATTCGTTGATGCAAAAGTAACCCAAAAGACTGAATACCTTGGTTAGAAACATCAGAACTCAACCATGCAGTAATGTATTATAATTGGGCTACCAATACTTACTTTATTACTGAAAACAGCGTTCTGTACAACTGTGTAAAAATCTCATTGCTGTCTTCTAATTCAAAGCATATGTTGTAAGACTTGACCCAAGCAATGTTCTGTGTTGAACAGAAAAAAAACGTAGTTAATATAAGCTGAAAACCTACATTTAACAGTTATTATGAAATAAGTTATGAAGCTTACCTCAAGCAAATAAAAATAACGATTAAACTGGGGGCTTTTTGTATCTTCTAAACCTTTAAGTTGTCTTGTTATGAACATAAATATATCCTAAGAAGAAAGAAACAACAGTTATTTAATCAATTGCAATGAAACTTTCAAAATTGAAATAATTATCCTTTTAAATTACTAGTATTATTCATCACTACAAAATATGCAGCAATGACAGACACACTATTTCACTGTCCATGGGAAGATGATCTACAAAAGCATCACAGAGAATGTCAAAGAGTAATTTTAAAATGCTTCATGTTTCTTTATAGGGTTGAGAAAGTAACCTTTTTCTAAGCAAGCCAAAATTTCTCTTTTCTAAAGAAAAATACTCAACTTCACTAACAGAGCTGCAACTGGCTGACATCCCGCAGAAGTCAAAAGACTATTCAGAAGGACAAAGAATTTTACATTTTTACTTTATACTGCAATAGGCTTCAACAGACATGGAAAAAAAGCAGTAGGCAACTGCAGGTTTCCTAAGAGTATATTACATGTCCACAGTGTATTGTTTGTGGACTTCTCGGTTATCATGCTACTGACGCAGACTGCGTTTCTTGCAAAAAACAATAAACCAAGTTTCTCCTCCTTCATCAACTTTCAGCATCGCAACACTTCTTCATAAAAAGCCTCACACAAAATAAATTCAAGCAGGTTATAAGGAACAACCAGTCGATTACAAACAGAATGGAAACACACAGGAAGGTGTCTATTGCAAATGCTTTCTACATTCAGAAAATTAACAGCCAGAAATTCATAACTACTACGTTAACTCAAAAGATTCAGAAGTACATATCACTAGAAACAGTGTTCACAACCTCAAGTGCATAATATTTCACCTAGCAATCTAGGTATAAATCAAATAAATTCCAAAAGGTATAAAGTTGCAATAATAAACATAAATCTTACAGTTAACCCTGAAAAAAAACTATCTTAAAAATAGTCTATAAAGCTTTTATATAACATTTCCAAAGAACCATTTCCCCTTAACCCCCCAAGAATAGCAAGATGGAAAAAAATATGAGAATAGAGTTCCTTTTTTCTAAAGCTACAAAAGCCAGACTTAATCATTAAGCTGAGCACTTACTGTGGTTCTAGATAAAAATAAGATTACACATATCATCATCACTTGGCAAAAAAAGCACAGCAAGCATATTGTTCAGAGATACAGCTGCATTAATGTTTGAATTTGGATGAAGATTGTCTTTGAAGTGTTAAGCAAGGATGACCAGAAGAATCACTGTTTCACTCACACTTAGATCAGTTAGAGCACACAAACTAAACCCTTCAGTTGAAATTAAACCAAAAGACACAGCTCAAAGGACACACCTAATGGCCTTTGGATGTCGCTAAAGAGCATTCAGTCCATAGACAAAAGCCAATCTGAAGAATTCCCCCCTTAATAACTAGTGCTCTAGCCTTTCCTCAGACTGTGGGGGGACTTAAGTTAGAAGTTTCCTGATCCCAGAAGAGCAATCATAGAATGATTTGGGTGGAAAAGATCATCCAGTTCCAACCCCCCTGCCATGGGCAGGGACACCTCCCACTAGAC
>JAOXJM010000001.1:185991943-186012425 GCA_026413425.1 Tringa solitaria
GGGGGTCAGTCTCTTCTCCCAAGTCACAGGTGATAGGACAAGAGGAAATGGCCTCTAGTTGTGCCAGGGAGATTTAGATTGGGTATTAAGAAGAATGTCTTCACTGAAAGGGTTGTCAAGCATTGGAATGGGCTGCCCAGGAAGTGTCTGAGTCACCATCCCTGGCTTTAAAAGATAGGTAGACAGGGTGCTGAGGGACATGGTTTAATGGTGGCTTTGGTAGTGTTCAGTTAATAGACTCTATGATCTTAAAGGTCCCTCCCAACATAGACGATTCTATGATTCTAAGATTTACTGCAGTACAGCCACCAGCCCCCGAAGATGGGAAACCTCGGAGAGGGCCTCTGCCCGCACTGGACAGCCTGCGCGCACCCAACCCCTCCCTGCCCGCTGAGAGAACCCCTAAAAGCGTTTAAAGTAGCCCCAAACCCCCTTCCCCCACGTTGCCTTGTAGCATTTTCCTCCGGGGAGCGGGAACCCAGCTGTGAGAAGGCAAAACCTCCGCTCGCAGCCAAGCCAGCCCGGCCCCTCCGGGCCTAGCGCGCATGCGCACGGGCACGCCCGCTCGCGGCCTACCCGCAACCTCCCCGCTCCCAACGGCTTCGCTCTCAGAGAAGGACCCCCCTCCCCGGGGCGGGGGGGAAGCTGGGAGTTGTAGTCCCAGGCCCTGGTGGTCGTAACTACAAGTCCCAAACCCGTCGGCGGTTGTGGGGGTGAAGGGGCAGTGGGAAGCGGCGCCATTTTGAGGGTTAGGGGTTAGCAGTGCTCCCCTCCCCCCCCGCCGGCCGGGAGAGAGCTGCTCGCTGAGGCGGCGGGCGGCTCTGCCTTGAGGTTGGTTTCTTCGTCCGCATGTGGCTGTGGCTTCTGTCCAGCGGGGCCGGGGAGGCGCTTCTCCGCACCGGTGTGTGGCATAGGGGGACCGTGGCCGAGCGCTGGGGCCGCCGCGGGCGGGGGGGGCGGGCGACAGTGTTGGTGCACGGAATCCGGCTGCTGCGCTTGTGGGTCGCCGGTGCCGGGCTGAGGGAAGCGTGTGCGGGGCGGGAGGCGGGGTGCCTTACCCTGGGGGCCGGGAGAGGAGAAGGACGGAGGGAGGGAGCGGCTGACACACCTACTGGGAGTCGGCGCCGGCGGCTCCCGGCAGCCGCCCCTTGGCCTCAGCACCCCGCTGCCCGTGCCGGCGGCTCGGTACGGGAGCAGCGCCTGCTCCCCCCCGGCTCGGCGGTGCGGCCTGCTTCTGTTGGGGGGACGCTGGCCTAACATGCTTTGTCACCTCTGAACCCAGAAAGAGGTGGTCACACAGGCAAAACCAATCGCCTTCCCCCATCTGTAAGTTCTGCCACATAGGCTTTCTTTTTCCATTTGGAAATGTATTGTGCAGGTAGAGCTTAAGGCCTTGAGTTATTTGGTGGAGTCTTCTGGATGTTTGGCGGGTTAGTTAAAGTGATAATTTAGTGTTGCAAGTGCCAGCCTGGTGAATCACATATTCCAGCAGCTCAGGTTCAATGCTGACAACCAGCTCTTTACAGAAATGTGATAGCCTGTCCCATTCAAGAGGCAAGACAGTCACATAGATTGTGCTTTCTGAGTACATACTTTGTACTCCCCAAAAATGCTGTGAAGATGCTTTCACATGTAACTTCACTGTCCCAAAGGATAATCAGAGTGAGTCTGTTTAGGAAGAAAGGATATTTCTGTCTGGGACAGTCACGGAGCAGCATCCTCCATCCTTAAGAGAGATTGTGTGCAGCAAGCGTTCAGGTGCTCTGTTTTCATTCGACATCAGAATACGAACTCTGCTTAAATACCATCCCAGAAGATAGAGGAAGACCTAGCAGCTAGTAAAGCAACTTTTTTATCCCAACACTAGTTTTGAGTGGAGGTAGAGTAACGTTTTTGGGTAGATGGGGGATTGAGTCCCCAACTCATTTGATGTCATCTCGCTTTGTCACTTAAAAAAGAGGAACAGAGAAGCTTGAGGTATGCATAAAATGTGTATACCTTGAGAGGAGGAGAGACCATAGTACCCACAATGTTGTTCCATCGGTTCTGAGGAAGAGACATAGTTGCATGGGGTTAGTGCTGTCTTCCAAGTAGGAAAGTAAAATGCAAATAGTAAAGTCTCTTTGGTTTAGACATTTGGAGACTGAAGATGGCAGAATTCTTTTCCATTGGGTAGTAGGTGAGAAAGTGCCCAAAGTAACACCTTTTTTTTGTTACTTTTGCAAGTGAACATAAGATGATAAAGGTTACTTACAAATCTTCCTTTAATACTACCTACAGATCTTTTTCAGATAAAGGAAGAAAGCCTCATGTCTTGTTCAGAATGAGGTATATGTGACATTTTATTAATATTTACTTCTAGAAACTTGAAATGTTCACAGAACAAAGGGATTGCTTTTCTGTATGTTTATTTTTAGAAAGCATGCAACCAAGTGATCTTGGTCTCTAACCAAGGTCTTCAGTTGTTCCAAAACTAAAAACCAAAACGGATTGCGGATTCAATTGTAAGTCTTATTTGACTAATACCAAATTATAAATGCCTTCCAGCACCTGTTTGATTGGTGTTAAATGAATTAGTTGAGTTCAGTTTGCGTCACAGAAAATAGTCCTTGTGACTGGGATATTTGCATTTTTGTTGGTTGTATTAGTACTGATGTCAGGTATCAGTTTGTGCATTGGAAATTGGCACATGTTTATGCAGTAAAAGAGACTTATAACACTTGTCAGAATAACATAGGTCAGTAGAGAACAGAAGTTATTGATGTAATTAATTTTTCAAATATTCACATTTAAAAAGCATGATTTGTAAATTCTTTAAGATATAAGATCTGACTGCTAGACTGGTACAGCACTAGTGTATTGCTTTGCTAAAGATGTGGAATAATGTGGCAATTTTGTTTAAACAAGACTTCCAGTAGGTGATGTCTACTACTACCGGTTGAGTACTTTTTAGTTGTGACCATGGAAGGTCACGTATCATAGGATGCATATTGTAGGCCTGAATAATTTCTACTTTTTTATACTTTACTTTAAATATGTGCATGCTGATAATGTATTAATTTTTTTCTAAGATGCTTCATGCTGAAAGTAGAGTAAGGCTCTTGGAATGTCAGGATGAAATCTCAATTGAACCATGTTCTAAGAAAATGAAGTCAACAGAAGAGGCTTATGAGAAACTCTCTGATGATGATAACCAAGGTATTCAAGAGGAAGCAGATGCTGAGAGAACATCAAACAATTTGATACCAGTGTATACCTCAGATAACCAAATGCAACATGAAACGCAGGAGCACGAGAAAGTACATACTGGTATCTTGGGAACACTGGATGAAGTGCTCCCTGAAAATAACATAGTACTTAGTCAGCCAGTTGATTCAGAAACTGTGCATAATGTAAATCCTCCATTTGCATCAATAAGTGACACTACAGTTGAAGAAAAGAAAGGCCCTTCTATTACAAATAATGCTGGCGAAGATGATATTAGAAATAGCTGTACATTACTCTCAGTAAATAGAAATGCATCAGATGAAGAGTTTTTCACAAGCAAAGAATTTATCGGACCGATTTACAAGCCTGCTGAAAGCAGTAAACGGAACAAATCTGGGAGTTGTGATGAATGTGGAAACAGTGAGGGAGAACAGAATGAATTGCATGAAAACAGAGCTAAAAGAAAGGAGGCAAAGAAGTTTCAGACTGTTTCTTCTGCTGTACCACAAATAGATGATGAACTTGACCAGTTCTATAAAGAAATTCACCAGCTGGAAAATGAAAATGTAGATGCTAATATTCAGGAAAAAGAAACTGAAACTTCTCAGGAACAATATTCTCCATATAATTGTAGTCAAACCTCACAAGAAGATTATCAAGGTGTATTGTTGGGCAGCCCACAGCCATTTTATGAGAATGGACAGTGTTTCTTTGGGGAACAGAACAGTGGAAAAGCAAGCAATGAGCAGCACTTTGTTGTGGAAACAAGTGGCTGGAAAACTGAAAATACCTTTACAGGACAAGTAGATTCTAAATATTGGAACTACTCAGTGCCTGAATTCAGACCTGCTTGGCAGGCAACAGAGTCCTTTGAAGTACCTCAGGGACCTCTTGCTCCCAGATTCGACCATCAATCACATTTTCAGATACTTAATTCCCCACCACAAAAGCCAAATGCTCTCCCTTCTCACAATGATGAACTTGCTTACAAAAATTATCATGGTTACCATGGAAATACTGATTTTAACAGTCACAGTTCATTGCTTGATCAAAGTACCAACTATGCCAGTCATACTGATTTCCATATCACTCAGGTCTTCAGAAACGGAAACAATGACCAGAATGGACTCCAAAATAATGGTTTCTGTGAAACCAGAGAACAGTGTTGGAAGGATCCAAAAGCTGACAATACGGAAGGAATGCACAGCTTTTCTCCCTTGCAGTTACCTGAAGAAAGATTCAGTCTTTCCCAGAAATGGCTCCTAATCTTAAGAGGGCTGCCTGGTTCAGGGAAATCAACACTTTCTCGGTAAGTGAAAACTTAAAGCTTGAGAAGCTTAGTCAAGTCAAAATTTTTAAAAATTAAAAAAAATATACATATATATCTGTAAGCACTTAGCAAACTTTAGTATTTATAAATTAGGCTATTAAAATGCAGTAATTTTTAGTTAATGAGGACAAATGACAGAAAATATTAAAAACATTTGCTTGGGTTTTTTGTCTCCTTTGGAAGTTTCATGAACAGAGGCTCCTTTGTGTTCTGTATCCATTAAATTGCATAATCTTTTATCCTGAAATTTTCAGGTATACTAGCGTATGATGTTCTGCCTCTTTTTTTTTTTTTTCCTGAAGTTCCTTCATTTAAAAAAAATCTTCTTTAAAATCTAGTAATTTGACTGAACCAGAAGTACTGTTCTATGCCTATGCAAAAGTCTTCAAAGACTGTAAGAAGAATTTTGCTACTTCGAAAATACTTAATTTGTTTTCAGTGTGATGATGAAACTGAGCATAATCTCACTCGCTTTTTTTCATACTCTGATCTGTCAACTTCTCTGTTTATTTGTGAACAAAACAGAAGAAAATTATTGTTTTCCCTTAAAAATGTACTTGTTGAAGTCTGTGAGGGTTAAAAGCAGGTGCTGCCTCCAACTTGGCCTAGTTTAAAAGGCACAGAATTTAACACAGAGCACAGACACTATCTGTATTAAGTGAAAGTAGGGTTTCTCTTCCATGCAGAAAAAAAAAGTTACTATATCAGTACGTACTGATTGAGCTTCATCCAGAAACTACACATCACTTCCGTGGTTGTCTTCTGTTCTATGCTGAGTCTATTAAATAGATACAGTGATCATGTTCTTCCTTGTTTTATGTAAAAGCAGTAACTTTGCTGTTTGTTTTTTTGCTCTGAAAGGTAGGAGACCATATAGTAGAAAAAATACCTATTAGAAATGTCTAGCTTAGGTATTCCTATAACTTTAACTATAACATTTTCTGTTTTTTGAGCACTTTATTTTGCAAGCCTGCATTTCTGAAGCTACATGAGCATATGTGGTATCATGGCAATAATTCCTTTAATACATGAAAGCAACATTAAAAAATTGAAAAAAATGAATAAAGCTGTAGAAAAAATGCTGCCTCCTTCAGTGCAAGAATTGGACCATACTTAATGTGAAGATATCTAACAATAGAATATTTTGTTTTCTGTGTTTTGTGTGCTGAATTGTCCTTGAGTCTTTCTCCAGATATTTTAATCATATTATCTGAGAGATTCTAAATATCTTCAGGTTTTTATGAACACACATTCTTTCTTTTTTCATCTTTTGCTAGTGAGATCAATTACTAATTTCATTTAACAGAGGGGAAAGTGAGTACTATGAGACTAAGGTCAATAATAGTCACCAAATTTGGGTGCGGAATTTGAACTGTATGGGACTTGGTTTTCAATGTATTCAGTTATATGCAGTTTCATATGTTCAAAGCTTGGTTGCAATTAATGATTCCCATAAAATCATGTCTCAGGTACCTGGTGGTGGTGGTACTGAGAATTAATGTTTGCCTATGAGGAAAATATATGTATAATTAATTAAGTCTTATTCTTAATAAAGTTGACTATGTTTGCGTGTGTAACATCATAGACTCCTACAGCATAGACTAGGACAGTAAATACAGTCTTTTGATGTCATATTAGTACCTACAGATAACTCTGCAGGCTTGGCATCTTTAGCTGCTGCAAACAAACCTCTAGTACTTGTGCTAGGAAAGTGGCTGTGTAGAAAATGGAGAAACTTGGCATCATCTGTGTGCATCAGTACTAGAATGGAATGAGATGCATCTTATGAAATGACAGCAGAACAGCAGCGAGACCCACAAATCCCGAATTTCTATTTGTGTTTTGTGTAAAGTGAGGGTTTTTAAGTACAGGCACTTTTCCTCCTGCTCCCAAACTTGACCCACATCTGTCCTGAACCTTTAACTGAAGTCTGTGTTTTGTTTTGACTCTTCTATCCCCATCTGCTTGGAATCACAAGCAAGTTTTTTGGAAGAGGCTCATAGAAGGTCTGTCACCATTGTTGGATCAGATCAGCTGTGTCTTTGTCTAGCCTGATCTTGAAAAACCTGCACATACAGAGATTCCGCAGTCTCTCCAAACTTTTCTGGTCCATTGCCACCCCCCTACTAAATAAGTTCTTCCTAATTTCCAAACTGAAGTTCCCAAGCCATAATTTGTGTGTGTTCTCCTGTGTTACACCATGTACTGTTACTTAGTAGAATCTGGCTCATCTTTTCAGCTTCCCTTCAGGTAAGGGTAAAGGGCTTATTCGCTCTAATTGGCTGATAGAAGGTGGGCTTTTGTTATCTTCATTGCCAGGCTAAACAAGCCTAGTTGCTATTAACCTCACCTTCTAGGTCATATGCCCTTAGCCATCTTGGTAGCCATCTGTGTAACCCTTTCATGGTTTTCAGCATGTCTGGGAAGTCTCAATCTGCACACAATATTTCAGAGACTGAAAGAGTTTGCATAAGAGCCAGGTAGAATGTGCCTGATACCTTCCGTTGATCTACTGGCCACATCTCTAATAAAGCCCAGCATGGGGTTTGCTCCTCTTTTGATGAGAGCACACCATTTGCTCATGTACAGTTTGATGTCCACTGTAAGCCTTAGATCCTTTCCAGCAGGGCTGCTTTCCATCCTGTACTCATGCTTAGGTTTCTTTTTCAACAGTTGCAGAACTTTGCTCTTTTCCTTGTTGAGCTTCCTGCTTTTTTGCTTAGCCTGGTGCTCAAATGTCTCATTGTCCTGCTGGATATGAGACATACTGCCCAGTATGTCAGGCATTGCTACTAATTTGATATCATCTGCAAGTTCTCTGCCTCCTCATCATGATGAGGCATACTGAAAAAATTGGTCCCAGTGTCATTCCTTACTGTACTCTGCTTGTTACTGACTGGGTGATGATATCAGAAGCCTTGGTAATTTTGAAGTATGCTACATTTATCACTCAGCCCTCAGCCATAAAGGCAGTTGTTTCACCAGAGAGTGCATTCTGGTCACTAAAGAATTATTTGTCTGTTGCAAAACCCACATTGACTCTTCTTGGTTACCTTCATTTCCTTCACGTTTGGAAATAGATTCCAAGGGGATGCACTCCATTGTCTTTCCAGGAACTAATGTTAGGTGAGGTTGAGCAGCCTTTAGTTCCTTGGACCTTGTCTTTACTTGACATAAATATGAGCATAACGTTAGTGGTTTCCTGGTCATTAGAGAGCTCCCCCCATCTTAATTTATTTCCTGCATTTACTTGACCTAGGCAATCCCATCCTCCTGAGGCTCAGTCGAGTTCTGGCCTCTTTCCATCTATTTCCAATTTTGTTTTCCTGTTCCTATCCCACTGTGGCTTTTGGTCTTTGCTTACTAGCTCCATGTCTGCTCTTAAATTCTAAGTTGATTTCTCAGTTCCTTCTCCCCTTGGTTTTGGAAGTGATTGGCCCTTTACTTCGAAATTTTCTGAAATGGTTTGGCCAGCAATGATATCTTTAGCCCAAGTAACAAAAGTCTGCTACAATTAGAAGTAGATGATGACATGAAAACAAGAAAACAGCCTTGTATTTTTAGGATATTTTGGTACTGAACTTGGCAGCAATTGCAATTTTCCATTCTTTGATAAATGTTTGAACATTAATTTGAATAAAAAGGAGCTTAATGAGGTTGAAAGAACAAATACTGGTGTCATTTAAGAAGTACACTTTGAATTAAATCCATTATCAGGAATGTACGAAGACGGTCATCTTTATCTTGGACCATTCTTCCTGAGGGCTTGATCTTCTTAAAGGAAGAGTTAAAGAGTTAGTATTTATAGCTGAATATAGAAACAGTTTTGTGCTGTTGTTTCTAATTATGTATTTATTTAAATAGTGTTGAAAGCATTACTTTTAAAGTTGAATTTACATAGCTTAGTAATACTGCAGATTTTTAAATTACATTTAGTTATTGTCTATTTTTTCCTCATCTCTGATATGTTAGCTATTTTAAATAGGTAAATTATAGATTCTAAGAGATCTTCTTTATTATAAAATCATCTGTCAAAGTAGGCTAACCAGGATGCAGGTTGGGGGACCATTTTAGTTTTGAAGAAAAATTAAGGCAGGATTTGTGTGTGTGTGTGGTGTGCCTGCGCATGCTCTGAAAAAAATGTGTATTGGTTTGCTGCCTAGTTAAAATGAGCATTTTAATTTCAAGATGAGTTTTGTATGTCCAGTTTATATCTTCTCTTTGATAATACAGCGTCTCTGAAAAAAGTAGGTGAGTTGCTTTAATTTTTATATTTACTTTATTTTGACCTATGTTCAAAGGTAGGCGTTCAATTGTAGAGAGGGTTTAGGTTGAAAAAGCTGGATTACAGCGGTTGGATAATAATGCTACTCATTTCAGGCACGTGCTTGTATTGATGCTGACAGATCTGTAATTTGACTCTCTTGTATTTATTTTACTTTTTTTCTTTCTGCATTTCTCAAAAGTGGAGTAACATCTTTTTGTGGGTTTAGATAGTAATGATGTTTTCTTTGCATAGATGTGCTTTTTGTTGTTTCTGTTTCCTAGTTCATGAGCCTGGGATAAGTTTTATTTCCAAATATGTGTTAGAAGTATGTGAATTATTCCATATGACATCAATGAGTACATTTGTGTTTTAAATTTTACAAGTTTAAATTCTATAAATTCTGAAAGAGATAATTTTCAGGCTTTTTAAATGCTATGTTTTATGACTTAATTTCATAGTTTAGAAAGATGCTACTGTTGTAATAATTGAAGTTTCAGTTCATAAACTCATTACTTCATGATAGCTTGTGTGTTGTGAAAAGGGTAAAGGTTTTGTTACTCTGGCCTTTTTGGTCGTCACTTTGCTTTCCCAAATTCTGTAGTTTTAGGATTGTTCTTGCAAACATACTTTACTATATAAGATCTGTTACATAGGTTCATAAATAAATGGCTTGGTATTCTGAACTTCAAGGAATAATAACAAAATATTTCAAGAATAAACTTTGTTGTTGGGTTTGCAAGATTCCTGAACCCTTGTCATTGTGTTTCTTTGTTGATCTTCCAAACATCGTTAGTTGTAGCAATAGAAGAATTTGAGTAAGTGAATTCTTCTCCAGAACACTTGGCAAACAGAGTGAATTCCTAGAAATTAAAAATAAAAATGAATGCCCCATTAGTGTTGATTCATCAGTTTGTGTATATTCCTACAGAGACCTGATGGTCAGGATCCTAGGAGCTGTAGGGATGCGTCTATCCACTCATCTAGTAGAAGAATACCAGTTACTATTTGCAATCTCTTTTATTAAGGCAGGTGGTCCTTAAAGATGGTCCTTACTCACAAAGTGTGGAAGATGGATCCTGTTGTTCTAGCATGAATAATTGGCAAATGTAGCATACTGTAAATAAGAAAATTGAGCCATGTGCAAAGTCATGGCCAAGTAACGTAATGAATATAAATTCCCATTAAATATTTTATACAAAAGAGGAATAGATATGAAAAAATGCTGCTGTGTGTGGTACATGATTTCCTTGTTCCAATTTTATCTACTTTGAAAAAAATAGCCTTTAAATCCTTCTGTGCTCTCCTAAACCAGTGTAATACACATCCTGTTAAAAGACATAGGCTTTAACAAAAATAATTATTGAACAATGTCCAAGAAGAGTAGCTGTGCTTCTGGTTGATAATACTCTGCTTTCTGAAATAGCATTGCTATTTATGAGGCAGCCTTAATACTCTGGAAAAGGGATAAAGAGCAAGAAGGATAAAAACAGCTTCTATGCAACTTTGATCACGTTACTTTATTTACATCACTACTAGCTTCTTCTGGTCCTCATAATCTGAATTTTGTTGGTAAAGATATGTGTTTTAAAAGCAAAAATAACAACATATAACAATAAATGTGTAGGAATGTTAGTTAATATGTAATGCAGTATCCCAGTCTTTAAGCTATGATCCATAAAGTGTCTGTTGTTGGTGACAGGTGGCAAAACATGGCAAATTACTTGTGTAGGAATTAAGGAGTTCTTCCTGCAGATACTTACAGGAAAGCTTTGTAACTTCAAAGTAACATACATTTGTTCCCCTACATTATTTGGGATTTGGCCAGTTCTTTTCTGTTCCTGCTACCTCAGCAGTACTGCATCCCGCATACTACTAGTGCAGTTTGGGTTTTGTAGCCTTTAGGTACATTGCCTATTTCTGAGTCAGGATAGTTGCCTAAATTTCCATAGGACAGTGATATCTGAGTGTTGCAATGTTTACATTTGGCAGAATGGCAACTGCTCATTGGGATGGACTAATGCAGATTTGATTTGACAGATTCTGACATTATTTATCAGCCAGCAGTTAATTATTCCCTGTAACTTTGCTATAATCAGTTTCTTTGACTCACAGGTGTTTGTTGGTGTGCCTGGGTAATGTTTAAGATGAATTTTAGTTAAATGCAAAAGTGAGCTTTATGATGCTTGTAGAGGGTTTGACTGTGGCATTTCATGACAATGCAAATACAGAATTCTAGAAACGCTTGATGGATTTTTGTAGTATTCCGCCATTACCCATAACAATAACTTCTGAAATTAATAAACAACTTATCAGTAATATAAAATATTACAGCATAGAGTAAAAATAAGTAAGCTAATGGTGAACATTGCAGCTGTGTCCAAGTTCCTCTTTTTAACCTCATTGGCTTCCCAACAGTGTCTTTTATTGTTTGCTAAAGTATACATAATTCTCCCATAATCTTTAATGTTAGCTGTGCAAGAAGCACAATGTAATGCAACTTATTCTGACCTAGAAACAAAGTAAACTGCTAGCCAGCAAAATACCTATGTTGCTTGGAAATCATGGGCATAAAAGACTGGTTAAATGTGAAATTTGTGTTACAGTCTTCTTTTTTTTTTCTGTCTTTATGGATTCTAATTTGAATCTCTGCATTTTATCCATTTGTTTACAAATTTGCTTTGGTTTGTCACTTTGTTTTCTGGCCATAAAAATTCATAGTATTTTTGAGAGAATATTCTGTCAGATCTTGTTGAACTTTTGTGTCCAGAAGTCACCATGATACTGCATTGCCTTAGGAAACCAAGCTAAAACACTCTAATCAAGTGGTTCAAGAAGTGATTGTTTTTCTCCTGACTTGAAGTAATGCATGCAGGGATAGTAAAATGCACGGCTTTCCTATCACCCTGCTAGCACTAAAGTATGAATGATAGGGAAGACCAGTATAAATTCCTGATAGAAACGGAGAGACAAAAAAACTTATCTTAAATTTCTTGTCCTCTGTTAGACTGAAACTACAGTTCTAAGAGACAGCAGCTTACTGGTGCTAACCAGGGCAGGTCTCTGTTGATAGTCACTTTTAATGTATCACCTTTTGGGACCTTTTCTTAAATGGGCTCAATCACTAAAGCTTCAGAAAAATAACCAAGAAAGGGAAAAAAAAAAAAAGAGGAATGATTGCTTTCTTCTGAGCATGAATTCCCATGGCTAATAGATCCAGTGAGTGCCAGAGTTGATGAGAAAATAGAGGCAAGTAAGACTGTCACCAGGATTGGGGGAGAAGACATAGACTGGGAATAGAAAAGTATAGGATCTTGAAGGAATATGGACATTCTTCTGCAATCCTGACTTTCATTAGTAGGACAATCTTGAAAGTTTGTTGTGATTGTTTACTTTTTTTTCTGAAAATAGGGAAATTGTTGTAAACATTAGTAATTTTTTTTTGCTGTTCCTGTTTGACCTAAATTGTATGTGCAAGCGGCATGGGCAGAGGTCAGAAGAGGGTGTGTTGGGAGTTTAAGGTGCTGAAAAAGGACTTAAAGATTTAGTTCATTTCTCAGCTACATCCAGATTCCTCACGATCAGTTTGGTTTCTAGAGATAGATCGAAATGAGAATTGATATGGGAAATGTTAGTAAATACATTAAATTATTATGAGGTACATAGAACTTACTGCAATATAACCATACATTAGATGGGTACAAACATCTCTTGGGGATGGAGGAGAGGAAACAAGAAATACAGAAGTAGTAGAAAGGGAGAAAATACATTGCTTTAATTTGGATTAGAATTATTGATAATATATATGAGTGTACTTTAATAAACCTGTTTGAAGTTTGCAAGAAGTTCAGAAATAGGGCACAGCTAAATATATTTTAGTTGTATTGGTTTTTTCCTTTGTCTTTTTTTTCCTCTCTGAAAAATAAGGCTTAAAATGTTTCTGTGTTTTCCTTTGTTTAACAGTATTCTGCTTGGTCAAAGTCGTGATGGTATTGTATTCAGCACCGATGATTATTTTCGTCAACAAGATGGATATACATATAATGCTGCTCAGCTTGGTGATGCCCATGACTGGAACCAGAAGAGAGGTTTGAATGCATAAGATAAATCCTCTTAATTATGCTTATACTTAGAAAATAGATGTATAGCATGACATGCATGTGCGTTAATAGTCTATATGAAGAAGAGTGTATATATATATTAGTATAGGTTACAAAGAAGTATGTATTTAAAGTATTCTTTATATTTTAATTACTGTATATATACAAATTGAATTTTGAACTTATAGAAGGTTCAAAGTTAAAAATAGAAAATCTCTCTTCCTTGTGCTATGACCTGCTGATCTGTTGCATTTGATACTAGTATCTTGATGGCAGAATTGAACCTCTTTAATGCAGGCAACAGCAGAGTATCCTATTTTTTTCCAGTATTCCTATTTCTTTCCTGATCTGCGGTTCATCCAAAATTTATGGAAGACTTTTTCTGAGGAAGATTTTAGTTCACTTGTGTAGATTAACAGCTTTAATAAGTCATCTTTTTTAATACCCAGCAGTGTCCAAAGGTTGGGTTTAGTTGGTAAGTAAGTAGGTGTCTGGGGTAAGAAGGGGTAGCAGACAGACTCTTACTCTTTCTGTAGCAGTTTTCTGAGAATCTCATTATCTGTTTGGTCTGCTCCCAGGAGTGGGTAAACTGAGCAACTCCATTGGCTGTGCATGCAGATTACTCTCCATGCTGCTGTGTCTCAAGCAGAAGCTTCCTTCTTGCCTAGAGGGTGGCTACTTTGCATCAAAAGACAGAGGGCCAAGTTAAAAAAACTATTCTCCCCTTTCCTCCCCTCCTCGCCCTAATGCAAAATTTATAAAACATCAGGGAGAAATTCTGTTTGAGCAGTGAGGGAATTTTTTTAGAGCAGTCATTAGAATATCAGTTATAAAGAGCACTTTTGAGGTTGGAGTGCAGCAATAATAAATACTTTGAATGGAGTTCCCAGCAGGAGCCTAAGGAGCAGTGGAGTTGATAAGGTAGTAGCTTATGGGCTCAACACTTCACGATTATAAGACACCAAACAATTCTCACTTGATAGTGGCTTCTGGTTGTTTCTGACTAGACCTTAGGATCTCTTTAGTACTGTATCACTTAGTTACGTAATGGTTTTGATAACCAGAACAGTATATAATTTAGCTATTCAGTGATTTTGACAGCAAGAAGAACAGCTGTGCCATGTTGTATAGAACATCCCCACTGCAAAACATTTGCCAGAATAGCTTTGGGTTGAAGTTATACTCAATTCTTACCTCCTGCTTTGACTAGGTAGAGCTCTCTGACTTGAAGTACTTCAGAAGCTCTTGGTGGATCCTTGAAATACCTGGAATGACAACTTCAGAGAACTTTAACTTTGTTTAATGGAAAATTATAAATTCTCCTGGAAACCTTTTCGTACGAGTGTTATTTTAGTATTTTGTGCTTCAGATATTTCAATTCTTCCATCTAATTCATCACCTTAACTTTTCTGTGAGCACTAGTGGAATTAGATTCGGGATTTTTCATTGGCAAGCTAAGGCACAGTTGCTAAAAAAAAATCTTCCTATTTTGAATGCCAAACTTAGCAATTTAGATATTTTCTTCAGGGTATGTAGTAGTAATTAAACTTCATATATTCAGAATAAATTTTCACTGGGCTCATATTCAGATGAGTTCATATCACTTCTGTAAGTGATACCTGTAACTTTTGAAATTGGGCAGCCGGAAAATGAAGATCATGCAAAGTACTGGCCACTTGGAAAGAGGTGGGATGGTGTTCAAGAACTTTCACCAAAAAAAGGATCCTTCTCCCTTTGCAGTCATCCTGACTAACTTGTTATTTATTTCACAATTACTTCAAATTAAAAAAAAAAAAAAAAAGAAAAAAGGAATGCTTGGCTCAGGCTGATGATCTGATACTTACCCACCAATTCAACTACAGTGCAAGTCCATCACATATGCTGAAAGAGGTGGGAGTATATGGGAGGAAAAGTGCACAAATGCATATGAGCTATAATTACTGTACACCTAGCCTTAATTCAGGTATTTCCAAGTTCAGAGTTTTGCTTTCCAACCACAGTGCTGCTTTTTTTTTTTTTTAAATCCTTTTGCATTCTTTCTGTGACTTTTAAGAGAAGGACCAAATCCGTGGTTTTTTCCTGCAAAAAGTTTGACATGAAGTCATTGATGTGTTTGTAGCTCACAAAGAATGGCAGAGGTCTTGCTTTCAAAATAAGACAGATACTTGATTAATTTATCAGGACTAAAGCAATCTTGGGCTTATGAAGGCACTAGGGTAACAGTATAGTGTTTTCTGTGCTGTCAAGGTGATGAATCTCAGGTAGCCAACAGATTTGCATGTTTTGTCCCCTAAATTCTTCCAAACAATTTCAGTTCTGTGCTGTAATCTGTAGGATACTTCTGCTGGGTAAGAAGTGGTATACTCTTGCTGGTCCGAAGTTAAAAGCATGCTGCTGCATAAGTCCTGCCAAACAAATTGCATCATGGCTGTGCTCTGTGTGCCTTTCTATCAATAAAAATGCTAATTTGGATGTGCCTTCTTATCAGTTGCTGTTTTGTAGAACTCAAAGCAGCTTCTTATTCCTGAAGCTTCTGCCCTCTTTTGAATTTCATAGAAATTGACCAGTGAGTTCAAACATTACTCAAGCAGAGGCAGCATAGTTGTTATCTTTTTTTTTTTTAATGGATCTCAGAAATATTTCAGATATGTGATGTCTTTCTGTGAAGATCACCTATTTCTTAGCATTTTGTTGGAGAAGAACTGCAATATCTAACCACAGCTCTTGCTTATGAATGCACTATGTCTTACTTATCAGGACTGGATTGATTTCATGCTGGGATCTCTGTACTCAGCAAGCCATAGACTTTGAGCAGTTCTGTTGTGTTACTTTTGACTTCTGCACTTCCCATTTACCTATTTGCATTAATTCACTACTACCTGTTTTTTATGCCCTTCGCTTAATTTTTCTCACTTTCTTACTTCTTTCCATTTCTGTCTCTACCTTTCAGTGCTTTCATACCTTTTCTTAGAACAGTGTGTTTCAGTCAGACTAGATAAATGCAAAAACCATCTGTAACAGTTTATTTACCATTTTATTTGAGTTACATAGTTGCTTATAAACTTGCACTATTTTGCATTGCAGCAAAGCAAGCGATGGAGCAAGGAAAATCACCGGTTATAATAGACAACACTAATACTCAAGCCTGGGAAATGAAGCCATATGTGGAAGTGGTAGGTTTTGTTATGCGATTGTTTCATCTGTTACAACTTTGCAAACTTGCCTTCATGTGTGATAAGTTGGTCTGTTTTGTCCAGAAACATTTTCCTTACTCGAGTTGGTAAAGAGAGACTGCTTATTGATTCAATCAGGAATTGGTATGGCAATAGTTCAGACCAGTTTAAGGGTTGACTTGATCTAATCTGCTTAGCCTGGAATGAAAGCTAAGACGGGCTGGGGGTAAGTGAAATTCAGCATGCTACCACCTCAGAGTTAACTGCATCTATCTGTTTGTTATGGTGCACCTATCATGCTTTTTTTTTTTTTTTTTTGGTTGCTTGCTAAAGGCTCTAGAAAAGGGATACAGAGTGGAGTTCCATGAGCCAGATACTTGGTGGAAGTTTGATCCTGAAGAATTAGAAAAGTAAGGTTTATATTACAGAAATCATTGTACTTATATATAGAGATAGATATCTATGTGTGCATGTTTATCTATGTAGTAAGTTATATTTTATTCAGTGTTTTATTTCTTTTAAATACTTACTACTAGTATAAAATGTATTTTATTTAAATAAGCATTTTGAGACATACCTTTAAGTGGAGGTCCTGTTGGCCCAAAAAGTCGATATTAAAATTCTGTTGGACATGAGTAGAAAAATGATTGACTCCTGTAAGAATCGCTGCTTTTATACTGAATAATGGTCCTGAGAAATTTGTTACTACAAAATGCTGACAGCAAGAAATAGGTAGAAGACAAAAAAGTTGTGTACTTTGCAAGGAGTACATCAGTATAAGTGCTTCGGTCTGTCTACTTCTATAGGTATCTCAGTGTCAAACAACAACAGTCACAACAGTCCATTAGTAATCAGTAAAGGTTAAAAAGAAAGCTCATGTTTTAGATTATTCTGTTGCAAGACTTTGTGAAATTGTTCCCAGTCTTCAGAGGATCTGAGTATTGTTGGACATAGGTCATTGGACTTCTGCCTTGCAAGAGTGCCTGGAAACCTGGATTATTCATGGTTAATGTCTTTTTTGTCTCAGATGCTTTAGGAATCTATGAGATATCAAAACAACTTAGGGATATTTCATTGTTTGAAATGGAATGTGATGTTTTCATGATTGATCACGAAAGAGTTCTTTTGCTGATTGTCATTTTATGTGCTTCCAACCAACTTGGCTTATAATTGTTTCAGCTTTGTAAAGTAGCCCCTACAATGCATGAAGTATACGTGTGTAATACTTACATTACTGACTTGGACTTTATTGTGTTTATAGATCTTTTAAAGTTTGTACCTTTTGCTTCTAAGCTACCACTAAGTTATTTTTAGAGATAGATTCCTCTCTATGTAGAGTGAATTCTAATAAGTTTTTCTAGTTTGCGGTGTAGCCCAGCCAAGTTAGGAAGCTGTCTTAGTAATCAGACATTTCTGATAAGTTCACTGTGAGACATGAGACAGACTAATTTTCCAGGAAAATTCATGTTTTCTCAGGGTAACAGGATAAACAGGCATGAAATGTTATTACCATTGAATTGTATTGTCTGGCAATTAATTGTAGGAGATAAGTATATATCTTTCCTAAGCCCAAAGGAAAACTCTCCAACTGTGAAGTGTTGCTGCGAGTTCCTAGGAGCTTTCTATAAATGCTTTAGCAGCTCTGGTTGCTTTAAATATATGAATAGAGACCCATTGTCTGGAAACTTTATTTTTTGGGAGTTTAGAATGGGTGGTGATGTGAGGTTTCATTTTGTTTATCGATTGCTTGGGGAGAGGGCTCAATGTTTAAAGAACTTGTTTTTTCCATATTTGTGTTTGGGAAATAAATAATGCTAGAGATGTTACTGTAGTTTTGGGAATCCCCTTAAAATTTTGAGCTAAACATTTTGTGCAGGACCTGGGCAAATACTATGCTACTAATAAATTTTAGCAATTTTATTGGTTCTCTGGAGTGATACGTTCTAATTTGCACCTAAACACCATCACCTAAGACTCTGTTTCTGAGTTGTTTGAATAAAAAATGGACTAGCTCCTACTTTAATTAGCAGAAGGCCTTTTTGTGTATTTTTGGATACTTTCTCCTCATTTATTTGGTTTTAGTGGTGCTGTCTAGATTGTTAGTGTTGTGGTTTGGGCCGGACTGGCCACAGGGATGAAAGACAGATGCTCTCCCCTATCTCTCTCTCTAAGGAAATACTTTTATCAAGTGATAAAACACACATATTCTAGAAATCAGGTGGATTTCTAGATACTATTTTCATAGGGTTGTTTCTGCCACTGCTTAATGTGTCTGAGAAATCTATGAAAAAGCTCTATAGGTCAACACTGGGTGAATACTTGATGTCAAGAATATGAGAGAGATTTTAGTGTAAAATAGGTGTCAGTGTCTTGGTTCTTCTGGTGTGTCTGTGAGGTACAAATTGTCTTTAGACTTGTTCATGCATGATTTTGCTTTTAGTTCAGTTTTGTGCATGTAAGTTTTGTGAAAACATCTTGACTCCACAAGCATGCACCTTGTGGTAGTGGTCAATATTTCTTGTATAGGATTTAGACTTTTTATATAAAGGATTTTGTACTTTGTCATTTTTAGGAAGTCTTGAAAACTGCAGGTGAGAGAACAGGAGAGTGGCAATATCACTAGTAGAAGAGAGATATTTTTTAAAAATTACATATTTTTTTAAGTGTTTAATCCACGTTGGATGAAAAGATTACCCTCTGTCATGTCTGTGTGCTTTCTGAGTAGCTGGTCAGTTGCAAACCAGAACTTTTTTTTAAAAAAGTATACATTTGTTTCAAGCTTTTGGAGAATAACAGGTATCCTTTGTGTCCCAAAACACAGTTTATACATGTTTTAATTTTTAAAAAAGTTACTTGCTGTGTAACTTCACACAGAAGTGAAATGCAAAATGTTTAATATAATCCCTTTCCTTCAGTATGATGATAAAACTCCAGTTTGGTACTGACTTCATCAAACTTGTGCTGATTCTTTTAAGTAGTAATGTCTGTGCAGGATTACTTTGCCAATATATTGGTATGTGAAATTCTTCCACTGTAGAAGCATTTAACAGTGACAGAACTTTGCTTTAATCAATAGATTCTGTGTTCCTCCAAGTAAAACCAGGTACCAGAGGACAACTGTCTGTTAGGAGCTCTTGCTGGTACATCTGTATTGGTTAATGATAAATGGCTTCATGCTCTTTCAGCGTAGTCAAGCCACCAAAGGATGGGCGAAGACGTGCCTGAATAGGAGATCCCACTATTAAATGACACTATACAGCAGATTTGTTTCCTTTTTTAAATAGATTTCTATGCTTGATGCAATTTTGCTGGTGGTGATTTTATTATCCTGCCTTGTTCTTTAAGGAAAAATACGCACTCATTTATGAAGTGACTATCCACAGGGCCATTCAATATTGGATGATTTCTGAGAGCTCTTGAGCTGTAATCTTTTTCTAGGAGTACTAAGATATGTAGAATATTGAATAACTTTATGCTTCCACCATTTGGCATAAAAGGACTTCCTCTTCTCAGTTTTTTTCTCTCATGAGTGAAGTGCTTTATAGAATCCCCATATTTCTAGGGGATTGGCTTTTTTTCTTTACCATTAACCTTATTTCAGTTCATGAGTAAAATCAAAACTGTTAAGACTTCTTAACTGATAAATGCAACATGCTGCTGCTCCTGGACTTCCTTAGCACAATGTGGAAATTAGCTGCATTTAAACAATGATCTGCTTGTGGTGATCACTCTAGTTTCTGATGTTGTCTCAGGAAATAGTGTCTATAAGAAATACTATTAAGTCTTTTTTTCTCAGAAAGAAAGCTGATAAGGAGCCAGTGTAACTCTAAATTAAGATGACCGATTCTTCTTCCATTCTGAGTCCGAAACTGATGTGCTACCTGCAGTATGCTTTGAACCCTCATCAACTTGTTATGTACTTCTTTATTGTAATAATATGCACAAACTCCAGGCTGGGGGGGAGGCAGGCAGAAAGAAAGGAAAACAGTCTTTTAAAGTATTTCTATAGAGAGTATCCACTTTCCAGTATAGCCTGTTTGTTTCCAGTACTGATATCTCCTCTGTGGAACTGAGCAAGTCATAAGGAGGCCTATGCCTCTTCTGTCCCTGTAAGAAAGCACGAAGGTGCAGGCATGTATTCCATATTGGTATGACTTGAAATAATTCAGCTTGGATGAGGTTTCTTACTGATAAGAATTGGGTTATGATAAATCATAGAATCATAGAATAGTCTAGGTTGGAAGGGACCTTAAAGACCATCCAGTCCAACCATCAACCTAACTGTGACAAAAAAAAAAAAAAGGAGGCAATAAAAATCACTAAACTATATTCCTAAGAAGCATGTCAACCCGGCTTTTGAACACCTCCAGGGATGGTGCCTCAACCACTTCCCTGGGCAGCCTATTCC
>JAOXJM010000001.1:186012525-186039769 GCA_026413425.1 Tringa solitaria
TGTTGGCCTTCTTGGCCACCTGGGCACACTGCTGGCTCATGTTCAGCTGGCTGTCCACCAACACCCACAGGTCCTTTTCTGCCAGGCAGCTCTCCAGCCGTTCTTCCCTAAGCCTGTGTAGGCTTGTCTATACTATCAAAAAGTTTTGTTTATGTCTTATATCTATTTTTTTTAGATTCAGTTCTGTTACACAGCTGGCAATTCTCTGACAACTGAGTTTGTGCATGAGCCTCATGGTTTTCTTTTTGGCAGAGACAGAAATTTTCTGCTAAGATGGATTTTAACATCCTATTCCATAGTTACTAAGGAGATAAATACCTTCTGATGTCTTAAGCTCTTAACAGGCAAAGTTCTCACTGAAAGTAGCTAGCTGTGCACTAAACACTGCAAGAATAGGAGAATTCTTTTGGCCTCTGTTCCCTGATACGTGTTTTGGTACACTTCTAAACTTCCAGCAAGTATCAGTAAGAGCGAGTAGATAAAAGTATCATGACCATGCTGTTCTGGTTTAAAAATAAAATTGCTCTTTATTTAATATAGAGATTTATTGATGCAAAAATATTCTGTCATTAACTCTTGAAACAATGTAATTTCATTTTTTTATGACAGTTTGAACATTGCTTTCATAAGTAGTGGTCTGTAATATTATTCATCCCTCTACTCATGAGCTAGTATACTATGTAAAATCTGATGAATAAATAGAAAGCAAAGTCATTCTAGGATTATTTAGGTACGTAGTCCTGGTGAATAACAGCACATTTCTGTATGAAGAAGAATAACTGTATTGTTTTCTGTTATTTCATATATGCAGTAGTGAATTGTTAAAATGAACCGTAATACAAGTTTAATACTGAGAGAATGTAAATATGGTGTAATAAAAGTGAAAATTCAAGTATGAAAAGCAGGAAGAAACATTTTGAAATTAGAATCTTTTTATTTTTCTTAAAGACTGTACACATATAAACATACCAGACAATTCATTTAAATTTTTATTTTGTAGGAGGAATAAACATGGGGTCACTCGTGAGAAGATTGCTCAGATGTTGGAACGATATGAATATCAAATATCCATACCTATTGTCATGAATTCAGTGGTACCTCCCCACAAAAACACACAAAGGCCACCTCTGCAGCGAAGACATAGGTGGGGAGACAATACAGACTCACGGAATTCTTTCAGTATTTTCAGTAACTGATAACACAGTTGCAGGCAGTAAATAAAAATTTGTTAACTTGCCCTTCTAAAACACATCATCACCTCCAATAAAGTAGTGGATCTTCTGTGTTTTAAATAGGCCTATTTCAAGACCTTTTTCTTCTGGAGGTTGTTCCTTTAATGGACTTGCATGTAAATAAAATTGTACATTAAATGTTTTTTAAAGCTATATTTATTACAATTGTAATAACTTTGATTTTAGTAAAATATTTAATATAGTATGACATATAGCAGAGTCTTCCTTCAGAAACTTAAGACAATGATGTTGTCATATAACAAGTAACTGTTGAGCAGTTTTTTTAAAGAAGAATTCATATTAGATGATTTTTTAAAGAGAATGACAGTCCCAGAAGAATCAACTGTTTACGTAATAACCAATTTTAATGATTGCCACTTAGTCTCCTTATCTTTTATGATATTTTTTGAAAACAATTTTGCCCTGGATTGTCCTTTTGGTCTATTTGGCATGTATTGTCAATTGGCAAATGTTTGGCATGTGTTTTCTGCTTTCAGTTGTTTTTTTTTAATTTTTTTGGGTGGGGGAGGACGTCTCAGGAGCTCGTCTGGAGACTGAAGCAACGTTCTGCCAATACAGTATTCACCAGCCTTAAACTGTGTAACCTGAATTATTTATTTTATTTATTTGTTTTCAGTGGTAGTATATAAAGTATTATGGTGGCTGCACACCACCAACTGTTTTGTGCTAACTAAAAAACCCTGAATTTTATCACTAAAAACTAAAAATTTCACAGCTGTGTCTTTCGAAGTCAACTTCACTTAGGATAAAAATGAAGTATTAAAGCATTAGAATGTCAAGTCCCAGTCCACAGCTGGGATGCGTCAATTAATTATAAATAGTGGACATAATACTCTAAGACCATGTTGCATTCCTAATTTTGGCACAGCCAAGATAATCTGTTTAGTGAATATCAAAGAATGAGCCAGCATGGAGATTGACTGATTTACTGCCCTTTTTCTCTTAAAACAAAGCAAAACAAAACATGAACTTGTGTGTTTTCACTTTGCTTGCTTTCTAACAGCTTGCTGCAATAATAAAATGTATTTTTCTTCAGTGTTGTTTTAGTAGTTCAATGAACAGTTTTTATTATTTTCAAGCTTTTAGGTTTTTATACAGGTGAACATTACTAACTTGCTAGCTGAAATAACCTGTCTTCAGGTCTAACTATCTTTTATTTCTTTATACACTGAATGAATAAATTGTGAATAGGAAGTTTTTTCAAGAACATGAGTACATATCTAAAAGAATTTTCATGGTTTCCTATTACTAATTTGGTGCAATAGCCATCAGAATTTTGAAAATTTCTAAGCCAGCATAATTTTGGGTTTTTTTTACATATAGATAATTGTTGAATAGGCCCTAAAAATTACTTCATCTTTGAAGTCTGAATACCATGAAAGTTGAAAATCCAGGTATATAAGGAAATATTTTTCTGTGATTTTTCTATGCCTATTGTGCAAATCTAAATTTGTACGATTTAATGTATATCTGAAATAACATTTTCGTCAGAGGTTCTATTCATTATAGAAGTTGAAGTGTGCAGTTTCACATTTTAGTAATTTTAATTACTAAAAAATAATTCTAAATGTTTCAGTAGCACGTGAATGTTAATATATTGAATTATGTGTACATAGAGAGAGAGATATATAAAAAGAAGCTTTCCAACTATATTAGTTGTCTTCCTTCATTACCTGTTATCTGTACCAATTATGTTATTGTATTTTAGTTTTCATGGTTATCTTTTTCTGTGTCTCAAAAGAAGTATGGGAGACATTGTAAATGGCCAGTAATATTTAATTATCCCAAAGTTTTTATATTTAAAAATGAAAGCATATTTCAAGTGGGAGGAAGATAAAGAGATTTTTAGAAAGACTCATTTTATTTACCATATATTAGTTTAAGCCATAATAAAGTGATAAAATTTATTAAGGCTTTATGTAATATTCACACAGTGTGCTACGTATCATATGACAAAAAAGAGCTGATTCTTGAAAATTGATGTTATGATATCTTTTGGTACCTACTGTCTTCAAGTTTTAAAGGAGACAGCTTTTTTAGCAATACTTGTTATTTAAGTTCTCTTTAACTGAAATCTTTATTTAAATAGATATGAATTCACACTATTTTAAAATGGTTCAGCATTTTGGGGTGTTATCATTTTAATAAGTTATTGGTGGATGGTGAGTATTTTTGATAAGCAAAGCATGTTGATTGGTGATAGGCCTGCAGTTTGCAAAGGACACATAACAAGAAAGGAACGCTTTGCAACTTGGCACCGTATCAGACATTTCTTGTAAACTGCTTATTCTATAGAGCTGCGTTCCAAGGTAAGTACAATGACGTGGTAGTGAAGACACAATGGAACTACTGCCTGTGTAACACATTTTTTTTTTTTCATAACAAAATATTCATATTTTGTGAGGATATAGCAGTCGTGATCATATGTATATCACAGACAGAAGTTGCTTTTACACTACAATACTTATACGTAAAAATAATAAAAATATGATGTGAAATACATGTTGCAGGTATGCAATTTTTCCTGCCCCCTCACAAATGAGGAAAATTTACTTACTTGGTCAAAAAGTAGGTACCAGAAATGTAAGAACTCGCTGGGCATCCAGAAATTTTTACTATCTGGCATAGTTTTTATGCAGTACAGCTGCTACTGATAATAACGTACCTAGAATGAAGGATTCCTGTTGCTTTAGATTTTTAGTAAATTGCTAGTTAATCATATTCCATTAATTAAGCGTCAGATTTTATTTTTAAATGTAACTAATGCATAGAACGCTAATGTTAGAAATGTAAATTTGTAAAAACCTCATTTAGTGAGATGTTTGGTAAGTAAATTTAAACAATAGTTAAGATATTCAGCTGTAGTTTTAACATCCTGCTCTTCTAAGCATAAAATTTAAATGAAAATTAATTTGCAGAACATACGTAATATGGTTCATATAGCTGACCAGTTAGCATCAGCTATATAGGATTACATGTTGCTATAGAAAAAAAATAGTTGTAGTTTTACTGATTCGTCTAAACTGATTAGTCTGGGGCTGTGGTTTGGATTTGTACTGAAAACAGCGTCGATAACACAGGGGTGTTTTTGTTATTGCTGAGAGGTGCTCACGCAGAATCCAGGCCTTCTCTGCTCTACATGTTGACCCACCAGGGAGTGGGCTGGGGGTGCCCAAGAAGTTAGGAAGGGACACAGCCAGGAGATATGTCCCCAACTGACCAAAGGGATATCCCATGACGTCGTGCTCAGCAGTATAAAGCTGGGGGAAGAGAAAGGAAGGGGGGGGACATTTGGAGTGATGGTGTTTGTCTTCCCAAGTAACCACTGCACTTGATGGAACCTTGCTTTCCCGGGGATGGCTGAACACCTGCCTGCCAAGGGAAAGTCACAGTTGAACTCCTTGTTTTGCTTTGCTTGTGTGCACGGCTTGTGCTTTACCTCTTAAACTGTCTTTTTCTCAAACTACAAGTTTCCTCACTTTTACTCTCCCGCATCCCACTGGAGTGAGCGAGCGACTGTGTGGGACTTCCTTGATGGCTGGGGTTATGCCATGGCAATCTATTGTAATACTTTTTTATTATTAACACGATGTTAAATAATTTCCTGTCTTCTGTTCTTATGTTCTCTTTAGGTTCATTTTAATCTAGTTTGCCATGCTGAATAACTTTTTTAAGCTTTTTGTCTTTAGGAAGAACGCAAAGATTTTGTCTCCTGTCATTTATCTCTTGAAACCTGCAGAGATGGTAGTTTTTCTTTGGATCTCTGCTAATAGATAACTGAAAACCAGGCTTTGTCTAGCTGATGTGGGACCCATAACATTAATATTTGGTTAATTTGTGTCTGCCTTCCCTGATGTAATTTAGACTGTATTGATATTTTCTTCTTTGAGCTGGCCAGTAGGATTCATTTTTGGAGAATTAGGAAAAAAAAATTACTTTTGTATTTTCACCTTCGTGTGTGATACCTGTGGTTTTTAACTGTTGCTTCCTCCTAGCAATGGAATTTTCTGGAAAAAAAGTGGTTTCCATCTGTGCCAGTACCTCATGGAGATGAGGTGACTTAGGTGTATGCTGAGACTTGAGAGCTTTCCATGCAAAAGAACAAGAGACGTATATTACAATTCCCAGTAAAGAGCAATAAGAACATATAGTGTTGAAATATAGTTCATAACATTGAAATTAAGTATTCCATTTAAAAGAGTGATCAGATGTGTCATGTTGGTGGGATGTGGAAATATTTCACTTCAGTGTTTCTACAGTGTCACTTTCTCATTTCAATGTTTTATGTTCTCATCCTTTCAACATAAAAGCAAGAGCAGAGATTGAAGTTCTTTAGTAATCATTTCCTAGGTGGGAATCTACTTGTACATCAATTAATTTTGGCATTTTTTTCTTTTTATAGCATAATTGGTTTAAATTAGCTGTAAATCAACTTATTTTGAGTTCACAGAAAAATATGTGCAAACATAGCTGGCCTTTTAAGTATTTAGAGGATAAACTAGTAAATAACAGGGTTTGTCAAGGTCAGATCATCTCAAATTCATCTAATTTATTTCTGCAGTGATGGAGAAGCAGTAAGTGGTGGTTTTAGTTTGAGATACCCTTGATCTAGAATGACACTGACAGTAATAAAAGCATTGAAGTATTGCATCAGGAATGGGTCTTTGCAGTTTTTCTTGTAGCTGATAATGCTGGTTCTTCATTTCTCAGGTAGGCAGGCAGTCCTTGACCATTTAATGTCTACCTTACCGATAGTATGGCCGTATGACAAAGTACTGAGATTTGTTGAAAAGGGTGTAATACCTTCCAGAGAACGCACATTATAATTGAATGCTGAGTAGCTCTCAATATTTCATAGATTGTTTGTGATGCACAGAATGAGCAGGTGTTCTCAATAGGAACATTGTCTGCAGTTACCGGTATCTGAATTTTAATGTTGCTGCGATCTAGGATAGATTATTTAATATTTACTGATACTGTTTTCTTTACAGTTTTATTCTTGTAATTTTCCCCCCTTTTTCTCTTACTGAACTGTGTCTGCCTGATCTGTCTCAATCCTGTGTGTTCATTTACTACAGTTGTTTTCATAGCTTGATCCATCTCCCCCTTCCTTTTTTCCCCCTGAACTATAAATCTGTGTAGAGAGCTACTACACCTTATTCTCTACTTTTTTTAATGCCTCAGTTCAAACTGATGCTGATTTAAGAACAGAGTATATATATTTCCCCTCCTCCCAGGCTGTCCTTTTGAATTTTTCCCTTGTTCTGCTGAAAGCAGTATTTTCTGTCATACAGTATATTTTTCTTCATTCCTTTTTTTTTATTTATTTTTTTGCTGTCATTAGGTTTGTGGCATCTTCTTGTGTTTTTTGAAACTCATACTTTTGTTCCCATAATTACAGTCTGGTTTTTGGTGGACATTTAATTACATGTCTTTGCTACAATTTTGTTGACTTTAAGTTATTTCGAATATAGCTAAAATCTGTCATCTATCTTTGAAAGTTCCTAGGAGAAAATAGCTTATTACGTACTTCTAAGTATTCTGTTCTGCTCTCACTGTACCTCTGTTGCTTCCTTATGCTCCCACACATTTTTTCCTCAACTTGACTTTGCTTTTGTCTTTTTTTTTTGCCTCAAACTTCCTTTTACATTTGTTTTATGTGTGAAACAATTTACATTTCACCCTGTAAATCTCATTTTGACTTCTAAAAGCTTTTTGTTGTACTTGCTTATCTCTATATTCAGTTTTGATGGCTGCCATCTATGTCTTCCAAGTACTATGATAATATATCACAATATGTAGTTCGCTTTATTTCCTCATTTGTTTAAAGAGTAGACTCTACAGTGCCCTAAATACACGATGAGGATATTGTTTAGGACTTAGGATCCAGGAAGTCTGTTTTATTTGTGGACCGCATTTTAGGATAAGATGTATTTCACAACCTCATGAAAGCCTGAGTAAATCTGTGCTTTTCTGGGTAGAGCTTTTTGAGTGGAATTTCATAAGCACATGCCTGGAAAGCACCAGATTGTAAGGGAGGGGAAGTGAAAAATGGATTGTGAGGTGGCTAACAGAATTTAATTTTTGATTGCAGAACTTCTCTCTCCTAAAACCAAGGATCTGCACGCATTCAATACTGCCTTGTATTTGAACTGGTTAGATTATATATGCATTATGCAACACATCTGTAACAACAGCTCTGGTTTTCAATTGGAAAGAATAGGGTGGAGACTTTTAAGGTGATTATTACAGTTTGAGGGTTTTTTTTTTTCAGTAGCTGTGAATTGGCCATGAGGCAAATGAGCTTTGCGTTTTTTTGTCGGGGTTTTCACCACTCTGCTTAACGGTTTTCAACCTGGACCACCAGCTTTGTAAGATGCAGTGTGTAAAATGTGCTCTGCGGTTGCTGAGAGGAGGGTGCTTAGGATTTAGTGAGAACTGGTTGCTTCGTATCCACGTATGGTGTAGTGCTGTGGTTTGCCCAGAAGTTAGTGAAAAACTGAGACTGATCATTGTCTGAGAAGGTGGGATTTTTCTGTCCTGCTACAGATTTTTTTGAAAGTGTTCCTTAAAATCTCATATGGAAATGTCTTTATATCATTAGAAAATTAAGGAGCGCTGATGCACAGCAGGTTACACCAAACTTTATTAACTGGATTTCCAGATTTGACTAGAGTTCCTGTTTCTCCAAACTATTTGTCAAAGCAGTGGATTTCTTGTCTAGCCCAGATGAATTTCCATCATGTTGTCTCCACGCCTGAGCTGATGTCATCCAAGTAACAGAGCTGATGTCATCAGACTTGACAGGATGACTCACGCTGTACTTCCAGTGCATAACATTGGCATCTGTGTCCATCACGTTCTCTGCAAGACTAAATGTTGACAGAGAGAACTTTAAATGAAAATGGATTCTATGAGTCTTCATGGGTCAGAAGCCTGATGATAATACAGTTTCTTCTCTGTATTGTAAGCACATCACCTTAAGATGGATTCAGATCACTCGTTGTGTTTCTTTGTCTTTTTTTCTCCTTAACCTGCTTTTTAACACTGAGCCATATTTAATGGTGTAGAGAAATCCAGTCAAACAAAAAAGGTGTCTCTTCTCTGTCTGTTGGCATCCATCAGTACCTCTACTGTTGGTTTTTTTGTTGTTTTTTTTTTGCTTAGAATTTTGAATTGTGTCAGGTGGGATATTTGTGCCACCTAAATGAGATTGTTCAGGAAGTAGGTGTTTGATACTGGGCACAAGTATATTCAGTGTGTACGTACATACATATCAATCAGTATATTTGGGATTCATTTCCTTAATGTCGATCAACATATTCTATGACCAAGGAGCCGAAATAGGAGATTGACTCTTTCAGTCAGAAGACATGTTATGACTAAGATGAACCAGGCAGGAGAAAGATCAGTCAGATGACCCCACCTGAAACTTGTGGAGTGAATAGACTGTCATTTGATGTCACTTGCACCTCAGGAACTTGGAGGTTTGGTGGGTTTTTTGGTGGGCTGAGTTTTTTTATTTGGCTGTTTGGTTTTTTTACTGTGAAAAGTGAAGTGCTTGTGCTTTGCCGTGTATTTGATAAAATGAACAACTTCTAAAGGGATGCTTTGATCAGACTAATTGAATGCCATTCTCTGTGTACTCTCGATCAGTGTCTCTTGAGCCTGGACTGTAGCCTGGCAGCAGTCTGATGGCTCATTATACATCACATGGAACTGCATATACATCAGTCCTGTAGAAATGATAAAGACTGGAGTAGCTCTTTGAGCTTTGTGATAGAATAGTGTATTTTATGAAAGCGAGTATTTAAATCTCACCACCACTGGCAATGCTGTCGAGAGACAATAATAAATACAGTGTTACTTCAGATCAAATCCAAATAGTAGGATTTTTACTGATTTGGGGTGGAGAGCATTAATTTGCAATGCTGCAAGTTGTAAACATTTCTTACGAATCGTTTAAGGTGAATTTCCTTAAGATGGGCTATGAGGCAACCTAGTGTGTTGCTGCTGAAAGTAGTCACCTTGATCCCACAAACCACGTCCTTTGTCTTAGCTAGATACTTATTTTACTTCTTGCTTTGGTGAGTTAAATCAGCTCAACAGCAAAGCAAGTACTCGCTTTCTTTTCATGCTGGCTCAGGCAGGTAAATCCACCCACAAGGTGGTAGAGCCAGCAAAAGACAGGTAATGGAAGTGCAACATCTGCAACTAGGTGGGTTGCAGGTGACTAGGGCTATTTCTTCAGCAACAATAAAATGCTAAGTTGGGTGTTCAGCTGTCTAATGGAATTTCACCTTTCAGGAAGCCAAATAATGCTGGCAAGTTATTTTGCATGTGGTTTTTTCCAGTTGATTGATCACCTAATACCAATATTCCATTTCGTTTTGAGGAACTGGATCTTTATTTACTCATTTCAGTATTAAAGGCAATATATATAACAAAAAGGCTGGTACCGGGACTTTTTTCGTTATTTCGTAATTATAACTTCAATTTCCAATGTTGCTAAGGTAAAGTTAGGTCACAAGGAATTCAGTAATGCTCTTGGATTTACCAGGTAGAGAAGGTGAAGTGTATCCCAGTAAATGCCATTTTATGTATGCATCTCTACCATAATTTTGATGTTGAAAACCCACTCCAGAGACTTTGGAGATTAATGATAACATACATTTCTGAAAGAGCGTGTACCTCATTGCTTAATGTCATATAGAATTGGTTTTTACATTTATCAGTTCCTCTATATTTCATTACAGCAATGCTTATAGGCATTTTTTGATATCAAGCAGACATCAGCTTAGAGGTATGCTAGAGCTGAAGCTTGTACAACTGCAAAAACCTCTTTTCTGGTTTTGCCATTTTCCAGTAAAATGTGACTAATTTCTTTAGATCATTCCCTTTGCATGTTCTGCCTTGGCAATCATGCAAGTGTGTTTGTTTCTCCAGTAAAGAGCATCACCTGAGCACTGACTCTCCATCAAGCTGGCCAGTGCTATTTGGAGCAGTGGGTTACAACCTTGAAGTCACATAGAACGGAGTTCTAGCAAAAAGCTTTTTGCTGTTGTCTAAATAGTAGGCTGAGAAATTTCAGAGTGTTGTTACAGGAAAGAGAATTCCTACTTCAACAAAAATCCTATTACATCTTTTTAGTTCTGTTTATTACTAACCAGTTTTTTTAAATGCATAATATATAGCAAAATTGAAATACCAACTGAAATGGCACCTTTTTTCTTTTCCTTTTTGCATGTGTTATATGTGTTTATAAATGACTCAGTAGCAAATGCCCCCATAAAGAAGAGATGTCTATCTCCATGCTGGTTCTTGAAATTTCTCAGTGTTTGTGTGCCATATGGTTTTACAATAAGGAAAACTCAAAAGGCATGTAGGTCGACTAAAAGAAGAGGAATTAAGATAAAACTGAAGAAAACTAGTAGACAGTTTTGTTCATTAAATGCAAAAACCTTAACTTGATACTAGGTATACCACAAGCAGGAAATTTTAGCTACGCCATCATGGTGATTAGCATGTTTCTTTGGGGTAGTATTTTCTTATAATGAGTTGGAAAACAGAAGTTGCCTCAAAAAAATGAAGAAGAAGAAATTTTATTTTTCTGTATTTAGTAGTTCACCACCTTTCTGTTTGCTTTAGACTTTTCTTTAAGAAATCTAAACCTTTAGAAGACTAATTTTGCTGAACTCCTATAAAGCCTTTGTGTTTCCAACGCATAGAAATGATATAGCTGCTGTATTTTATATGAACTGTTGAATGTCACTATTGAAGGTCATACCCAAGTATGCTAAATCATCAACCTGGACCAACGTTTGTATTTGTTACTACTTTGCCATGCAACAATTTCAGTGCAGTAATAGCTGTTTCTCTGGATCCTCTGGGTTCTTCTCGGAAAGCGGTGTCAGATGTGTCAGGAGTTAGGCACCAGAAACACGCTTGAGTCAGCATTAGAGAAGTTCACTTCCAGCAGCAGCAGCACAAATTCACACCTGGGAGAAGTGAGTGGTGAGCAAGAGCATGGCAACAGTAATACCAAGACTGGAGAAGTCCGTTCCGTTCCTGTGCCAGGGCTGACATTGGCAATTCGGTTATCATTTCTGCAGAGTTGTTATGGCAGCACAGGGGCCTTTAGGTACAATACTCAGTTCTTCTTGGAATTGGTGCACGGTCCCCGCTACATTAAAAGCAATTAAAAATGGGATATTATTTTCTGTTTCACTGCTAAGGTGTTTTATGCTTCTGAAAACATAAGCCTCTTCTGAAAACACTTTCAAACAATTAATTTTCATCACACTGAAGAAAGTCAGGATTTAAGACATAATCTGTGATTAGTATATGATTTCTGCAAATCTGGGTTATATGTAAGAAAGTAATCTCTCCAACTACCATTCCAGATGCTTCATGTTTATATCATGTAATTCAATAGACAGGTAAGGTCTATTCAATCCTAAAACTTTGTCTGGCATCCCATGTCTCTTTTTGGGGGAGAAAGGAGGCATGTTGCTGAGTAGGAAATGTATTGTGAGCAGAATTCAGGGTGGAATTTGTCTTGGCTAACTTCAAGCATCTGTAGTATAGACATCTGCACTTAAACCATAGGGTGGTGTATTGAAAATACACTCATTTGGAAAAAAGGAAGCCAGTTTTCACGACTTGGAGGAAAGCACCATGTGGACTTAAATGCCAACATTTGAAGGAAATCCCATTTCTTCTTAGGATGTCGCATCTGGATGCCATTATAGGGCAGTTAAATTTGTGTGCTTTCCAACAAGATCGTTTTGGAGATCCATAGTGCTTGTTATAGCAATATCAAAGCACCAAGCATCAGTCAAGTGACTTTGTGGCTATACTGAGGCCAAGGAGGCTGCTGAGGTGCTTCTCACTTGGTGAATTAGAAGGGTTTGCTTTGTAGAGTTCAAATTAGAAAGAATTTATATGAGATTAAGAATGAATAAGTGTAAGGGTAGGTTTCCATAGGTGATCTTTAGGTCCCAGGTAGCCTGCTAGTGGCTCTGGCTTCCCTATAATTCTCCTAGCTACTGCTTAGTTTGCTTTAGTGTATTGTGTGAAGTACCATCACAGTAACAAAGGATTACAGAAAAGGAGCAGATCTTTGATACAAAGACTCATCAGTCAAACTTAGCTTTGAAAATCTCATCTATCTCTTGAGAGTTGCATATGGAGAAGTTAGACTTTGGGACTAGGTTTTTCCTGTGAATGTTCATTTCAGGGTTATCTGGCTGACAGGCTAACACCAAAATTTCACAGAAGTCACAGATAGGGCTGTTACCTGTTAAAATTTGGTGAGAAATGCAGACAAAATATTCCATAGCTTTTCTGAAAATTACTACAAAATTAATTGTAAATAACTGTCTACAAATGTGTTAATTTTTCTAGAGTGTATTATTTTCTTGCTAATAAAATATGAAGTATTTTTTCCAAATGCATATGCATCCCCACGTAATATACTGAGCAGTAAATACCAGAGTTGCTGTAGTCAGTGTACCTTTATGTTATTCAGAATTTTTGTTAGTATGTTTTGAATTTAAGTCCAGTTTAAGTATAGTCCATTTAATCTTAATGGATGAAATTTTCTTACTATGTCTTCCACTTTGTACCTTTCTGCTCAGCGTGACATTTAATGAAATTTCAGAACAGCAATAGCTCTCTAGTATCTATTATTCAAACACCATTTAGAAAGACATCCAGAAAGACGCTGTTTGGTCTTGCAATGATTTGTGATACTTTTTGTAAAGGAAAGTTAATGAGATGGCAGCTATGTTTATTTAAATGGGCTTAAAATGTTCAAGATAGTTCTGAATTGTAAGATGCATATTTGTTTAATCAATAGAAGAGATTATCTGAGATTTTATCTATTTTAAGGAGCAGATCAGTGTTTGATCACAATATTAGCATAAAGTACCTGTTCTTCAAATTGAACACTACAAATACATTCTTATTTAATTTTTCTTTTTTTTTACATTTAAATTGTTTTTTATTTTCACACAGGGGGAAAATTTTGAAGAGCCCTGGGCACCTATTGACAAAAGCAAAGCAGAGGAAAAAGCGGAAAAGAAACAAAAAAATGAAAGGCAATCATACAGAAATTATGAAGAAAAAGTTAGGTGGAGCAGCTCATCATCCAATTCCAGATGACCAGGACACATCAGAAAGTGAAGAGGATGATTCAGAAGAAGAAAACAGCAAATCATTGTGTACGTTCAGTGGAGGTCCAGAGGATCCAGTAACAGTTTGTGAAGAACAGCCTAATGGTGATGATGAAAGCCTAAAAGAAGCTGCAGCGATTTCAAGAGAAATGTTTCCCGTCACTGTGTCTGAGGTCTCAACGATGTCAAACAGTGCACTGAAAACCGAATTGCCTGTAGAAAGTGACAGTTCACTTCTAATAGATACAACCCCTTTGACTGCTGAAAACGTAACCAAAAATGCATTCGATGATGAGGAAGCACATGAAAGGCACAGAGAAAATTTTTGTGGAAGCAATTTCCTAAAATTAAGTAATGATAAAAATTCCATCCAGGGAACAGAAGGCATCGCTGAAGATTATAACATCCCGCTGTTAAGCACGGAAAACAAGCTCAGATCGTATCAAATTATGCGTGAACCTGATATGGAAGCTAAACTGTTAAGCTTAAATGGGGAAGGAAAAGAAACCTCTCAGTGTTACAATTCAAATGTACATGATAACATGCCTGATAATAACACAGAGGAGAAAGGTGTATTAAAAGCAGAAGAGAATAGCTCTAATGCCTGGGCTTTTTTTTCAATTGATTTACCTACTGAGGAATCGCAGCTGGGCTTTGATACACAAGCTCCTCTCTCTTCTTGGTGTGAGGATAAATTTGTAGGTGAACAAAGACCCCCAAAAATGAGGAAACCCAAACAAACTCGTACAAACGGTTCAACACACCTAAACTGCTATTGGTCGAATGGAGGATTGGTAAAGGAAAACCATCAGATAACAGTAACTGAGGAGGCTGGCAATGTAATAAGCAATGGTCTGTTGGAATCTCCAGCTGGTGAAGTGCACCTTGATACCCTTGTGGAAGCCAGGGCCACTTTCATGCAATGTTCAAGTGAAGTAAATGGTCCAAGAAATGATGCTGCACCGATTACATGGAAGAGGAAAAGACACAGACGAATTGTCAACTTGGCACCAAGGTTTAATCTTCCAAGACAGCTTGCTGGTACTACAGAGGGAGGGAAGGAAGTCCCAGTAAAAGATTATGTTCCCGAAAAAAATGTTTGGGAAGTGGAGGGAAAGAGTTTTCTAAGGAAGGACCCTGGAGAGGAACGTGAACAGGACCCTGCACTGCAGGAATATTCTGCACTTTACAGTGGCACCGAGGCAACCTGTTCCTTACCCACCCTGGATGCAGATGTTCTTTTAGATGATATTTCTTACATTCATTCAGGAGGATCTTCTCCTGTGCCAAAATATTCCTGCAGGGTTTGTGTAGTTTCCAGGACAAAGGAGGATCAAGCTAGAACTCTTAAGCAACGACAGGTAGTTCATGAAAAAGAGAGTGAGCACGAACAAGTTTCTTCAGAGGTTACAAATAGCCAACCAGATATTTTGTCTTCTGTTGTTTCTGAATATCCAGAAGATTCTAGTATATTGGCAAGCTGCAGTGAAAACGTGCATGAAGCATATGACTACGAGCCAGCAGAGGCCTCACAAGTTGAAGATAATCAAGATGTGAATACAAAATGTAGTTTTCTGGGACTTCCCTTATCATTAGGATTTGCATTTCAGCTTGTGCAGCTCTTTGGTTCTCCAGGTCTTCCACTGGGTAATGCTCGTCTCACTACTTCTATGTGAAAAAACAACTAACCAAAAAAAAAAAAATCATAACCTCTCCAAAACACCAAACAATGAAACCCCCAAAAACCCCCACAAAACAAAAAAAACAAACCACCAAAACGCCCCATTGCAGGTACCATATTGCAGGTACCAATATGTCGAGTATTAATCCTATTGAAAGGAATCACTGCTGCTGTAGTGATTATTTTATTTTCTTTATTTAATTTTTACCTAAAATCTTCTTCAGTCTCTGTCAAAGGTGACATTGTGTTTGGCCTCACATTTTTAGTCTTGTTAGTAACAATGACTTACTAATTTTAAATCCAAAGCATGCAGCTCTTGTTGATGTTTTAATACATCCTACTGAGTAAAACTTTACTGTGGTTATTACAAAACTGAATGAAAACATGGTACAATATGTTGTTTCCTTACATAAAGGTTCCGTATTTGTTTTTATAGTCCACCTATAGTACCATTCCTTTTTCTTTATTTAGTAAATTTTTCATAGACCCTCATGTGGCTTAGATGCTGTTGAAAATCTTTCCCAGAGTCTAATTTAATTTGAAATTGAGCATCAAACTTACAAGATGCATTTTCATCTAGTGAATACCTTCTTTTTAATTGTGCATGACTGAGAAGTGTCACTGTCTTTTATACTTGCCTTCCAGAGATCCAGTTGTCATATTTTTGTACTTTCAGTTTAATCTTTTGAAGTTAGCAGTTAGAAGTATGATGATCAGTTCTCAAAGGAGTTGTGCGTGGCAACCACGATTTCCAAATTTAGGGCAGGCTAACGCAGCCCCCAACAACAACAGCCATTTGTTTGGAAACCACCCCAGGACACGGTGCTGTGTACGCACCTGCTGAAAGAGCCATGTTCCCCGTGCATAAAGTTCTGTGATTTCTTTGGTCCAAATTTAGTCAGTGGAGAAACAGCAACTTTGGTCAACAAGTAGAATTTAAAAGCACAGACCTTTTTTTCATCGCGTAGACATTTACACCTGTTTGTTTCAGTAGAATTTAAAGTTGAGCATGTATTTGCATATGAAATTTTTAAGATGACAACCAAGGCGGACCTTAGGTCTGTTTATCTGCCCAAACTGACCTCAGGCTTCTTTGTTTTTATTGTAAAAGCTTATGGCGATGCTACCTGCCAGAACAGTGATGCAAAACACTGGCAGCATTGCTCGGCTTGGTCCCCAGAAGACGTGCAGTGCTGCTTTATCTAAATCTGGCACCACACACCAAAGAACTTGCCATATAGAGCTGAAATAAAGCAGAGAGGTTCTGTGTAATACCCCAGCTATTCCACAGAAAGCATTTTTCTCCTCCAAACTTGGTGAGTCTTCGTATTTGTGATCTTAGATTTCATTATCTTAGAGGGAATTGGCCTTGACTTGGAAAAAAAGGGATCTTCCAGGAAAAAAGAGGCATTCAGAAACACTCAAGAGCTTAGCGAATCACACGTCATTCTTCTCTGAGCCATTACCAAATAAAATTCTTTGGTGTTTAGATGAGTTTCCTCTGGAAATAACCTTTAAGAAATACAAACCCACCCTGATATCTCTCTAAAGCCCTGCCAGCTTGTGATCGCTTTTTGTTAGAGGTTTTTTCCATCAAAATTGCATCTGCCGCTGAAGCCTTGCCACATCTTCATTTGACTATAATTTTCCTATGACTTTGAAAAGTTTTGTGCTTTTTTGTGGCCTGTTATATATATATTAATAGGCTACTACTTACTGGTGTACACATTTGAGCTCTAGTATTTTTACAGGACTGGCAATTGCAGTGCATTTTTATTGAAATTATTTTGGAGGGAAGAATTTTGGGAAATAAATGTCTTTGGTTATTTATAAATGAAGGATTTAGTTGACTGACTTGCTTGTATGATTTTCATATAAGCTTAGAATATATTTCAGACTGTTTTCTTACATAGTCTGTTCTCAGCTTCTTAAACAGTGTTAGAGTTAAAACATTTTAGAAAGTAATTTCTCTAGTGAAATTGCACAAATTCCTATAATTAAACACTTTAAAGGTTGTTACTTCAGTTGCATTTTTTTAATTTATGGGCTGAAAGCTGTCTGGTTTTCTTGTTTGTGCCTAGTTTTGGGGGAGTATGTGGGAGAAATGAAAGTATTGTAGGAAAGCCTTTGCATAAATAAAGAAACCAAAACCAAATCTCCTTCCCCTTCCTCCCCCTGCTGTGCACTGGCCTTAGATGCTAGAAAACCTAAATTCTGACTTTGCTGCTGGCTCATTTAACTATCTGCTGATTTTTTTTTAAAAAGTATATAGATATAATGTGTGCAAAAATTGTAATTCAGTGGTATATTTTGGATATGGAGAGATCTGAACACTCAACTGCAAAAAATATTTTCTTCTGCAGAATCCTTGTTGCCAGATGATTATATAGTTCCTCTTGACTGGAAAGTTTCAAAGATGATCTATTTACTGTGGAAGACCTCTGTGGAGGTATGGATTTTAGGGGATTTTGGAAGGCTTTCCACTCTTCCAGGTGTAAAGAGGAATTCTTCAGTTCATAAGCAAGATTTTGTTCTTTGATAGTAAATTTGTTATGCCTTTTTTTTTTTTTTTTTTTTTTAAATACCCACAATGAGGTGATGGATGTTTTACGTACTCTTCTGAATATTTCCAGAACCAGCTTCTGGCCATGGTAGGATTCAGGTTTGAATGATCACCTTCAGAAATGTGTACAAAATAGTTGAAGGAGATAAAAAAACCACCAACCAAAACCCAAAAAAAACAACTCTTTTCCTTGATACTTGTATCCTGAGCCTATCTTCATTAAACAGAACCTACCATCATCATGTTGTTTTCTTTATGTTTTTCTCCCATCATCTGAGCAAATTTCATCCTCCACTACCTGTAGCTTCTTCATGGCTACTTCTACCACGAGCTGTAGCAGAGAAGTCATTCTGAGTAACTGACAGCAAATTAATTCTCCTTGTCTAGTTAGAAAGTGTTAACTTACAAATTATGTTTTTTTTTCCTACTGTGACCATTGCTTTTTGAAAGTTTGTTTTAATTTAAGGAGCACTGTAGTGTCTGGTAGTGGAAATTGGGAAAATTCTGTAAATACAATGAAATTATAAATTGTAATTATTTAGTAGTTATAAAATAGAGTATGGACCTTGTTCTTTCCCAAAATAACAAAATCTCTTGACACATACCTTCTTCTTTTCTCTGAACTACTATCTATTTTAGGAAAAACAGAAAACAAATGGATTGCAGAACAGAAACACCTCGGCCGGTAAGTGTATTCTGTGATACTAAAACTGTATCAAATACTTCTTGTTCAGAAGAGAAAATAGTTAATGGTGAAGTGTGGTGAAGGTTTTCAGCGCAAATGAGTGATAACACTCCTCTGTGCAAAAGCGCGAGGATGTGATAAATGAATTGGTGCCTCTGTTGATTGTGTACATCATATGGCAGAGCTACGGTTGCTGGGAATCATCACTTCACGTTCCCTGATGCAAGTGCTGAAATTCCTTGCCTTTTAAAGTTTCCCATATGGAATTAATCCAATACTTAGCTCAAGTTTACCCATTCCAGATCAGAAACACATTTAACATGAAGAAGTCTTACTTTAGACTCTATTTCTCTGAAAGTTTGAGCATCTTCAACTTAGTTAAACTGAATGATCACTAGAAATTGCCAGCGTAATAACAGGTCACACACGTGAGCAGCAGAAATATCAGGGTTCATGGGAAGCTCTGGGGTTGCATTAATTCCTGCAATGTAGAGGTTATGGGATAAGGTTGCTGATTGTCTTTTTTCCATTATTTCCATATTAGTTTAGTACAATTTCACAAGTTCCGTAATATGAGACTGAAAATCTCCTTGGAAATAGAAGTATTCAGATGAAATAAAAGCTTGTTCTAGAAATATTCTATCCTAACATAATATAAATGACAGACTACGTGAGATAGTTTCAGGTGTCTTTGGCTGCAGTTTGTAATTTCTTTATTTTTAGATGATGTTATTAGTCTTGAAGATCTAAACAAAAATCGCCAAGATGATCAAGACTCGTCTGAAACTCTTCCAAAAGTGGAGCTGTTTCAAGGGTTGATAGAGGAGAACATCATGACCTGCGCTAGCACTGGCTGCCTGGATACTGTGCTTCATCAGTCATGACTGACCAGCTTTAATTCTGCACGAAGGAAAAGGTAATCAGTCACACTTGTGAATGTGTTTCATTCTAGTATTGTATTTCACCAAACATCTAAGGAACATTGGTTTTTTTATAATTTTTAAGATGCATTTAGTATCACCCAACTTGATATTTATTTTTTTGTTCTTCGTGTTAGGGTGGAGGGTTGCTTTGTTTTGAGTTGTTGGTTTTTTTAAGCCTGAATGGGGAAAAGAGAAGGGAGAATTTTGTTATTAAAGCCATATTTTATTTTATTTTTTTCTCTGAAATTTAAAACCTGTCTGGTGAAGTGAAAGCAGTGGTCTAGGATGCCTGAGAGCTGGACTTTATTCCCAGGTTGATTATTGTGGCAATCCGTTGTGAGTCATGTCATCTCAGTCCTGTTTTCCTCGTCTCTTCTGCATGGACAGCAATGCTGATTCTGTTCTGGGTCTAATTAGGAAAAGCACTGTATGAGCAATAAAACAGTATTTCACCAAGTTATGGAAAAATGACAGCTCTGCTTTTCAGGAGAGAATCAGCAGCAGGAGGCTGCAACAGGAGCCCATATATTGAAGTGTTAACTTTTCATGAATGTTTTCATTTGGTATGACAAAGTGTGCTACTGAGTATTAGAAAGTATGCTATCGTGTTCATGCTTGTCTTGTGCATTTCTGAACCCTTTGGTAACTTGGCAAAGTTTCTCCAGTTTGTTTATGAGAGATATTCTAGGCAGATTGTGATAAGAAGGAAGGACTTCTGGATCCAGCTGGAAAGTGCTAGCTTAACTTCTCTATACCATTTTCCATTAGTCGTTCTTTCCGAAGTGGAAAATGGATTAATCTGTAGCTTTAAAACAAGTAAACTGACGTACATGGGAATAAAATAACTTGTACCCCGGGCAAATTGAGCCAGAAAAAAAAAAATCTCCAGATCCTGGGGCTTAAATTTTTGTCATCCAGACATCACAGGGACCACTGGAATATCATCCATACGGGGTCTGGCCAGGGGTCTGTATCACCTGGTGTCCTGTGCCCTACCTGAGCATGAGCCGAGGGGTTGCAAGAGGAGTTGGAGGCAAATGTGTGCTGTGTTGGGACAGTTATAAAAGCAGAAATCGGTATTTTAAAAGGTTTCTTAATTTTTCCAGTGGAGGTTCACAACAGAATTCAAGTAGTTGAATAGTTTGAGTTGGAACTGAAACTTCTCAAATGGGGCTTGATTTGATTATATGCATTTTTATGTCACTGGTGACAAAAATGACATTGCTGGTCATTTACTGATTAGCTTGTACCAACTACCGATGTAGGACGATGAGGGGAATCTCTCTGAACCTCGTAGTACAGACAGCGCTGATCTCACAAGGTGCTGTCAGAACAGATTATTAATCACATCAAGAACATCTGGTAGCAGTATTGTCCTCTTACATGATCAAATGCTAAAATATTTGGTAAACAAATAAAAAATATTTTCACCAAATATTTAGCCCTATGTCAGCCACAAATTTTTATAAGTTATCTATTTATAATAATGCAAATGTGAACACCGCACAGGAAAGATTTTTGCTTGTGATACTGACTGACTGTCTCAGTGTGCATTTGTAACCTAAGCTACTGCCCTAAAACGTGCAGATTTATTGATTAAAATGTTTTTATACTAAAGAAACAAAGTTGGAGAGCTCCGTTCTTTTCCCTGAAAAGAACTGTGACTAACCTGGAAATTTATTTATTTATTTATTTATTCCTTGTGTGATTCAAGAAAGGAAAGACATATGCAGAGTACCCTGTCTTACTGTCCATACCTTTATCTGGTTGCTGGTCCAACAAACTGTGTTTTTCTATTAGATTTACCCGCTTTGTCTATCTGCCATGCTGCTCCTGAAATGCTTTTGGCCTTCCTCTCCTGCTCCTCAGGGCTAGTCTGAAACAAAATGTCATTAAACCCCAGTTTGTTACCTGTCGTTGCAGTCTAACACTCTACAGCACTGGCTTATGTTGGTTCTAGGGAATGTAGAATTAAAGCAAGGCGTACTTAGTCACGAAGGAAGACTCCCAATCAGTGTTTGGTTTTAAAAAAAAAACAAAAAAACCAAGCACAACCAACCAACCAAAACCCCAAACCCAAGGTATGGCGTGCTCTGCACAGAAGGACTTGGTCATGAAGATCTGTGCCGTGATCGGGTGGTCAAGCTGGGTGTCCCTTGTCGCAGATGAAGGTGTGAGGGTTGATTGCTGCACAGTCCCGTCCTCCTTACAGCACCTTACGGGTCCTCAGCAAAGCCTTTAAGCTGGGACTGCTAAACTGGTTAGGGCTTTGTATTGGGAGGAGGAGGGAAGTTAGTTGGTGGGGTTTTGTGTTGGTGTGTTTTTTTGGTTTGTTTTTTTTTTCCCTCTAGTTGAACATCTGAAATGAGTCAGGGAAAGTCCTGATGGCTGTTGGAGGGAGAGAGTGAGCCACCAGCGTTTGGGTGGGTTTAGGCTGCTCAGGATCCGTGTCAGCTGGGGTGCTGGCTTGCTGCTGCCCAAAACAGGCAGTGCCCTTCCTCCCAGCCCCGCTCCCCTTACCGGCTCCGGCACTCGCGGCCTGACGGGAAGGCTATCCTTTAACTCGCTGACCCCACAGGTCAGATTTCTGCTGGGCTGGTGAATTTAGATAAGCTGTGTAAGGTCCAACTCAGCCCCGAAGCTGGGGCTGGGGAGCAGACGGGGCTGTGCTGTGCAGGCAGGATGGGGGGACGTGCAGGGCTCCCCACTTGGGTGGCAGTCAGCTCCCGCAGCAGGGACCACGTATCGTGCAACCATACCTTCAGGTGAAAGGCTGCTTTTCAGTGTATACAGATGTTAGGATGTTAAAAAAATTACTTTAAAAAGTATGTGAAAAGCAAAAAGCATCTCTTAGGGGCTGTCAATCGACTCGTGCTCGCTGTCGGGCACGGGATACGGGTAATGCAGACCCCTGGCCAGACTTATCTGTTAGCCCGGGTGATCGTGCTTCTGTATTCACGTTGTGTAAAGGTGCTTTTATTCAAATGGGAGAGCGAACAGTCACGGTGAAAACACAGGGTTAATTTCAAGTTCTTGTGAGAGCTCCTTATTGCAGCGTTGGCAGCACATCAGTGTTTGTTCTGGAGATTAAGCAAGAGATCCTGAATTAAAAAATGCTGAGATCAGTGAAAACAGTATTATTTTAGGGCCTAGAAATTCTCCTTAAACCAGGACTCCCAAGTGCCAGATGATCTACAAATGTAGAACAAGACAACAGAACCTGATGTGAGTTTAAGCATTTATCTGCAAAATTGCTGAAAAATAAAAGCTGGCACGTTTGGGTGTGAAGTGCAGCAGTCACTTTGCAGTAACTCCCTGCAGGAGGAGACTTCCTCCACAACAGCCTGGCAGGGTCAAGGTTTTAATGAGACAAATCTCTTGATGACATGTGTTATCACTCCTCCTTTCCCTGGCCGTGCTATTCCTGTGGCTTTGGACACGGCCAAAGGAGCGGGATCGTATAGCTGGGACAGGCAGGACTGTCTTTTGGCTAGCATGAAAAAAGATCATCTAAAAGATACAAAGCAAACTAAATCAGTCTTCCACTATTTCCACAGAAAGTATCATCCCATGGCCAAGCTTCTTCCAGTTGCTACTTTGATACAATACTAATAAAAAAAATATTTTCTCTATCCTTTGACATTTAACCGCTAATTTTAAACAAAATGAAGCAAGAGAAAGTGTACAGGATTATGGCCTGAAAACCTCACCTGCCTTTTACCGTGGTTGCCAGAGAAACCTGGCCTAATATTTACTTAAGCAGAGAGTAAAATTACCAGAGAGAATAAGAGTTGCACAGAACAGTCTTTCTAGAGCTCTCAGAAAAGAGTAACCATCAGGTTGTGCTGGTGCTTCACATGAACCTCCTCGGCTTGGAGGCCTGTGAGGTCCCAAGTGAATGTAACAGGAAAAAATATGTAACGTAATAAAACAAGATGTAGCTGTCCTTTAGTAGTGTTGGTTGAACAACTATTCATTATATAATGTTTGTGATGTGAAAAAGGGAAAAAACAATCCACTGTGTTGCTCTTCTCCTTATTTTTCAGCCTTGACATTACTAGGTCCTTAAGTCCCTAGTTTTGACACCCAAGTTTTCTTCTCTTCCTTTAACATTCTCTTTGCGTTTTTATTTTTCCTTTGCTTTCCATCATCTGCTTCCTCTCCATTTTTACTTTTATTTTTTAAAGAAATAACCAACAACTCACTATGAGAAAGAAAGAGACTTTTGAAAATATCAGGCAGGTGAACCATTCTCAGTCTGAGGGTCAGATTTGGGACTGGTAAAGTCTTTCTGCAGTTGTGCAGAAGTTTCTAAAGTCTGTGCTGTTGTGATATTTCAGCAGAATCTCTTTTATTTTATTACAGAAACTTCTCACTTTGATTGGAAGGACTTCAGTTGGCCACCAAGGATTTTAAATGTAAGGAATAACCTGGAAGAAATGAACCACCATAGATTTTTGGTGTGAATCTTTGGCCGTCTTCCCCCCACAGCCACCCAATATCAACCTCTCTGTCCACGTAATAAAAATCAAAAATTGAGATAACTTTGTTGTGTGTGGCAAAAGGTCACTTTCTGTAGCCATTTGGGATTTATACCTTCTCAGAGCATTCTTAAGTACAAAGACACAGAGAGCAGTAAGGAGAAAGGAGGTGTCTGTCAACATGAGGTGGGAGCTTCAGGATCTGGTGTTTAATTCACTTGTATCAGGATCCCAGACGTTGCCACATGGACCTGGTAGTGATGCCTACAGGCAGGGAAAGGTGCCTGTTTCTCTGCTGTTAATTTGGTGTCTCGCCCTACTTCTGCTTGCTCTTACCTTTCATCCTGTCACTCATAATTACATCCCAATCTCTTTACGACGTCAAGTGGGAAAAGCCTTCTTCAGTTGCTCCTATTCTTTCATTCAGAGGTACACAATTTACCTTGCTTTCTCCTGAGACCAGGCTTAGTGCAGCCCTTTAACTAGACTAATTTGATACTATATATAGTATCAATATAGAGAATATTGATACTATAGAGATATATAGTATCAATAAGGAGAAAATTTTGCTATAGACCTGATTCAAACACACTGGAGGAAAGATGCACACGGCTTATGGTAGACTGATAAAACTTTGGTAACCAGTAATGTTTCTGTTAGTGGTATTCCTTTTTCCCATTTTTTACTAAAATTCTTATGATGTGAGGAGAAATTTAAGCTAAGAGCAGTTATTTCTTTTTTTTTTCTTTTTATTTTATTTTTTTTTAAATAGGGGTTTTCCTTCAAAATTAAGGGTGATGTTTTTTCCTCAACTAGAACAGTAACCTTACTGGTAACAACTCTTACTGAGGAAATCATCCAGTAACATGGGTGAAGTGTTGATTTCCTGGGGGGTGGGGGGGGTGAGCAGCAGAAATTAATAAAACCTCAACAGTAAAAAAACCTAAAACCTTGCTTATACAAATGTCTATGTAAGGACCACAGAGGTATGAGAAAAGTGGGAAATATTTACATATGTAAAATGAGATAAATTACATAGGTGATTAATTTCATCCCATGTTTTTGAAACACAATTTCATGGGCTTTTTTTTTCCAAGGTGTGATTGGATTTGTCTCTGTTCTTTTTTTTCTGTGGAGGCTGTGAACAGGGCAAGGCTTCTGCACCAGCTCTCTGTTGCTTTTCTGAAGAAGCACAAAGCTACTCTGATGTGTTGCTGTGGTCCATAAAATGTGACATGTTCTGTGCATCTGTCTTTCAAGTGGTACTTGTGATGCCCAGGAATAGAGGGCTGAGCTGTCATGGATGAAATATTTGACAAGGTTATGATTTAGCAGCGACTCAAGATTTCTTAATTGTTTGAGGTAGATCAAAAGGTTGGGTTTTAGGGGCACTTAATCATTAACCAATTTAAGGTTTTACAAAGTGATTCAGTAGAATATATTGTAAACGGCGACTTAATTACAGATTTGAGAGTGACAAGATTCACACTAAGTTTTTACAGGGCATTCTAAATCAAAATATATGTATATACATGTGTATAAACACAAAACATACAAACGGACAGCATTCAAGGAGTCACACCAACACCACCTGAAGTCTTTAACCGTTCAGACCATAGTCCCTTCGCAGCGGGTGGCTCCAGTGAGCTGATGGGTGCCCTTTTCAACTCCTCACACAAAGACAGAGAAATATTTTGATCCAATTAAATATATAGACACACACACTTATAAAGGCAAACGTGTATATGCAAACACATAGACTAGACATATGTATATGCAAACACATAGACATAGACATCTCTCTCTAGGTAGAGAGGTGGATGGAAGGGGCGGTGAGCCTGTAGTTAATATTTCACGCTCCTTGAGTTTAGAGTAAATACTCACCATGCATCGGCGTTCCTCAACGGGCCATAATTGAGCCTCAAGAATTTTGATTTCGCCTTGGCCCTTTGTCGGCAAATGGTCTTTAAACCTTGGGAGGTTTATGCCTGAGGGGTGTCCCACCTCAGGGGAGGTGCTGGTCACAGCCCGCTGCAATCCAGGAGAGCTCAGAGTTTCCACTGGAGTTGCTATTTACAGGGTCCGAGATAATTTACTTTCATCAGGTACTTTTCCATTTTTGGCCCAACTTGGATAATGAAATTTTTCGGTGCTTTCCACCAGTTGCGCAAGCCCAAAACTTGCTAGACTTTGAAGTTCTGGTATCCCTCAGTTTGGGCCACGACCCAGGTGCAGATGTACTAGTCAGCCAGGAGGTGACTGATGTCTGCTGCCTTTCACAATCCATCCCTGACTTATCCTAGGTCAGTGTGTGGTCCAGGGAGGGGGAATCGCACCAAGCACTGAGTGGTCTGGGTGGGATGAGGGGGAATTGCACCACCACATGAGGATAGACCCAGTGCATGATGCCAGGGTGGCTGGTGGGGTTCACCTGCCATGAATGGGAGGAGGAAAGCCGTTCACGGGGTGAGGTGTGATGGGCCAGAAAGGAAAGTGTGCTTTATACTCACCTGAGGTACCAGTGGCAACTGAAAAGCTAGTTTGATTTCAAGCAAATGCCACTGAAAGGTTAATAGTTTCTTCCTACTTTTAGTTACTCAGAGACAAATCTAAGTGCCTATATTTTCTGTTACTGAATACTGACCTTCTAGAATACTTAAAATAAAAATAGTTTTCGAAATCAAGGTATTCTTATATAGACAAAAGGCAATTCATCTTTTGGTAGGGTGTTGCCAGTTTTAGTTTAATTAAACCCCATCCTCTGCCCGTTATCTTTGAATTTCAGAGTTTATGGATCTTCTTTCCTGCTACTTTTTTCCCCCTCTGATTGATCTGGTGTTGGTGTGCCACGTCCCAGGAGCTCAGCTTTCTCCTGGTACACAAACACTCTCTTTAGTGCTCTTTGCAAACTCCTAAATCTAATGCTTCAGTGGTGAAGTTCAGTGGCAGTGTCACCCTGTGACATACCTGAGGCTGCCCTCTCACCAAGCTGGGGTTGATACTGTGTATGGCCCTGAGGTGGGGAGAACATGGTACCACACCAGCTATTTTTGGGTTAATTGGAAACTATCATTTCTTTCTTTGGCTTTGTGAGGTGATGCAGGCCAGGTTTTCTGCAGGGGAAATAAATCCTGTTAAACTTCCTAGAGTTTCTCATGGCATAATGTGTTTGAAAAAAAGTAAAGTTGATGCGGTGAGCGCGATGCACGATGTTTGTGTAGTGCAGGGCAGTTATTTAGCTATATCTGCTGGGAATCCTGGTCTGCTTCTTTTGAAGGGGGAGATGAATGGGAGGGTGGGGAGGGTGACTCCAATAGCTCCATAACTGTCCAAAAAGGAAAAAAAAAAAAAAAAAAGAACAAAAAAAAAAAAAGATGAGTCCGTAGCTGGGGTGCTGTAGATAGCTTCACTCCTGTGAGGTGATTTGATCACAGAATCTTCTAGGTTGGAAGGGACCTTCAGGATCATCTTGTCCAACCATC
>JAOXJM010000001.1:186041270-186060258 GCA_026413425.1 Tringa solitaria
CCGGGCCGGGCCGGGCCGGGCCGCTCCCGCCTCCCCGGGCCGGCCGGGGGATGGACGAGCAGCTGCTCCGCGCCTTGGGGGGGCTTCGCTTGCAGCCCCCGCCGCGACGCTTCGGCGGGAGGTTGGTGCTGCTGCGGGGGCTGCCCGGCGCCGGGAAGACCACCTTGGCCAGGTAAAGGCCGGCGGCGACGGAGCCCGTCACCGCGGCGGCGGGTCTGTGCCGCGCCGGCTCCCTCCCGCACCGGTGCCGGGGGCAGGAGCGGTGCGGCGGGGCCGGGGGAGGGGTGCGGGGGGGGTAGAGGAGCTGCCGGGAGCCCCCTGCCCGCCCGGCTGTCGCTTCCCAGCGGGGAACGGGGAAAACCCGCTGCAGAAACCGCTTTTGGAGGCGGCCGGGGCACCAGTTCGGAGCTGGTTTTCCTGGCTGTGGGGGGAAGGGGGAGCCCCGCAGGAGGGAGGGGGGGGGCGGCTGGAAACCTCCCCCGCCTTGGGAAACAGCCCCACGTCTGTTGCCCCGGCTGCCTGGGGCTGCCTGGGGGTACGCTGCCTGTAGGACTGGGTGCTGGTGGTGTTCGGAGTGAGCAGAGGACCGAAAGGGGTGTTTCTAGTAGGATGGACTCATCACCCCAGCCAAGAGAGTTGTTGTTGTTTTTTTTTTTTTTCTCTAAAAAAGCACTAGACCAGTGCTTTCTCTTTTTCTTTTTTCTTTTTTCTTTTTTCTTTTTTCTTTTTTCTTTTTTTCTTTTTCTTTTTCTTTTTCTTTTTCTTTTTCTTTTTCTTTTTCTTTTTCTCTTTTTCTTTTTCTTTTTTTTTTCTTTTTTTTCTTTTTCTTCTTTTTTCTTTTTTTTTTTTTATTGTGCTTAATCACAAACACGGTAAAGTGCTTACTCTCCCTGACTGGGAAAACTGACAACTCTGACTTACGTTGTCATGATGTCCTGCACTCTGGTCAGAGCCCTAGGGGTGAATAAAATGGGCAGAGGAGACTGTTCCACTCTCTGACAGCTCCAAGACTGATGAAATAGGTGGAAAACCCCAGAGGAGAGTGCAGCCACAGTCGGCCTGACGCAGCGTAGTCTAAGTCTGGTATCAGAATATCTCAGGATCCGGTGTCTCGCAGCTCTTGTGGCCACCCACTCTCCATCAAAGCAAGGTGTTCCTGCAAGTGGGAGGTGTCACTGCCCATGGCAGGGGGGGTTGGAATTAGGTGATTTTTAAGGTCCCTTCTAACTCAAACCATTCTATTATACTATAAAGGAGGGATGTTTGCTGTTGCCTTACTCTGCTTGGGTGAGGAACCCATGCTGGGATCATGGGCTGCCACAGGAAGGGCTCTGCTGTGAGAGGTGGCAGCATGAAGCTGTGTGAGTCACTGGTACAGTTTCCTCTTTTCAGTACAGTCCTCCATGTCACGCTGTGCCTTCTGCCTCACAGGACTTCTGCAAGACCAAGGTCTTTAATAAACAGCCAAGTGCTGTTACTTTGCTGACACCCAAAATACATGTGTCTCCCTGGAGAGGTCCCGTTAAGTGCAGGCCCCTTCTCCTTCAGGGGGGTTTGGGTCTTCTTGTAGTACAATAAGAACATAACGATTTTGGGGCCGTATTGTCAGCAAGTGCAAATAACTGACTCGCCTGTTTTTTTAGGTCAAAATACAAGGTTAATTATTAAACAGATTTACAAAATCAGTTGTAAGTATTGTTTTAGTCCCCTGTGAGATGAATGTTTGAGGAACTCAGTTCTGTTTCTAGCCCCTGCTGATTGTATCATTACATTTGGCTGTTGGGCAGTGCACAGATCAAAGGGCAGCTGTAAAAGCTCCATTTAGTACCTCTCCATTAACTTTGTCCACATTATGAAAGGACTGTGCCAAGAAAATTCTGAGATTCGCTATTCCCACATTGTGTACTTTTTGGTGTTGGTAAATGCAATGTGCTAAGCAAAGTGGTGTTTGCAAAAAATTACTGCAGCAAAAACTGAGTGGAAGACCCTGCTGGAGGAAGAAAGTGATATTTATTTGCAAAATCCTCGGTAAGCTCATTTTACCCATTCAAATTAATTTGCTCAGATTTTATTCATTTGCACTGTCACAGCCAAATATTTGCAAGGCCCAAGATGCATATGCACAGGAGGTTCCATCCAGAATCAGAGAGGACAAGGACCTTTGGCTGTCCCATCCTCACTGTCTCTTCTGGGTTCCACTCGGTTGGTGGTGACAGGGTGGGTTTTGGTCAGGTCTGCCATGCCATCCTGCAGCCAGCAGTTCCTGTGCTGCCACCTTTTTGTCTCCAGATTTTGCTTACTTGGTGCTCCTTGAACTAGGCAGAGGGTTTTGTCCATTATTTTCAGTTTCTCATTTTTGGGTGTCTTTCCAGCTGCAGCCTCTCCCCATTTCGGAACGAGGGGAAGAAGGAAGGTGTGTGCACCCTGGCTATCTTCCTACTCTCAGACCATGGGTCTTCCAGTGGCAAGTCATCTGTGCTGGGCCTAATCTGAGTGGTGGCCCCTGAGGGGTGTGTAAAGAGCACCTTTCCCAGTTTTATTGCTGTCAATGATGATGGTTGTCAGTTTGTACCATTGTTTTCATCTTTGGTTTGTTGTTTCTTCTGGTGCTTTCACACACACCTCCATTCATTCCTTCTTCATATCAGCCACTACTTCTGTTACAACTTGCACATCTTTGCACAGTGCTCAGGAAGAGCCACAAACCATGAATGTTATCACGAGTGACATGACAACTCGCTGATAACTCCAGCAGAAAGGGCCCTTTTCAGTTCATCACACAATCCTAGGAATAACCTCGGACCCATGACTCGTTCTCCTGACCTTGCAGTTGCACCCACACAGTTTGGACACAGCTTTGTAAGATTTAGTTAGCGCATCTTTGTTAGAATTATTTCCCCATCCCAGTTTCTCCCCTAGCTCAGCCGACAGTGGTATCGATTGGTTCAGGTTTGGTTTTTCATTTCTGGTAAAGACAGTGAAGGATCCACCTGTGATATATGGAATAGTCAAGGCTGAATGAGGAGTTGGTCTGCTCACCACTAAGCTCCAAACCTTTCCAGTTCCTTCACTGTTGAGAATATGCTTCCCTGAACCATATATTTTAGGTGACCCTCACCATCTCCCTCTAACTAGTCATTGGTATGTCACCACCAGAAGTGCGTAGAAGAGGACTAGTTGGGAGCTGTATCTCCCATAGCCTCCAGCAGGCAAGTGGAACACCCTCCTCCTGAACGCATTTCCCCAGCTTCACAGTACAGATTTCATGATCAGACCTGGGTAACTGCTAAGACAATGTATGTGAGGAGCAGTAGTGGATATAGCTTCTAAAAATACCTCCAAAAAAGTCAGTGAGCCACATACAAGCTCATACTCCCCCAACAGACTCTTCATTGCTCAGTAGCTGTATTTCCAGCTCTTGTGCACCGTCCTGCAGTGGTGTAACCCTCATGTAAGCCTCTGGCTGGCAGGTTGGTTCAAGCCCTAGGCTGGGCACGATGGAACATGCAGCTTTTCAGCCACGGCTGTTGATTCATCACTTGAAATGGGCTCCTTCTCGTGTGCCCTTACGAAGCACCCTTACGAAGCACCGAGGGAGCAATCTGCCAGAACAGGAAGGAAGAAACGCACTGGCACCGGAGCATCCCTGCTTGGTGCGATCCGTACCTTCCCCAGTTCGTCCCAGTACCCCCACCCCCCTGCGGAATTGCAGCTCTGACGGGGTTCATGGACTTCAGCTCTGCAGCTCCTGCCTCCAGGCTGCCACGCGTTGTAAACATTTACCTTTGTGTGTGTGTGTACATACATACATACACACACACCTTTTTACCATTTCAGGGTGATTCCCCTGGATGTGTTTATCAAACATGACAGCAGCCTCTGGCTCTAGAAGAGGCAGCCGCTGCTCTGACCCCCACGGCTCAGACAGGAAGGCACAGATGTCCTCTGCCGACAGCGCAGGGATGACGGGCAGGCTCCTGCCAGGGCAAAGTCCTCAGGGCACCAGGAGCTGTTAAAACCCAGCAGAGGCAGCCGATAAGAGCTGGGCATGTGCTCCAGATCTCATAGTTCTGATTTTCTGCTGAAACTAAAGGCCTTTAAACACCACGGGACTGCTCTGTGTTTGGAAGAGCGACCAGAGCGAGGTAGCACCTCCCTTAAGAGGAAAGGCTCAAAGAGCTGGGGCTCTTTAGCCTGGAGAAGGGAAGGCTGAGGGGAGTTTACAAGTATCTAAAGGGTGCGTTGAAGGATGATGGAGCCGGATGCTTTTCAGTGGTTTCCAGCAATAGGACGAGGGGCAACGGGCACAAACTGGAACATAGGAAGTTCCATTCAAATATGAGGAAAAAGTTCTTTACGGTGAGAGTGACAGAGCACTGGAACAGGCTGCCCAGGGAGGTCATAGAGTCCCCTTCTCTGGAGATTTTCAAGACCCACCTGGATGCAGTCCTGAGTAATGTGCTCTGGGCAATCCTGCTTAGCAGGGGAGTTGGACTAGATGATCTCTAGAGGCCCCTTCCAACTCTGACAATTCCATGATTCCATTGCATGGGATGTCAGTAGATACATGTTCTGGTTTCTGTTCCATTGGAAGTAACTTGGAAATTTACCGGCTCCAAGATCTGCCCAAGGTACTGTTCCATTGCCTTTTGAGCACTGAAAATGTTCTTTCCAATCAGGCTTAAATTGGAAATTAGTTTATTTTCAAATTTTCTCATGGAAACACACGCCAGCCTATGAAGTACAGCTACGGATTTCTTTTATCTGTCTCCAGTGATATTACTAGTGATCCTGGAGACTTCTCCCACGTACTCTAATGCATCCAGCTAGTTGAAACCCCTGAATAATTATTTTGCTGTCTGTATGTACAGTTACAATCTGAAATGACTGAAAGCACGGAAGGTGCTATTTAGAAAAAGGGGGACTTAAAACTGGTATAAATCATGGGAGCAGACCATCAGCTGACTCGCGCAGGAGACCTAAAGCCACCGACGTGCTCACTGAGGCTGTTGCTACAGTGCTGCTGTGCTCACACAGGAACACAGCTGTATTTTCAACAGAAAGGTTCTCCTTTTTCAAACACAGCGGCCATCATCCATCTGAGCAGAGTGAGGCAGCAAGCGAGGGTGCAGCAGCACTGGCCAGGATGCCACGTCGACCAGAAGTGTCCCTGCCACCCAGGCTGCTGGTGGGGTCGGGGTGGGCAGAGAGCAAAACTTCTGCCTCTGCACAGCTTTGTGTTTCTGGGAGCTTTATCAGTTCCTGGGTCCTGCTGGAAGATCCATGAAGTTGGTGCTGTTGTATGTCAGAGCTGAGGAGCAGAAGCATCTGAAAGCTTTTTTGCTTTTTCCTGGCTGTGTCAGCTGATCTAATGAGATCCAGTCAAGGCCAGGCCGGATGGGGCTTTGAAACAACCTGGTCTAGTGGGAGGTGTCCCTGCCCATGGCAGGGGGATTGGAACTCGATGGTCTTTAAGGTCCCTCCCAACCTGAACCATTCTATGATTCTGTGATCCAGTACCTGGCGTGGAAACCTGCTTTGCCTTGTGGGAGAGGGAAAAGGGGTTTGGGGAGATTTGTTGCAACCAGAGGAAACAAACCCCTTTCTCTTCTTGGTTTCTTAACCTTTGCATTTTCTGAAAGCGCAGCAAAATTTCCTTCAGCAAGCTATGGAGGATACTGTGTTTTGTACCTACTGCAAGCCAGAGAGCTGTAACACCCTGCAACTGAATGTCCCAAGTAGGCAAATTAATACTGAACCTTTGACAGATACTGCTTATCACACTGCAGTGCTGCAAGTTCAGTGCTTTTTTTTTTTTTTTAATTTAAAAAAAAAGCAAACACAGCTCAGATGTACCTTTGATCTTGCAGAGAAATTTCATTTTTCTTTTCCTCCTTTGTACGCTTTACACTTACTGGTCTAATGGCAATGAGTAATTTTCTTTTTACAGTGCTGCTTGAAATTTATTAACTAATAACCCTGGTCACAAGTCCCCCTATTTTGCATATCTGGCATATATTTTGCTAAAATATAGGCATTTTTATTGTGTACAGTGATTAGGAGCCTGATGTGATTATCTAAAACTTTTCTTCTAAACCAACTTGTAGATCACATAAGGCTTATTTCTCAAGAAACATACCACAGAGGTTTGGGTGCCCTTTGAAATTATCAGGGACAGAATAAACAGGATTTTTGTCAGCTTCATGGGCAATAGTGTGTTACAGAAAATGGTTTTAATCTTTAGTGTCAGTTGGGTTGGCTTTGAAAGCTAAAAGTTAAAAACAGCAAAATAAGCAGAATGTAAAACCTCTTCTTTTTCCCACTATGTTTTCTTATGTTGCTGTTAGTAGGAGTTTGTTTGGTCTGAATATAGCAAATGTGACAGTAATTCATAGCTCTTAGCACATTTTGTGCCATATTTTTCCCTTCTTTGAAGCACAAGTTTTATCTGCTTTAATTACCAGTGATACGAGGGTTGTGGACAGACTGAGTTTACAGATAACCACACGCTATTTAGCTTTCATATCAAAGCTGTCATGTGAGTGTGCATATGTGTGTTAAAAGCTTAGTAAGGTACATGCTAAGAAAATAATTTATAAGATTTGCTCTGGTTGAGAACATTTTTGAAAGCAACACTGAGCAAGAAAAAAAAACCCTTGAGATCTTTCATTAACGTGTACAATTTTATGTGCCTGTTAGTAGCTAAGGGGTGACATGTACTTCAGCACGGTCAGTTTTTTTCGAGAAGAGATGGGGTAAAGCAGTGGGAGAGGTGCTGAATCCCAGTGAGAGCCCAACGTATCGGTTTATCAGCACCAGAGAAAGCAGATAAGCGTTCGGTGCTGCCGTGCTTCTCATGATAAGGATCCTTTGCCTGGCCCCAAAATGAAAGCAAAAATAATTTGACTGTTTGCTAACGGTTTGAGAGGCGACTTGTGTTCGAGCTGTTTGCCCAGCAGTAATGATGTGAATAAAGTCTCTGTTTGGGGCTAGAAGATAATGACGTGTAGGTGCTAAATGTTACCCACCGGTGGCTACAGCCCGGCCCTGGCCAGTCCCCCAGCGGTGACTCTGCTCTCGGGGGCGGTTGCTACTAAAAAATAACATGAATTAATTAGTAACTGGTAGAAGTTACAGCTTCTGGAGGCGGAACAAAGTCAGAAGCCGACCTTTATTCAGCTAAATCTAACAGGCAATCCTAGTGAAGAACTGCTGGCAGGCAGATTATGGTAAAATTGCTAAGTAAATCGTAAGGGCAGAGCTAGAGATGACAGAATTAAGCCTTTTCTGGCCGTGTGTGTGTTTTCTTGCCGATAACCCAGAGGCACCTTTTCCCTTGCTGTTGCTCAATTAGAAAAGACATTGAGAAAGAGTTGTTTGGCAGCTTATGGGGATGGAAGAGAAGCACTTTTATCAGGGAAGCCTGAAATGAGTTCCCAGGGTGTGGAGCTCATCTGTGGTGTGAGATAGCGGGACAGCAGCACTCACGTCTGAGAGCCGCCCGGTTCCTCCGTGGGCCTTCCGTTCCTTTCCAGAGACATTTTGGGCCTTAGGGAGACAGCAGTGAGATGATGCTGTGGGCTCTCCCTGACTTCTTCCAGAGGCTCCCTCCTCCCTCTGCACTCCCTTGACTGAAAAAAATAGACAATTCTGTCTATGGACACCTTCTTGCAGGGACACCTTCCACTAGACCAGGTTGCTCAAAGCCCCATCCAGCCTGGCCTTGAACTCCTCCAGAGATGGGTCCTGCACAACTTCCCTGGGCAGCCTGTTCCAGTGTTGTACCACCCTCACAGGAAAGAATTTCTTCCTGATAGCTAACCTCAATCTCCCCTTTCAGTTTAAAACTGTTACAACTCGTCCTATGAAATAAATATGGATGAAAGCTGGTGGGAGGTGTCCCTGCCCATGGCAGGGGGCCTGGAACTACATGATCTTTAAGGTCCCTTCCAACCCAAACCATTCTAGGATTCTATAAAATGGGAACCCAATTTTGCATGAATATTTTTTTAATGCTCTCTAAGAACACTTCATATTTATGCCACCACACAAGGAGTATTTTCAGTGTCTGGGAGGCAGCTGGTCAGTGTATGGCAGCTCCACCCTCAATCTGGGCATCCCAGGTCTGAGTGAACATCCCTGTGGGACACACAGCAGAGAGGAGAGAAGGGGGTGGCCCTGTGCCACCGATCACAGGGGACTGGGTTCATGGGTCTGCTGCATTTGGGGCTGCCAATCTAGGCAATGCAGGTTTGTTTATAAAACATGTTTAAAAGCTGAAAATAAATAAAAATGACTCAACTCTACAAGAGGAGGATTAATTAAAACAGGGACAAGTGAAAAGCAGAAAGAACCATAATAACAACAAATAGCAACAAATAATAGGAAATATTGACTAATCACTCCAATATTTGTTTGCAAATTAAAAAAAAAATAAAAAAAAAAAGTGGTATGTGCTTTGTAGCCAAAAAAAAAAAAAAGGACAAGACAAAATGGTAATAATATAGAGCATCTTCCCTAAAAGAGAAATCATTATTCCTCCTGGTTATCTTCAAAAATCTTTCTGTAGCAAAACTCCCATGATCAAATCGTCTTTTGAGACCAACTTCCACGGAATTAGAAAATTTGGGTGGGTTTTTTTATATATTTACAGTCAAATCTTGTCAGGTAACAGAAAAAAACCTGAGCATATTAATATGATTGAAGCCTCATGGTGGCAGTCCACTGTAGATTCCTCTGCTGAATTCAAGTAATCCAGGTCGTGCCTTTAAGCTTCATTTCTTTCCTCCGATGTGTCCATCTACCAACTGCGTTACTTTCAGATCCTTTAAGCTGAGATTTGTCAAATGAAGCACTGTACATATTTGCAGAGCATTCCTACAGTTCTTGATTTAATGGTCTCTGTTAAAGGTATGTTTTAGCATATATTAATCCTCCTTTTTTTTTTTTTTTCTTTTTCCAGACAACTGAAACGTGACTATCCCAGTGCTGTAGTTCTTAGTACCGATGACTTCTTTATCGAAAATGGCGTGTATGTGTTTGAGCCTGACCTCCTAGAGGATGCACACAAATGGAACCAAAAGCGAGGTGACCAAAATCGATCCAGAACTTTTGCAGAATGCTTCTCTGTCTTTCTTTAAACTTAGCCTCCAGAATAAAAATATCTCAAAGTGTTGTCATATACTCAAGTTCATGGGGTACTGTTTAAAATGATATACATGTACACTTCTGACTTTATTTCTTCTGACTTACAAGAGAGAAATTTGTAAATGAAAACACGTTGGTGATTGATTGATAGCTGTTATTTCAGGAAGCAAAGCAGCGACTGTTGGGTAGCATTGCTGAAGCTGGTAACAGCAGGTGGCATGCAAGTCCCAGCCCAGCAGCTGTCTGCTCCCCATCCTTCAGGCTGGAACTTCTCAGATGTCTGTCCTGACTTAGGAGGGAGTGTTAGAGGGGGGAATTAGTGACAGCCAGGAGCAAAACCTAATTAAAAGCTTGAGAATGAAATGAGTCAGGTCTCTACTTCAGAGAGAAAAATGTAACATGGTTTTGTGGCCTTACTCTGAGCTCACTACTGGCAATTGCAAACATACTTTGAGATCATATAACAAGAATCTTTCACAAATAACAGTAATTTTTAGCTGTTGTAAATACCTAGTCCTGTGATACCACTAACAATGAGAGCTTCAGCTCTTACTTCTGATCCCAGCCAGGGGTTGCGTGGCCTCCTGCAGGGGAGCATCTGCTGGGCACTGACCTCTGCTTGTGTTTGGGTGGTAGCTGCAAACCCAAGTCTGGTGGGGACCGAAGCGTGCTAGCAGTGGGCAAAGAGAGGACCCTCGGGGGGCTAGTAAGACCTGGCTCAGTCTGTTATTGAATACATTTTAGCTTTACTTAATGTGTTACGTTACAGCATGCAAAGCAATGAAGAATGGGAAAAGCCCGGTTATTATTGATAATACCAACATCCACGCTTGGGAAATGAAGCCGTATGTGATGATGGTAGGGAAAGCTATGATTTATTGCTTTTATTTATGCTCAGCTACCACATTTAAGAGATGATCTGACTGAAACGGCTCTTAACATGGCTAAAAATAATTACTTCAATTTTCCCTTAGTTTTCTAATTTGTAGTTAAGAATTGATATTGTGATGAAGTAGGGGAAGAGGTGCCAGTGCAGTTGTTTTATCTCATCAGTTGTATAACTCAGTGATGGCAAAATTACTTGAAAAGCTTAATAGTCTTTGAATTTGCCCTATTGCTTCATGGCAATCAGGATGTCATCCCCTTCCCCAGCAGTGACATCAATTGAACAGTTCCCAAACTATTTAGTTACAAATCAATCAAGGTACGACTTCCAGTTTCAGTTAATGACTTGTGAAAAATACACGATGAAGAGTCTTCAAAGACACATTGGTATCTCTTGTCAGGAGTGCTGGCAGAGATGGGAATAATTGTACTACAGTTTCATAATGAGGCCTGTCTGCTAACATTATACTCATGCTTCTGTTCTTGGGTTATGGTCTTGTCAGTTAAGGAATCTGGGTCTAAGTATTTGACTTTATGGGAGCACAGAAGAGGCATGAATGGTGGTGGTGGAAAGCCTGGACGTGCCACTCCAGTAGCAGTTGGGACTGCTTGTGGGTGACAAGGCAGCAAGAGAGAGAGCAGAGCCAAGAGGTGGGCAAGATGCGCAAAGGTCAACAGATTTCCATTTCCCTGCCTCCTTTCCTCCAAATCAAAACCCCAAAGCAATCAATAATTGTATTAAATATATATGTACACACACAAATATGTTGCTTTACCTTAAAAAAATAATGGAGGCCTGTAGACTGAGTGGCTGGAAGTCGCATGAATGCGATATGTTGACCTCACCCTCCCAGAAGCTCCAGATTGGTGTGCCCAACCTGTGGCTTTTGAACCACCCATGACTTCCAGAGAGTTCAAGTGCCAGGATGCCGTTGCCGTGGGGGATGAGGACTGGAGGAAATGCAGGTTTTGCTGGGTGACCCAGATCCTTGGCTGTAAAGGAAATGCAGTAGCTGGGGCTCAGACCAGCACCTTGATGGGAGTCATGGTTGTCTTCCTCTTTCTGGTCCCTGGTATATGTGATACATCTCTTAGCCAGATAAAATCACAGAGGGCCTGGCAGATTGACTACTGCTGAGCCCCACAGCCATATGTCTAAAACTTCTCTGTCCTTCTTCAGGCACGTGAAAATAGGTACGAAGTTACATTCCAAGAACCAGATACACCCTGGAAGTTCAATGTTCGGGAGCTGACAAGGTACATCTTTTTCTCTTTGGTACAGCAGACACCTGCTCATTTCAGTGATCTGCTCTGCGAAAGCTCTGCACTCTTTCTCTTCACGTACCCTAACAAGAAGCCTAGTAAATGATAACAGAAGGGTAGTCGTGGAAAATTTCTATTATTCAGTACCTGGTCTGCAATGAACTCAGCCCTGAAAGAGCCTGACTGTGCTGAGGTGAGTCAGGCAGCAGAAAAAACAATTTCACCCTGAAGCGTGTATTTACACTGGAAGCTTCTTGGGGCAGGAGCCCTGATTTTCATTCTGTATTTTGAGCAGCGCACTCTCTATTTGGGCACAAAACATGTCTAAGCACTACAGCCAATATTCAGACATCTGTTCTTAAAAAAAGCTAACTGTAACAAATTCTGTCTTGCGAGGGTGGAATGCACCTACTGGCCAAACTAACATACTTAGAGCCATGTTTGGTGTTCAAAAGACGGGTTGACATGGTCCTTAGGAATATGGTTTAGTGACTTCTATTGCCTTTTTTTTTTTTTTCCAGAGTTAGGTTGATGGTTGGACTAGATAATCTTGAAGGTCCCTTCCAACCTAGACGATTCTGTATTTGGCTGCCTCTGTAGCCTACCACATTATGCAGAGTTGATACATTTGTCATATTCCTTTTGCATGTGCATGTTAAGATCTTTAGAAAGGTCCTCTAGGACACCATGTAGCACTGTAAAACTGATTCAAAGATGCTCAGTTTGGAGCAGCTCTTTGGCAAATGGTTCAGGGGCAGCTGAAGGTTGCTTCCACCCTGGTGTGTCTTTACTGGCAATAAGGTTTGTTCCGGTTGCTGGTCCTGGGCACGGGCTGCTGGAGGACCCGGTGGCCGCTTCACAAGTGGGATGCTGCAGCGATGCAGGATTTGCACACCACAAGGCTTTGAAAGCATGGGTGCAGGACAAGCTTAGATTCTAGAAGATGAATTGTGATTAATAGAGGTAAATAGCAAAAGGAAAAGATATTCAGAGTTTGCGAACTCACAGACAAGCAGAAAACCCTGGTGGTCTCCGGAAAGACAATTCCCACTGGTGTCTTGAGAGACTGCAGCCTCTTCTGGTCTATCCAGAATCATAGAATGATTAGAGTTGGAAGGGTTTGAGTGTCCTGTTCCTCTCAGCCTCGCCAGCAGTTACAAATCTGCCCTGGAGCGTGAGTGACATTGGGTATTTTCCCCCACTTGCTCTCAGACAAAGCAGCGACAGGTTGTTGCCCTTCATTCTTGTTGAACCCAAGTCAGTGTCTGGGCTACCTACGGCCCTTGTCTACGTTTCTTCAGATTTATAAAAGCTTACCCTGAGGCTAACAAGCCGCTAGCACTAAAACCCATATAAAATAATACACAGGTCTTCTACCTTGCTCTTTCTCACCTGGCCTACATTTCAAAGCGTTTGTCCAACTTCTTATGTCCTGGCTGACCACAAAAATACATTTTTCAGCAGTCACAAAAATATTTTTAAGAAGTAGGTGGAAGTGAAGAACAATTTGGCAAAAAAGGGCTAGAAATAGATCAGTGGGGACATGAGCCGATATCCTGAACATATCAGGAACCTTAGGAAGTTTAAGATAAACTCATACACGGGCAGCTAAACTTGTATTTTCTGTTAATGTTGACTCTACAGAAGAAATACTCATCACGTCCCTCGAGAAAAGATACAACGGATGAAAGAACAATACGAGCACAATGTTACCTTCCACAGTGTTCTTCACTCTGAAAAACCAAACAGAGATGAAAGAAGCTCCAGAGGACCAAATGCAGCTTATGGGATGGGTGCCCATTCCAACCCCCCTCCTGTCTTCTCCAACAGAAGACCTCACGCGGCACATACAAACAACACGCCGTTTAATTGAAGAGGTGGATTCCTCACTGGGTTTTAATTATCAGGGTATAAAAGTCTCTAGTTGTACATTTTTTTTCTATACTGTTTTTTATTCTTGTATTTTCTACTACATGTCTAAATGACTTTTATTTCTTACAAATCTTTAAATGTGTCTGGACTATGATCTCACAGCTCTAAGTGACCCATCTCAGAGCACTGTCCCTGCTACAGACTGTGCTCCCTCTCATCCCTCTTCCTCCATGAAAATCCATTCAAGCTTATGGTGAAATTTACTGGCTCTGCCACACGCTTTTTGGTTTTTTTTTTCCCCTGTATTGTGCTCTGTCACTAATAGAGGATGATAAATACTCCTAAATTCTTTCTTGCAGGGCATGTAGCCAATTTATTCTCCGTGCCATTTCTTTTTCAGCAGTCACTTTCCATTTTAACACTCTATATCTGTAATTTTAATTGACATTTTAATACTTTCTTGCCGTTTTAATACCCTATATCTGGTTGTATAACCTTTTGTGCCTTCCCACTGCACCTTGCCTAGAGCATTACTGCTGGCTTTGAGAGAGGCGAAATAAAGGGTGGCAAAGGTAGCTCTGGCAGATGGCAGCAAGATCTGATGCTGTTCCCCATCTACACCTCTGCTGTCTGGGTTCACCCTGCTCTTACCTCAGCTCTGTCACAGCCAGAACAGCTTCTCCAGCTCAGAGGTGAAACACTTCAACGCACCAAAGTGAGCCCTTTATCTTGCCGTGACACAGGAATTCCACTGATCCCGAGACGAGTCCGTACACGGAGGCTCCTAAAAGGAACCATCAGTGTTAGGCTGGTGCTTGAGAACTTCCAAGTAGGAGCAGCTCGGAATAGCTGCAGCACAAGGCTACCAAGTACCCAAACCAACTCAGAAATAAAAAATAACCACTTAAAGAAAAAACGTTCTTGCAAAGGGAGAAATGAACTCCTTCCACCACTGAAGTGCCAAGAAGCTGCCGACTGAGAGCTGAGTGAGAAAAGCAGCAATCCTGCAGTGGTTTTAGACGTACTGTTAAATTCTGCTGATTATGTCCTTATCAAGAAGCCTCATCAAACATTTTTAAAATTCCGCATTTGTGATGGCAGTTTTAAGTAGGCGTGGATTATTAGGCATTGCTTATAGAACAGGACAGTAGTGAGTTATTTTACAGTAGGAAATGAAGGCAGCTCACGTTGGACATTAAGAAAAATGGGTACAACTGCTATTCATCTAGCAATTTAGCAAGGGCATAGAGGAGGTGTAACAAAATATGCTGTTTCTGGGCAAAAGCCAAGCTGTCTTCAGGACACAGTGCATGAATGAGATAAATTGTATTTTCTACTCAAGCTGCGTTTAAAGAAGCAATATCATCATTGTAAATAAATGTGAACTGGGGGTGTAGGGAACCTGCATTGCACGATGGTTTACAGAACTATCAGCAGGCCTGTCCTCCTACAATGTCCAGCTTGGTGACAGGAGCCACCCCCAGTTCAGCACTGGGGAATGGCACAGGACCCCTGAAAGGCTGCCGAGTGGGAGCTGGTGGTCTCAGTTCTGAAACATCCTCCCTCCTTTGACCCATGCGTGGTGGGAAGCAGTGGGGCGAGGGGCAGCCTGACAACAAACGAACGGACACGTGGAGCTGGCAGCCAGTCCAGCAGGGCTGCTTCTCTCCCCGGTGGAGAAACTCCAATTCCAAGACGCTTCACCTGTTGAAATTAATGAGAACAAAGTAATGAATTCAAGTACTAACTCCCAGCAGGAACATCTCGTGATGAAATCAAAGAAAGATCTAATTATCTTTCACGATGCTGTGGCCTCGAGTGCTTTTTTAGGAAGGGGCAGCTCAGAAACACTCACCAAGGATCTACCATTAATACCTGCGTATGGCCTTTCGCTACAAGTCAATCACAGCTGTTCACTAAAGCTTTTAGCACAATAGGGGGAGCTTGAGGGGAAAATTACAAGAACTATGGCAGAATTACAGAGCAATATTTCAGAATTAATGTTTGCTAACAATAAACTTAAGAGAATTGTTTATTTCGCCCTGTGCTACTTCTGACAGCCAAACATCTTGATTCTGAGATGTTCTTAAATTACAGCAGGATCTTTGTTTCAGTCTAAAGCAATGGATCATAAAATGTCATCAAACCTTCAGCCACACTGATGCTATTGCATGATATGTGTTTGTGTGAGAAATGTGTAATTACCGTAAAATTCCAAATAATTTTGTGGATGAAATGCCATTTCATGATTTTTTGTAACACAGCTTTATTAAATACAATCAGGATTTAATGTACAAAGTGTAAAAATAATTTGAATTTGAAATATATACAGTACTGTACATGTGCATTTAGTACAATTTTCGGGGGTTTTGTCTTGGTAGCGTTCTGCGGGCTGGTAACGAGTCCCCAGGTTCCTTTGTGTCTTTCTGAAGAGCCCGAGCTACTTCAGAACTGCCTTTTGATGAGTTATTTGCTTCCGCCGTAGACCTGGAACTATTTTTGGGTGAAAGATCATCAGAGACATTAGTAGCTATTGCATTGCTGTTTTCATTTACGTAGTCAATTTTCTTTTCCTCTGGCAAATTATTCATGAGTGCTTGTGTATTAATCATTGCAAGTTCTTCATCAGCAACCAGATCATTCTCAGAAAGGTGGACAGTTTCTCTCAATTTTCTGCAGGGGGTTACATGACCAATGTTCCAATTTGTTTCTGTTGACGACTTGCTATGCTGTAAACCCAAACTTCGTGGAGGCTGAAATGCTTTTTTTACCAATGGAGAAATGATTGAACAGATCGGTGTCAGTGGTGGAGGGGCAGGTATGCAACTGAGGAAGTCCATCGCTTTTCTCTTTTTGCTGTTTCTGGGATGGTCTTCATTAGTTGTAGCAGATGGAGGCATTTTTGCTGACGCTTGTGCAACAAGCTTCATATTGGGTGTGCTAGTAGACAGAGGGCTTGGATGCTTTATTTCGATTTTAGAAGAGATCTAGTTAAAAAGAGATAAGTTTTACGTTGAATAGAATGTCCTACCATCAGCTTCCTTGATTACTTCCACAAAACGGGGGGAAAAAAAAACTTGAAACAAAAAAGCTATGTTATCATTCATGTACAATTAACTTTAGTTTGATACTTTCTGATGTTGACTAATACTATTCTTTCAAGTACTGATGTTTAATAATTACTGTTTACATATACATTAAGACAGTACATTTACATTCTGTTTCTGAGATCTAAGATAAACGTATGGGAATTTCTCTGTGCCAGATGGTAAGAAATCAAAGCTCTCATAATAAGGATTTAGTATTCTACATCACAGGATATATCCTCAAGAGGTTGGTAAACAGGGAAAAATGAGGGAAAAAAAAAAAAGAAAAAAAGGGATAGGATATAGACCAAAAAACTTGAAGATAACAATACACACAAGGTACACACTACACAGCAAATCATTCAAAAAAATGCTTTAATGTCTCACTTGTTTTAACTTGTTAATATATTTCATAAATTATATCAACTAAAACTTTAGAATTAAATATTAGCACTCTCTCTGAAATGGAAAAGGATGACATATAAGCTTAAATTTAGTCCCATGGAATTGATCTCGCATCAGGGCATTTCCACCCCCCTCACAACTAGTGGCAGGAAAAACTTTTGTTCTGTCTGCCCTCAGGACTCCACATCAGGAACAACTTGCCACCAGCAGCCCTCATGGGAAACATGACTACTATTCAGCTCCTTTTTTGTCAAGCCTGCTATAAAATGTAAATATTTGCTAGGATATACCTCTTCCCTTTTAAATCCTGGAAACAGTGAAAAATATCTAGGAAAAAAGGACCAGGAGGTAAATTCTCTAAACAAGGGTAGGGACTGCAGAATGCCACGAAAGAAAAATATACAGATTTTTTACAAGATTTTTCCTTCCCGTGACATCCCTGTCAGATAATCTTCACAATGGGACCAAGCAGCAATACATCACCTACAGGGAAAGGATGATGCATTTTACTCATATAAAATTCAGAATATTTAAAGTATGCTGTCAAAAACACAGGCCACAAGGGGAGGTCTTCATGTACTGCTTGGAGGAAGAATAGTCTCACAGTTTCTCTTGGGGAATAATCCTAAACCCACACAGAGAAAGTGGTTCTCTAATCAGCTCAAATCAACTTGCACTGTCCTTAAGGGAACTTATGGAGTGGACTGAGAACAGACACCATTCACCATTTTCAGTATAAAACTCGTGTCTTTACTGTATGTACTGGCAGTATAAAGCCAATATTAAATACCAGAATCTTACCAAACTTTTATCTTCTGCATAAAGGCCTGAGCTGCAGGAAGGAGAGGGGCTTTCCAGGACACATCTTTTAGGTAAACTGGGTGTGAGCAAGCGATTTCTTTGTAGCAAATTCATCAATTTACTTTCTGCCTCAGAGCAAAAGGAGTCCACGTTCTATAAAGGAGAACAGATTACAATGCAGAATAGTTGTTTTTCAGACCCTGTAAGTACTACATGATCACAAACAAAGCATTTAGGACTTTGTTTTCTCATCATAATCCCACTAGAACTTTATTTTATATCAAACCAATTTAGAAGACTGCTGTACTTGCCACAGAAAGAAATACCACATGTTCTTTATATTGTTAATAAAAAAATCCTTTTGTATTTAAACTGTTTTATCAGTAAGAAGTGCAAATGCATGACCAAGACATGCTGTTTAGCACAGATAGAAAATGGAAATAATAAAAAAATAAATGAAACCAGTAATCTGATACTAAAGGTGTTCAACTGAGCAAGGCAGTAAATTTCAACTTTTAAAAGGCTTGACCCAAACTGTCCACAACAGGTTCCCTATTGACAGGTGCCACATTTTTCTGACCAGAGAAGATTCGGTGGCACATCCTGAAGACAATGTTGGTTGAGTCGGATTAGATGTTCAATAGGTGATATGGAGAGTCCTCAAGGAAAAGTGCACTAGCACCTTACTCCATCTCCTGCAAAATCCCCTCAAATTCAACATAATGTGTATTACTTGTTTTAAAGATTTGTTAGTACTAACGGACTTTTTGGTGAAGAACGTAACGCAGCAGTAACTAAAATTATTCATTATACTATAAATCTACAGATTTACCTCTATCATACTTTTCAGTTCATCAAACTTCTCTTGAAGATAGTTTTCCTTTGGACTGGCTGAGAACACAGAAAGATCTCCAGCCAACAGCGTAGGAATTTCTGATCTGAATTCAGATTGCCACTGGAGGTTGCTTGCAGAAATGAATGAACAAGGGACAACTATATCTTCAATAGCAAAGTGTCTGAGATCTGTCCAGATCTTTACTGCCACCAAATTATAGTTTTCATCAGATAAGTACACCATAGTAGCGAAACCTAAAAGCAAGAGAAAGTTTGAATTAAACCTTAAAACTTAAAATGAAGGTTGATCACTGCAATTTGTAGCTATAAAAAAATCCCATGGGTCTTGAAAAAGAATTGGTAAGTATAGCATGGCAGCCTATCTGCACGGTAACAGATGTTTGATGCTTCATTCATATTCTACAATATCTCCCTACTGATTACAGAAGACAGTTTTAAGTCTGTGTTCCAGAGCTTAAAAACAATACTCCTGTGGTCCTCTGGTGAAGAGGGATCTCACATACATGCACAATGCTACTTCTGTGTCTGCTGAACACAGAGGTGAGAACTTACTTAGAATCATAGAATGATTAGAGTTGGAAGGGACCTTAAAAATCACTGAGTTCTAACCCCCCCTGCCATGGGCAGGGACACCTCCCACTGGAGCAGGTTGCTCAAAGTCCCATCCAGCCTGG